>CM076582.1:176796946-177212568 GCA_034641835.2 Pinus albicaulis | reverse complement strand
AAATTTAAGAAATCAGGTAGTTGGAGTGTTTGGAATCCATTTTTGATAGTGGAAATGTATTCAGCACTACCAAAAACCTTTAAGGCACTCAAAATACTAAAGTTTAACAACTGTACACATGATTCTGATAAAATCTTTGCCAGATTCTGAGCCAAAAGGTTGCCGGGAAGATAACGGCTTAAAGGACAGCTTAGTCTGTCTACTAGCCTCCCTCCATAAAAATTTTAAATCAAATTTGTGGATTCTTCCAAAGAGTCCGGGGGCGTGCCTACCTAAGACCTAGTAAAACCACCGAACACCTTGCCAAATGAGTTGTCCATATGTTGTAGAGACTATATTAGAGTGTGATGTTATGCTTTTAGGGGTAGTTGTTTTTAGTGTGAATTTTTGGAGATTTTTTGGTGCATTTTTTCGATCAATTTTTTTTTAAATTTGGTAAAAATTCATTGAAATCACAATTTTGATGAGTAATCCAGCACAATCATAGTGTTTTAAAGATTTTCGTATTTGAAAACTAGTTTATATTCCTGATGGAGTCGCTAATCTATTGTTTTCTTCCTATAATAAGGGTTAGGAAAAGGACTATCATAGTGGTTGCAACTAGGAAAATATGCAAGTGGATTAGTTAAACCCTAAATTAAGTGATGAGATTAAATGGCATGAGAGAAAATTTTGGTAATGAGAATGGTCATAAGAAGTGAGGGAAAAATCCTCTCATATATAGCAAAATAGTGGTTACAGTTCATATGGACCAAATAATTAAGACCAAATCAAGATATTTCTAATTTTGATTTTTAATTATTATTCTTCTTTCTTTGCTTAAAAATGTGAGGAAAAATTCATAAAAGTGATTAATCACCTTTAATATGGGTTACTAACTTACAAGAAACAATTTCTCTAAACAATGAAATTAATCCATAACAAATGGGTTTTTTATTTACTTTTGCAGGAATGGGCCAAATTAATGAATATAACTTATAATTAATGGATTTTTTACATTATCTTTATATAAATAGGAAAATTTGACAAAATTAACTTAGGAGAAGTGGTTTCTTATGCCATGTTCATGGGTTTATGATGTGAAAGTGGTTTTTAATATGGAAAATCCAGACTACAAATATGTATTTGAATAATCCTATTAATTTTGGCTAAGTGTTCACTTTTTTTGTTATAATAGTTGTATCATAATGTCCCTATTCAGTTACTTGGAAAACAAGTGGTTTATAGATTCCCCCATGAACTATAAGATTTTATTAGGAAGTAAGTTTATGTATGGCATGAAGATAATTCTCTCCTTAGTTTTCAACACTACAATATTTTCCCATAATGAGAAGGTCATTTCCATTTATCAACATACTTATGATTATGCTAAATCTCAAATGAATCCTAATAATGTTTTGCTTTCCATGAATGGAAATTCAATAATTTCATCTCTTTTTTAGATTATTCAAGGATTCCACATTGCTTGGAACATATGACGGACCTACGCTACTAATTACCTGTTTAGTTCATTTTAATGTGTGCATGGGGACAACATACCAACAACTTGTGGCCTCAATACCTTCATTTTATAAGGTCTCTTTTCCATAACCTTCTGTTAAGCCCAGAATTCCATCCTCAACACCATCAAGTGGAGGGAATTCCCTCAAAATAACTCTCATTACTTAAGTACTATATATATTTCCCTCTCTCGAGAATAGTAAGTGTCCCTATGATGACTAAATTATATTTTATAATCTTACCATTGGGATCTCAAGTGGTATCTATATCATCAAACACCTCCCACACCATTAGTACCAACTCCTCATTTGGTACTGAAAAATATTCACTACCCATTTGTCATCTATGGAATCACGCTAGGCATAATTGCCCCATACAAAAAATAATAAAGACATTTCCATAAAGAAGAGAATCTAAAAATATTGGGGGTGCCACTAAATCTAGACATGGTATGACCACCCTAACAACTACACCTAGAGTCATTCCCCCTTTTCTTTATGTGACCTCACTGGCGATATAATCAACAATTTTCCACTGCTCCCATAGTACAACAACTTGATTAAAACTAGTGATCTAGAATCTAATTCATCCACTCACATGCTGTAAAATTCACTATTTGAATCATTAACTAAGTTTCCTAAGTCCTTTCACACCCAAAACCCATGCACTATTGTGATACCTCTTAACATTATTCTCATCATTTTTAGAAGTGTTGGAAATACTGAAGGGGGGTAGTGAATCAATATTTCTTTCTGTTGTTAGATTATGCCAGTTGAGATCTTATAAAAAATTACACAAGAACATAAGATGTAAAATAAAAAATAATTTTATTAATATAAATAGTGAGGAAACCAAGCCTCTATAATAATTTAGGCTCCAAATAGTACGATATAATTCTAACTCCTTTAAGGATCCAACCTTGAATGATGACTCCAATCCTCAAATATCAACCCAGTCCTCAACATGGTTTCTTACAAGGCTCCAACCTTGTATGAGGACTCAAATTATCTAAGGATTCTACGCTCTCAATTTACTTCAATCCTTCAAGGTGGCTTCAATATTGCTTCAAGACTTCCAAAAGATTCTTCTACAAGTCTAGAAAGAGGTCTCCAAAACATTCTTCAAGGTCTGCACCTAGTTTGCTAAGTGGCTTCAATCTTTCACTAAAAAGTTCTGCTCTAAGTCTCTTTAAGTTTGTAACAAGAAGTCTTCAAGTCTAATGTTACAAGGATGCTTCAATAGGATTTTCAAGAAGTCTTCAAATCACCTCCAACCAATTTCTTTAGGTGTCTTTAATGATCTAGTCAACATATCCTCTAATGTTCCTAGGTATGCAACAAAGAGGGCTCTAAAGTTCACTTCAAATCTAATTCTAGTTAACTTCCAAAATCAACTTTAATAAGGCTACAAAGAGTTGTCTTTGATCTTAATAATGGCTTGTAACTGCTTGTTTAGAGTCTTCTCAAAGGATTTTTCAATTATTATTAAAAAAAGATTTCAAAGGTTGTTACAACTAATCTTCAATATGTTCTAGTTCCTCAAGTAAATGTTCCAAAGGATCTTTAAAGCATGCTACAAAAATCCTTCAATTATGCTTCAACCGATGATTAGGAGTACTCTAGTAAAGTTGCTAAAAAGTAGTATTCCAATGAAGGTCTTAAGATTTTCTTCAAAACTACCTCAACATAGTATTGTTTCTATTCCAATGATGTAAAAGAATTTCTCACAAGTTAAGGTCACAATTCCAAAATTCTGATTCTGTTGTGCTCCACAAGACGATTTTTATGCTTCACAATGAAAGCAAAACAATACTCAAGTCCTAATTTTTGTACAAATGACCAACAATAATATTTACACAAGAAGAAAATAAGCACTAATCTCCTATTTGAGCTCCTATGCTTCACTGATTTTCTTCTTTAGAGACCTTGGACTATTACACCTAAAATAATCCATGATTATTTCTTTGATTTCTCTCTTAACTTCTGTGCAGAAGATATCCTTGCCTCAAATTCACAAAAATCTCTTTGCTCCTTGATCCATTATCTCTTGTTTCAGTGAATTATTCTTCTCTTATTCTTTCATCGAGTTCTATACTTCTTTCCTTTGATTACTCCCTCAGGTCTGCGCTTTTATTTTTCATTCACACTCCACTTGATGCAGGTGGATATTGGTGGCTACCCGCCTATTCCACTTGGACCCCCACCATTGTTTCTTTCGGTTTTTCAGATTCCTTAATTGTAGCACAATTTACTATTTTTGGTATTTTTTCGAGTCCTAAACTTCTAGAGCTGTTTTGAGGCCCTAAAGAAAGTTTTTTCGAAAATCGAGACCAACATGGGTCTTCAACAATTGTGGTCCCTCGAAATTTATAGTCCTCAGATAGATCTTTCTAACAAGGTATTGTGCACGTCAAACATAGATTGTATGCCAAAGTTACGTCCCCGGGAAGTTGATGTACTAATTTACTCAAACGGGGCTCATAGTTTTGGTGCTTCATCTCCTAGGGTTATGTTTTTAGATGTTTAGGGTTTTCCGTTGTTTCTCAATAATAAATAGGCCTTCGAGCCTCATTGTAACATATTTCAGAGTCATGTAGTCGCCACATCTCTTCTCAAAGATAAGCTACCATCGCCTGAGCTAGTTTATTTTCCATTATGTCTATAAGCATTTTTCAATATTTGATATTAATTAAATGAAGTGTTATTCGTGTTGCATCTCTGTGTTGTGTTTATTTCTGTATTTTATTGCGTCCAGGCATAAGTCCGGATGACCACTATATATATATATATATATATATATATATATATATATATAAGGAGGCGCCTTAATTGAATCCAACTTTAAAAAAGTCATGATTACAGTGAAGTCGACCTGTCAATTGAAGCGTATTTTGAGCCGACCTGTGCATTAAAATTTACTCGTATTTGTTTTAGGGGTTGTATTATTCATTATTAGTAGTTTGCATACATCGATTAACAATCTTCAATATATTATCATCATCAAAAATTTGTTCAGAGTCATTTAGTGTTTCAAACTAGTATTCCAAGTCATCTTCGTTGTCGGTAGTTTATGTATTTGGGTTGACAACTTTCAAGATATTACTATTAGAAACAACAAAATCATAGCTGAGTGCTTTAAGTCCAGCTATGGTGGTCCCATGACTTTGTTAAAGATCGAAGCACATAGTTGGAACTTTGCTTTCATGCATTAAGTCCTTCATTGAATTTGAAACATAGTAAATCTGATGCAAGGATTTCCCTAGATTGCCAAATATGTTTTATAGAGATTGCCAAATATGATTCACAGTCCTTTTATTCTAACAAGATAGGGCTACTAGTAGGACAAGCAATCAAGTAGCTCAACAAACCTTCTAGAGTAAGTAGAGCTTTATTTCTTTTTCTTGGGCATGAATGACAACTTTGACAACATCTCAACACGAAGATATCCTAATTTTGAGATTCCCTCACCTTTTTTCATAATCTTGATTACTCTCTACACAGTAAGACAAGCCCCGTAGTAGATGTTGTTTCCCTTCATATGTCAATATTTTTCTCATAATGAGGGAAAACAAGTTATTGAAATTAGTCATTCTCCTATCAAACCTAATGAGAATACCATACACATTCTTTACATATCAACTTCCATGGGACTGATATCTTCAACTATAACCATCCATATTCAACATTCTTTGTAATGGTTGATTATGGTGAACCATGGTCAATTGTTGTCAACATGCCCACCTAAAGTTAAGAAAGGGTAGCCATGCTCAACCACATTCATTGATATATAATATGGTGAAGAATGGTCAACTAGGGTTAAACATGGTTGAACATGTTAATGAAAAATAAATTCCACAGTGTGATGCACAAGAAATGATGTCATATTATGATGAACATCAAATGTCATTGCAATTGGGCAAAAAATGATGTGACAATTCAATAAATGAAACCATTGTCAATCATGTTTAATTATGTTTTTAAACTACGTGTACCATGATCTATCCTTGGCTGATTGAGGTTAGACATTGTAAACCATGGCCAACCATGTTTGACCAAGGTCAAACATGGCTAAAGCACAGTCAAGAAGGGCCCACATGGTTAACATGGTTGAAAATGGTTAATCATGGTCAACCATAGTCATCATGGTCAAGATGACCAACCATGATCAACATGGGCATCATGGTTAGTGATGGTTTATCACAATCATTTGTAGGTAAATTTCGACAACCCTTGGTTTATAATGTTTAGCCATAGTCAATCATATGATGACCATAGCGAACTGTGGTCAAATCACCTTAATAATGGTCAAGCATGGTCAAGCAAGCTCAATCATGGTCAAAGCATGGGGATCACCTTGTTGACCAATATATTATCGTATTTATTCATAAAGAGGGTTTTTAAATTGCGCAAAAAAAAGCAAATATATTGTAGGTATTGGGGGAGGGATGTGGAGTAGGGGGAAATTATTAGTATTTGGGGGGTATACAAAGGGGAATTCATTGAAAATAGGGGATATATATTAAAAATAGGGGTTACTATTATTAATAACTTGTATTAGGAGGGCATTAAACAAAAGGATTTTGGGATGTTTTTATTAATATCTAGTGATATTAGGGTATCCTTTAATATCCCATGAAAGTAGACACTATGACATATGTTGACTAGGTGGAGATCTTGTGACTCAAACATGGTCATGAAGTTCAACCATAGTCAACGTTGTTCAACCATTATGAACCATATTCATCCATGCACAACCATATTTAACCATAGTGAGCCATAGACAACCTAGTCAACCATGATCAAACCCGTAACATTCATTGTCAACATGGACAACATGGAAAACATGGACTACCATATTTATAAGTGGAAACCGAGGCCTATCAATATATATCAACCACTTTACTAATATGATTGTACTAGTTTTATATCCATTTAATTAATAATAATTAAAACTATTTTAATTATTTGATTTTAATAAAAATAAAAAATTTATGTTTTCAAAATAAAATGATATATATATATATATATAAAACAATCACTTTACCTATGAAATTTTAAATTATTTTAAAATTTTATTCTTAAAAATATAATTTATTGAAAATTATAACATAAAATTTCATATTATTTTCAAATTTCATACTTAAAAATATAATTTATTTAAAATTATCAACATAAAATTTTTATATTATTTTCCAATTTAATACTAAAAATATAATTTATTTAAAATCTTCAACGTAGAAAAAGTTAAAATAAATCTAACCCTTGAATGTAAAATATAAACCTACCCTTCAAGGTTGCTCATATAAACCTACCGTTCAAAGTTGATCCCTCGTCCGATCTCCCTTTGAGGAGTATGCTAATTTATATTTGGATTATGAAATTAAGAAAAGAAAACATGAAAGTCTTTTATATTGACATTTACATTTCCATGATGTTTTTATCTTTTCGTGCCCTTCATAATTTTCAAATATGAGAATAATCATAATGCTCTTTAATTACTTATATCGGCATTTGTACATAATTGCATTCCGAGACAAATGCATATACATTCCGTGGATATACCAAACCACTTCGATGGAAAAGAAGAAAGAAAAAGTGTGAAAACCTTCTAATCCGAGTAATCATGATGTTGTTTATAACCATCTATAAAATTGATTATTAATTCACATGGCTATATTCATTACGCAAAAAAAATTATTTTAACTTTCCCTCCAACATCCCAGCAACCTTTTAAACTTTCCCTCCGATATCCCTAACAAAATCCCTTCTTGCTTCATTTGTCTTTGCCTTATACTTGTAGTTTAAGTCACTTTATTTCATTTGTCTTTGCGTTATACTTGTAATTTATTTCACTTGTCTTTTCTTTATATTTTTTGCTTTTTAGTTTATTTCAATTTTGAAATATTATTATTTGCTTTTATATAAAAACTATTTATGACACAAATTATTTTCCTTCGAGGTGAATTAACTAAAATTCTACGGCACCACTCCATTGTCCGAATCGAAACTTTGCTTTAAGCGTACGCAACAAAAAGTCCAATATTGATGACAACTTTCAAATATGAATGTCCCTCCACAAATCATTAAAATCGAAATGTCCCTCCACAAATTATTAAAATAGAATTTTAAATGACAGCTTTAGTATACTATGAGTTGTCCATACGTTGGAGAGACGATATTAGTGTGTTGTTATGCGATTAGTGGTATGATTTCGATGATTTAGTCGAATATGATGTGATGTGACATTGGCAAATATTGTAGCAGTTTGTGTTTAGTTCTTTTTGGATTTAAAAAAACGGGAACTTCGTGTATATTTAAGGAAATAGGTTAATGGCTCAAGATCGAGAAACTTTCAAGAGGAATGGTTTTTTCTTGAATAATAGTGATGAGTCAACTTGTATTGGTAGATAGTACTCAACGATAGTTGTTTCATTGATAATTTGACAACTAAGTTATAATAGTTTTTTTCACTATTTAAAAAATATATAAAATGATCATGAATGTATTCCTTTTAGAGTATGATATAACAATTCATTATGTTTGGTAAGAGTTTGACTTTGTTAAACTTATGGAAACTAGGTAAAGATCCAAGATCTAAAGGTTTTTGGCACTTATGAAAGTCCCACCAATGGGTTATTTTAAATGGCTTATAGTTTTTTTTAAGAATGTTGATGGGTCAACTAAAATTTGTGGATAATAATGACTGACAAATTCTATGATGAGTCTAAGAAAAAATATTAATTAAATTATTGAAATTATATGTATAGAAATTTAGGAAATATTATAAATTATGAGTATTTACTAAGCAGATATATGTATAAAATCTATTTGAAAAAAATATAAACATTTAGTAGCCAATATTAAAATTAAAACCAAGTGGGCATACTTTATTGTGTGTCATTTTTTCAATTTAAATTAAAATTTCCTCTATAGAAGAAGATAAAACATTTTGAAGTTTTCAAAATAAATTTAAATTTGACGCTATTAAGGTTTGAGTGCCAGATAATGACACATACCCTTATTCTTAGGTTAAACTTAATTCGATGAAGGAATGAGAGAATTAGGTTGAAGTGGTGGTTTTAGGCGCATGGTATTGGTGATTCATGGTATTGATCCCGTGGATTACATATAATGAAGCGTTTAAAGGGATTGGGGATACTCCATTTTAGTGGGATGGAAGTGAGCAATTAAGACTCACTTGACCATCTTGGTTGGGTGGATGTGTGTAATCTTTATGTGCAAGTTATTCTTGCTATGTTATTATATTAATTATTTCGCTCACATTTTTATACTTACATTTGATATCAAAGCATGGGTTAAATCATGCTCTTTCACGAGAGTGCTATGATGATTAGATCCATGTATGAGTGCGTAAATATCTTAGAAGAAAAGATTCAGATCATTAGCTTGTAATATGACACCAATCTGACTTGGAAGTTGATGAAGTAGCAACAATATGTGGAGATCCATAAGGTAGTAGAGGTGGCATACAACTGGAAGCGACTTGGCAACAAGTAGCATTAGAGCCCTCTGCTACCCCCATGTGTGGTGACTTTAGACATGATAGCACTGGTATTTTCTCGGGAGGCATGAAAGTGTGTCTAGATGATGATCCATAATGACCTAGTGCAAGGTTGGGGTTTGGATTCTATTTTAATTGGTGTATGGCAGATAGACGAATGACAGATCATTGCAAGGTATTAACCAACAAATCACATTGGTAAAGGGTATATTGCAACAAAAAAATAGGAAATTTGTTGCAAGACTAGTGAATTCCCTTGGACCTAAGTGCTCAATGATGTTTTCTTGATTTTTTCAACCATGTACAATATAATCAAGTTTTAGGATTTCAAAGGGACCCTTCACTAAGATTTAGCATGTGAAACAAACATGGTTGGGAGGAGTTGCAAGAGCTAGACTTATCTACAACAAATGATTTTGTTACACTAAGGAGATCGAGAAATTGTGTGCAAAAGTTATAACAACAATTAAAAAAGAATAAATTAATGGAGGAATTTTTAAATTGCATGTAAATGGGAATACGAGTGTAAGACTATGTAAGGCATGCATGTCACTAATTACTTAGTTGGAAAGTATCTATATATAAACCTAGGTGATAGAGGAAGGCATAATAGATTCTTGGATATCCTCGTTATAGAATTTGAGAGGCGTAGGTCCTACAGGTGGATGGTGTAGGATCATTTGGATGGATTTGATCTAGGGGAACCCTATTTCAAGTTTAAAAAGGAGAATATTGGGTTAAAATTGACTTAATGAAAGAGTCAAAGAGTTATGTTAATAATGGTGGTTTCAACACATGTTATTGGTGACCCACGACATTGAGCTCGTAGATTATATGTAATGAATCTTTCAAAAAATTTAGGGATACTCTATTGTAATGGGCCTGAAAGTGAGCGATGAAGGATTGATTGACAATCTTAGATAAATGGATGTGTGCGTGATTGATGTACATGTTGTTATTGATATGTTATTGTTATTAATTATTTTCTCTCACTTTTTTATACTTTTTTATACTTACACTTATTGATTATTTAGTATTAATTTTACTGAATTAAATTATAAAATAAATACCTTTTAAGAAAATTAAATAAAAAAATTATAACACTCACCTTCCTTATAAAAATAAAATATTAATGTATAACAAAATTATTACATAATTTTTATTAAATACCAAATTGATTGATTAAAAATATATGATATTTCAAGATAAGAAAACTCAAAATATTAAAGAAAAAACTCTTATTTTTCCTTAAATACCAACACATCATTCATCAAAATAGGGATGAAACTAAACTTAAAACAATTAAAAATCAAACCAAACTAATAAATTTTAGCTTTAATCCTATGAAAATGATGTGGAAAATGATTCAATATTAGAACTTAGGGATTTAATCCTCCCATAGAATGGTGAACTCAGAAACAGAATAATTTTGAATAATTAATTGTAATCTTCACCCACGTTGGCTGTTGTTGTCCAAAAAAAGGACATGTTATTGAAAAGCATTAACCTTAAAAGGCCCTTAGGTAAGCTCATTTCGCAAACCCTCCCAAAAAAAAAAATATGCTATTGAACAACACTTAGCTTAAGGCCCTTAGGTAAGTTAATTTCGAAATTTCTTGAAAGTTCGAAACAATATACCAATTTATCATCATAGCCCTTTTCCTTTGGAATTATATCTTTTGATGCCAATGAGATGGGATGGGTGGGCCAAACCTTTCAATTACAAGGAATAAGGGATAAAAAAGTATTAAAACATAATACTAATGGTTTTAAGAGACAACGATATCATGCATTGAATAGTATAGGGAGATTCACGCATATCATAAGATTTATAAGTGTCTTCCACGTCTTACATCATACTCTCTTGAAAGTCATTCTAATTTCTTATTTTGAACTTTAAATTCAACATTACACATAGTAGAATATTTTAACAAAATTGAATCTAGAACAAACAATGCAAAGAAATTTACAAATGGTTAGATATGGAACATGGCTTTCACATTATCTTTCCCTTTTCTTTTTGGTGGTTTTCAGGGTGATAAGTTTAGTGTTCCTATTCCAATCAAGAGAAACAAGCATAAAGGAATACTTTGGAGGTTATAAATTTATGCACATATTTATCAATTAATTTAGCAAGATACTTTGTATAGAGTTTACAATTGAGATAATCTATGATAATATATTGCTCTCAATCATGCCAAAGGCCAAATTTCAATTCGTATTCTTCAAAAATTTTATATTTTCATTTATCAAAAGATTGGTTTCTTCTCTTTACCTTTTATAGCATATCTTATTTTATTTCTATTGGGAGGGGAATGCTTTGTTCATTAGATATTTTTACTTCATGATCTTTTTTATTTGGGGATTCTCCATCTCTATCTCACTTACATTTTGTTTTGTCATATATCTATAAGGTTTATGGATCTTCTGAGATCAATTTGTGTTATAATTTTAAATTATAAGGTATGTGGATCTTCTAAGATCAATTTCATTGGAATTCTTTGGGAGTAAGATGTTTGGTATACATTGCATTCTTCTTATTATGAGACTTGAAGGGAGGCTTTTCTGTCATTGTAGTTTTCTAAATTAAAAAGTTTGTATTAAAAAATATGATTGTAAATTTTTTAAAATAGATGGTTGTAAAACCTTTGAAAGCTTGGGAAATTGCAAACTAAGAGAGTGAAAAACTTAAATCTTAAAAAATCCACTAATTTGTTATTCTAAACTCAACAATAACCATTAAAAAGATGATTTTTTACTTAAATTTTGATGCAGGAGCATCCAGCTTAGGGTGAACAAAAACGCAAGTGTTTGTCTCACAGGTTACAGGTTCACAAGTTCACAGGTCATTGTACCTGAGTTTTCTTTAAGTTTCCTTAGTTTCTAGCATTTAGGACTTAACGGAAAGTTGTTTTAATTTCATTATAATTTCTTTTTAGTTACTGTTTTAAATTAAGTGCAGAATTTAGGTGAACGAGATTTAACAGTTATCCATTGTAACTACATGTAACTGTTGATAATTTTTAAAACTGTTCAACAAATCATACAAAAAAGGGAAAAATGAGACATTTGGGGGGATTCCATCATAGCAGAGAAACGAATAAAATCATACAAGAGATTTTGAAAAAAATCATCTGAATCCATTCGCAGCTAAATAAAATTTCTTTCTATTTCATAATAAATTGAATGCATTTACAAACATTGGCAAGAACTGGTAGAATAATTTGTTTTACAGGCATTTAAGAAACAACAGAATTAACGAAGCTGAGAGCAGGTGGGAGTGACTACATCAAGCATACAAACAAGGCTACAGACAAGTGCCGAGACATTCATTAACGACAGAGACCTACAGTCATAGAAACACACTAAGCATTGTGGCAAAGAAGATCACCTGAATAGACAGAGTGTTTCACGACAAAATAATTCCATTATAGCAAAGAGAACGCATTAATCACAGGTATCATTCAAATTAAAACAATGTACTTTCCTTTCGAGCATTATCCAAGTATTTTTATACAAATATCAAAATCGTTGCAGTCCAAAATTATACATTGCATGTTCAACTAAGAAACCGGGTTCGAAACCCCAGTATTGAAACCCTATAAACCAGTGGCGAATACCAAAACCTGAGTCTAAAACCCTGACCGACAAGTTAAGAGCCACGACCGCATACAGGTCCAAACCACTTATAGACAGAAGAGTACCCATACCAAACTACTAACAGAGAAATCAACACAGAAGACGACTGACAGGGGAGTCGAGGCTCATCCTTGAAAAAACCCTAACCGCTAGTAAGTGACTACAGGAAAAGACCCTACCCGTTTGGGCCAACAACAACATAACCGAAGTCCACACCTGGAGCGCCCAAAAAATCACCTGCAAGGACAACACCCCGACGTTAGGATTGTGAGAAAATTAAAACCATGAGACAGAGAAATGCACGGTGAGGGTTTGTAAACATATGCTTACCAGAAGAGCAGCGTCGAATTGGAGGAAGGATTCGATCGGTCGCCAAATAGCAAGGGAACCCTGCTCACAAAGGAGCAAGTCCCTTAGCATAACCAAGAAAAACCAACTGAATAACTAAAGCAAAGAAAGAGGACTTACCACTGTGTAGCTAACGAGTTGAGGTCGAATGTCGAGTTCCCTAATGGATGCGACCTGACATACCCCAGTCAAAAAACCAGTTAAACAACAGAGCACATACGACGAGAGGATAAAATAGTACAGGAACAAAACCATTCAGGAGACAACAACCACAAATAGCACCCACAAAACCTTCAGGGCAGAGGAGCCCATTTGTAGATGACAGAGAGCCAAGTCTCGAAACCATCTAGCTCATTGACGAAGTGAGGAGTATAAACAAAGCCATTACCGCAACAAAACCTAGTTAGCAGAACAGAGCTGTGGTTAAAAAAAAATTGCAAACAAAGCCCAGTGAATAGAGGTTAGGCGCGTAAGCTAAGGGCGGGATCACGAATTTTGAGGACGGGACAGGTGTACCCCTCACACCAACCACAAGTACCAGTAATTAATTGAACAATAAAAAATATCAACCACCAAATATTCGAGAGCTTGATAATTGAAATCACCATATTAATCATATTGAACTATTGATTAATCGTGGGGTGTCGAAAGGGTTGGACCCATCATTTTTGGTATCAAAGCAAGGTTTGAGTTTTTGTTATTGAAATGGAATTTGGAAGGTGAGGACGTGGGAGAGCTATTAGGAGAGTAGCAGGTGAAGGACTGAGAGAGGAGATTAGGATCCTAAACGCCCGTTTGGCGGCAGTAGAAGCAGGAAGAAGAAGGGATCCTGATGGAGGAGCTGATAGTGATGAGGAAGCTGCAGCGACAACTAATGGATCAGATGAGGAAGGACTTGAGATCAGGTTGTTGAAATCAATCTTGCTAGCTAATAGTAGGCCAAAGCCTGAGATTTCGAATTATGATGGAAGTTTTTCAGCAGAGGTACTGCTGGATTGGCTCAGTGAGCTGAATAAGTATTTTGAGTATGAGGAGATCAACGAAGATAAGAGAGTTAAATTAAATGCCACCAGGTTGAAAGGGCATGCAGCCTTATGGTGGGATAGTGTACAAGCAGAGAGGAAGAGGTTGAATAAGCAGCCTATCAAAAAATGGACCAGGATGGAAGCCAAGTTGAAGGGTAAATTTTTACCCAAAGATTATCAGATTGCTATTTACAGGCAGGTACAAAATCTGAAACAGAAGGGAATGACTGTAAAGGAGTACACCGAAGAATTCTATCGGGTGAACCTGAGGGCAGGCTATGTGGAGGACACCCTAGAAAAAATAGCGAGATTTTTAAATGGTTTAAGGCTGGAAATATTGGATGAGATAAGTATTCTTTCACCTAGAACCATAGATGAGGCTTATTAGAGTGCCTTGAAGGCAGAGGAGAAGATAAACAGGAAACAAAATGCCAGAAGAGGAGGAGGATCTGGTAGAGGGAAAGGACGAACCTTTGGCAGAGGTAGAGCTGCCAACCCCAACGATGAAGGCAACAGCTCAAAGGCTTCAGGGACAGAAGAGAAGGATAGTAGCACTAGGGGAGGAAGGCCATACCAGCATGGAAGAGGTAGTGGTAGAGGCAGAGGAGCTTCCATCCAGTGTTACAGGTGCCACATGTGGGGGCACAAGTCCTATGAGTGTCCTGAAGGAGAACAGGCCGGAACAAGAGGAGCATACGTTTCTCAGACGGAGGAGGCAGAGGCACCACCCCAAGAGGTATAGAATGTGTCGGAGACAGGGGAGGCCTTAGTTTTGAATAATGTACTGCTGAAACCAGCAAAGGAGACAACTGACCCAACTCAAAGGAAGGCATTATTCCAGACAGTTTGTAAGTCAAACGGAAAATGCTGCAAGCTGATTATCGACAGTGGGAGCACAGATAATCTAGTTGCCACGGAGATGGTGGAGAAGTTGGGATTGAAAAGGTTGAAGCACCCCACTCCTTACAAGGTGTCGTGGTTACAGAAAGGACATCAAATTTTAGTTGATGAACAATGTGAGGTTGAGTTCCATATTGGCAAATACAGGGATAAGGTTGTTTGTGATATTATGCCTATGGACGTGTGTCACATACTGCTAGGAAGACCGTGGCAGTATGACAGAAAGGTAGTGCATGATGGAAAGACAAACTGTTACAAGTTTGTCAAGGGTGGGATCAAGCACATGCTTGTACCCATAAAGGAGGAAGAGACATCAGAAACTAGTGGAGTCAAAGCATTGCTAATGGGAGGAAAGGAATTTTTGAAACAGATCGAAGACATCGAGATAAAATATGTTGTTGTAAGGAGGCCAAAAATAGTGTTGTTACACACTGAAATTGCAGATTTTCTTGAAGAAATTCAGGACATGTTGCAGGAGTTCAACGACATTGTAGTGGATGATTTGCCACATAAATTTCCTCCTAAGAGAAGTATCAGTCATCACATAGACTTTATACCCAGAGCTAGTTTACCAAACAAGGCAGCGTACCGAATGAGTCCTAAGGAAAATGAGGAGATCAGAAAACAGGTACAGTAATTGTTGGATAAGGGGTTGATCAGAGAGAGTTTAAGTCCCTGTGCAGTTCCGACAGTTTTAGCTCCCAAGAAAGGAGGAGAGTGGCGAATGTGTAGGTACAGGTACTCGATCTGAAGAGTGGGTACCACCAAATCCAAATCAGAGAGGGGGACGAATGGAAAACAACTTTTAAAACTAATGAAGGACTATATGAGTGGCTGGTGATGCCATTCGGGTTAAGTAATTCCCCCAGTACCTTTATGCGCCTGATGAACGAAATGCTGAAAGAGTTCATTGAAAATTTTGTGATTGTATACCTTGATGATATACAGATTTTCAGCGGGACTAAGGAAGAACATTTTCGACATGTTCGGAGTGTGCTAGAGAAATTGTAGCAAAACAAGTTGTTGATAAATTTGAAAAAATGTTCTTTTTTTCAAAGGGAATTAGTTTATTTGGGCTTTGTGATTGCAGAAAATGAGCTGAAAATGGACCCAGAGAAAGTTGCAGCTACCGTTAGCTGGCCATCCCCAAAGAGCCTGTTCGAGGTTCGTAGTTTTCATGGGTTGGAAAGTTTCTATCGTAACTTCATAAGGAATTTTAGTGAGATCTGTGAACCTATGTTGGATACAATAAAAAATGCAAGTCAGCCTTTCTGTTGGACTAAAGCAACAGAAAAAGCTTCCAGATCTTGAAAAAAAAGATCACTGAAAGACTAATTTTGAGGTTGCCTGATTTTAACAAACTGTTCCAAGTTTGTTGTGATGCCAGTGGTACAGCCATTGGGGCCGCACTCAGTGAATAAGACAAACCTGTTGCTTATTTCAGTGAAAAGTTGAATGAAATCAGGCATAAGTACTCGTCTTATGACAAGGATTTATATGTTGTTGTTCAAGCGTTGAAGCATTGGAGACACTATTTGCTAGGTAATGAATTTTTTTTGTTTTCTGATAGTTCTGCATTGCCGTACGTTATGCAGTAGCATAAGCTGAACCAAAAGCATGCAAAGTGGGTTGAGTACTTGCAGAGCTTCACGTTCGTATTGAAGCATATTAGTGGACAGGCCAACAAGGTAGCAGATGAGTTGAGCAGGAGAGCTTTGCTCTTGCAGGAGAGCACGATACAAGTGTTGGGTTTTGAACAGCTGAAAGACTTGTATCAGACAGATGCGGATTTCAAGGAGGCTTATGAAGCCTGCCAGAATCCTTTGTTGAGGAATAATAGTCCATGGCTGGACTATAACTTACAGGAGAAACTGTTGTTTAAAGGAGGACAACTATGTATTCCCGACTGTTTGATGAGGGAGAACATCATCCGGGAGAAGCACAACGGAGGTCTTGCCAGACATTTCAGCATCGATAAGACCTTAGATCAGCTCAATCACTTTTATTATTGGCGGAAGATATGAAGGGATGTGTAGCGATTTGTAACCAGGTGTAAAGTTTGTCAATTGGCGAAAGGACACAGTCAAAATACGAGACTCTACACACCACTTCCTATTCTGAGTAGACCATGGGACTCATTCAGCTTGGACTTTGTCTTGGGTTTTCCAAGAACACAATGCGGTTATGACTCTGTGATGGTGGTAGTGGACCGGTTCTCAAAAATGGCACATTTCATTCCCTATAGAAAAACCAGTGATGCCACTCACATAGCACACTTGTTTTTCACGAAGATTGTCAGACTGCACAGTTTGCTTAAGTCCATTGTTTTCGATAGGGATGTGAAGCTCACAGGACATTTTTGGCGCACCCTGTGGAAGAAGTTGGACACACGGTTGAAATTTAGCTCTGCTTATCACCCACAGAATGATGGGCAGACAGAGGTGGTGAACATGAGCTTGGGAAACCTACTACGGAGCTTGATTAGAGAAAATTCACGAATGTGGGACCGTGTACTTGCCTAGGCGGAATTCGCTTACAACGATTCGCCAAATTGAAGCATAGGATACAGTCCTTTTCAGATCTTGTATGGCATGCATCCTTGCGGAGTGCATGAGTTACGGGATTTGGGACAGTTGGAAAGACAGAGTGCTGACGGGGAGGATTTTGCCAAAGCAATGAATGACCTACATGAGCAGGTAAAATCTAAGTTGCAGGACAAAAGTCAGAGGTATAAACAATAGGCAGATATAAAATGGCGGGAAGTACAGTTTAATGTGGGGGATGACGTTCTCACACATTCACACAGAGACAGGTTCCCTAAGGGCGATTACAACAAATTGAAGTTTAAAAAAATTGGCCCTTGCAAAATTCTGCGTAAATTCTCTGCGAATGGCTATGAATTACAACTTCCCCCAGGAATAGGCATATCGCCTATCTTCAACGTGGCAGATTTGTTTCCATATACTGCCAGTCCTGAAGACGGCATTTCAGCACGGCCATAACAGGACACCCAGACGGAAAGCGGTTCTTGGATGAGGCAAATGCCTTTGGCTCAACCCCTTGAGATCGAGAGATTTCTCGACACACAGGTGGCCAAGCGAACTCATAGAAAAGAGTACCTTCAGTACCTTTTCAAGTGGAAGAACCGTCCCATTAAGGACAGTTCGTGGCTTGACGCAGCATAGATACAATGTGCAAGATATTCTGTTGAGGAACTCATGGAACGAAGCCATGAATTTTTGTTACCCCGGGAGCCTGATGCAGGAGCATCCAACTCAGGGTGAACAAAAACGCAAGTTTTTGTCTCACAGGTTACAGGTTCATAGGTTCATAGGTCATTGTACCTGAGTTTTCTTTAAGTTTCCTTAGTTTCTAGCATTTAGGACTTAACGACAAGTTATGTTTTAATTTCATTATAATTTCTTTTTAGTTACTGTTTTAAATTAGGTACATAATTTAGGTGAACGGGAATTAACAATTATCCATTGTAACTACATGTAACTGTTGACAGTTTTTAAAACTGTTCAACAAATCATACAAAAAAGGGAAAAATGAGACATTTGGGGGGATTCCATCATAGCAGAGAAACGAATAAAATCGTACAAGATATTTTGAAAAAAATCATCTGAATCCATTCACAGCTAAATAAAATTTCTTTCTGTTTCATAATAAATTTAATGCATTTACAAACATTGGCAAGAACTGGCAGACTAATTTGTTTTACAGGCATTTAAAAAACAATAGCATTAACGAAGCCGAGAGCAGGTGGGAGTGACTACATCAAGCATACGAACGAGGCTACAAACAAGTGCCGAGACATTCATTAACGACAAAGACCTACAGTCATAGAAACACGCTGAGCATTGTGGCAAAGAAGATCACCAAAATAGATGGAGGGTTTCACAACAAAATAATTCCATTACAGCAAAGAGAACACATTAATCATAGGTATCATTCAAACTGAAACAATATACTTTCCTTTCGAGCATTATCCAAGTACTTTTATACAAATATCAAAATCGTTGCAGTCCAAAATTATACATTGCATGTTCGACTAAGGAACTGGGTTCGAAACCCCAGTATTGAAACCCTATAAACTAGTGGTGAATAGAAAAACCTGAGTCTAAAAACCCTAACTGGAAAGTTAAGAGCCACGACCGCATATAGGTCCAAACCACTTACAGACATAAGAGTACCCATACCAAACTACTAACAAAGAAATCAACACAGAAGACGACTGACAGGGGAGCCGAGGCTCATCCCCACAAAAACCCTAACTGCTAGTAAGTGACTACAGAAAAAGACCCTAACCGTTTGGGCCAGCAACAGTAGAACCGAAGTCCACACCTGGAGTGCCTAACAAATCACCTGCAAGGACAACACCCCGACGTTAGGATTGTGAGAAAATTAAAACCCTGAGACAGAGAGATGCATGGTGAGGGTTTATAAACATATGCTTACCAGAAGAGCAGCCTCGAACTGGAGGAAGGATTCGACCGGTCGCCAACCAGCAAGGGAACCCTGCTCACAAAGGAGCAAGTCCCTTAGCATAACCAAGAAAAACCAATTGAATAACTAAAGCAGAGAAAGAGGACTTACCACTGTGTAGCTGACGAGTTGAGGTCGAATGCCGAGTTCCCTGATGGCTGCGACCTGACATAAACCAGTCAAAAAACCAGTTAAAAAGCAAAGCACATATGGCGTGAGGATAAAATAGTACAGGGAAAAAGCATTCAAGAGACAGCAACCACAAATAGCACCCACAAAACCTTCAAGGCAGAGGAGCCCATTTGCAGATGACAGAGAGCCAAGTCTCGAAACCATCGAGCTCATTGACGGAGTGAGAAGCATAAAAAAAGCCATTACCCCAACAAAACCTAGCTAGCAGAACAGAGCTGTGGTTAAAAATTTTTTGCAAACAAATCCCAGTGAATAGAGATTAGGCACGTAAGCTAAGGGCAGGATCACGAATTTCGAGGACGGGACAGGTGTACCCCTCACACCAACCACAAGTACCAGTAATTAATTGAACAATAAAAAATATCAACCACCAAATCTTTGAGAGCTTGATAATTGCAATCACCATATTAATCATACTGAACTATTGATTAATCGTGGGGTGTCAAAAGGGCTGGACCCATCAAATTTAAAACCACAACAAATATGATGTTTGGCTTAAAGGAAAAGAATTACCTGATATATTGTAAAAATATCATATAAATAAGTTTCTTATGATTCTCCTCTGGTACTTCAAACTATGAGTGTGGGTGAAATGTAATGATAGTCTCTCATGATTAGCAAGTGGAAATGCAAACATGGAAAAAAAAAACATATTGTTAACTTGGAGGCATGGTGTAACACCCTCCATCTTCCCATAGCCCATACTAGGGGTAGAAAGATACATTATTATCATTGGCTCGACCTCCAATATTTGCTTATGGAAACAGGGCTTAAAAATTTTGTCATTTTTAAAACTTCTTGAAACTTAAAATAGAATTTTCCATTGCATCTGTCTCATCGAAAGATTTTTGACGATGTAAAATTTTCCTCAGTTTGGATCGTGGATAAAAAGTTATGACCATCTAAAATTTCGACCAATAAACTCTTGCCACATCATCAAGTTCTACCACGTGGCACTAGCATGGTCCCCACGTGGTGCCCACATGGCATATCATTCTATGGCTATGTTTCTTCCCTGACTAGTTTATTTCATAGTGTTTCCATCATGACACACCTATGTGGAACACCATTTAACCTCAAACTTTATCCGCAAACACTATCTAGTCTTCTCAATCCATAAACAATGTACATCTAATGGGAGGATCAACAACCGATATTAAACGATGGAATCTCGCTCACTAACATCACCATCTAAATTCCTCAGGGTGGAACCTGTCTTCTTCAATTACCGAGAATTTCTCCATATGTCAGGACATAAATTCCCTGAGCCTTTATAGTTGTCCCATTTTCAAAACCTCCAAGTAATGTCACTGTTAGGGTGACGCCATTCCCCTATTTTGCCAACATGTCCTAGAACATTTTCCTCGGGCCTTTTCTCGTAACCGTCCTTCTGAAATATGTCGGGGCAAACTTATTATTGTCAACTGCTACAAACATTTTTCCAATCTCGGGCTCAAATTCCTTATTGATGTCCCTTTCTTGATCTCTTGGGACAAACTTCCTTGCTGTCCTTTGCCGGAGAAATATCTTCATCTCCTGGGATGTAAATACGCTGGAAGTTTCTCACTATTGTCCTCTTGAAACTGTCAGGGAGACGTCATCTAGAGGTGACATCATCCCCGGTCATGTCCATGTCATCCTACCCATGTAGCAACCTCAGGGTGTGCCACATGTCACCCATTTTGGGTCCATTTGGTACCTCCAAAGGGTTGAAACCAACTACTACATGGAATTTCACTATGGCACCATGTTATCCAGAGTCCATGTTAGTGGCCACATGGCCTAGGTCCCACCAGGATTTTTCCTTCACACCCCAACTGAATTTTTGTTTAGTGTGGCATCCTTTCCCGTCCCGTGATGTGAATAGCCCGAGACATAAATTCCCTGTGGGTTTGGTTTTGGGTGCAAGTGATCTTTTTTTTTTAAATGTCAGGGATCAAGATTTAGGGTGGTGGTCACAACCCCTGTTCATATGGAACCTTTCTGCCAATGCTAGTGCTAAAGCTATAACATAAAAAGTTTCAGGCCCACTTGAATTAAATGTGTGTGTGTGTGTATAACACTCTTACCCCTTGAGCTGATCAACAATCTTAGTTCAGTGGGAGAAATGATGAATACAATTTAAATGAGGACCCCCCCTCCCCTCGTGATATCACAAAGGGGAATCCTCAACCATGGTTCCATCCCTTGGTTCTGCACCCCCAAATCAATGACAAACAATTGTTCAAACCAGATCAACAAAATGAGGGGTGCATAACCCTCATGAGGTACAAAGAGGGGGGGTCCCTCATCAATGTTCCACCCCCCCCCGAAACCACGCCACTAACAAGAATATTATCGTTTCATGATGGAGTGACCCTTTTTTCTCAGTATGTCGAGATCGATGCAATTACACACACCTATTCACGTAAATATTCACATATGGTTACCTAGGAGGCCTCCCTCGATACTTGATATTTTACGTTATCCCTTATGAGTGACTTGTATATGTTTATACAAATGTATAATCCTACAGATCCCTTTATTTTTAATCAGCTTAGTTGTCTCTCCTAGCTTAAAACATGTATATATTTGTTTACACATATATCCTGCAACACTTTATTGACAAGCGTCTCTCATTTCTTGGCTCGGGTTTGTCTTTGCTGCAATATACATATGTATAGGTTTATTACAGAGGCCCTTTCCTTGATACTTAACAATCATCCACCCTTACCGAGCTTATATGGGATTCAACCCATACTAGTCAATAATGCATAAGATAAATACATGCTTCTTGTAAACAAATTCCATAATGTAAGGCCTAGAAGATAAAATCTCTTAATACGAGAAAAAACCAAATATACAGAGATATTGAAAATTTATTATACTCAGGAAATTAGACAAAGTTAAAGCTCAGGAATAAACACAAGAATTAGTCATTCCTCAACAAACACCCATAAATAATCATTTTTCATTATTTCTACAGGAAATAAATCTTTCCTCCTCAATAAAACAGGGAATCAACATTCCACATTATTGATACAGGGAAATAGCATTCCTCAGCATTATCACAAGCATTGAATAGACACAAGAATTTTACCATTCCTCAGGGATTGCACCAAAGTTCAACATTATGGTAATTTAAGTTCCTTAGCATTAACACATGAATTTACCATTACTTAGGAATACACAAGACATTGGAATTCCATGTTCCTATAGGAATTAATTTCCACACATTGATAATGGAATTTAAATAGCACAATAAACATACATATAAATTTCACTTGCACATAGAGAAAATAAGCACTTATCTTCTAATGAAGGACATGATAACTGAGATTGGGAATCTAAATTTCCACCCAACCTTATATTGGCCCGTGCTGCATCCATTATTGGAGCCAATCACCCGCAATCTAGATTTTAGATCTTGTGGAAGAGTTCTCAAGAGAATGAAACCAATGCTACCATATGAAACAAGGTTTTGAAAGGTCAATCCACCTCTATCCAGCAGTGAACTTGGTCCCTGGTGAACCACTTTCCTTGGTGCAGGAGTTGGCCAGCTTTGACAACCCGATACAGTTGGATCTGCTGTTGACGAGTGTTCTTGATTTGCATATCCATGATACAATCTGTGGTGGCCTGTTCCATGCAGTCTGGGTTTAACTCTGTTGGTGTGAGTTGTTCTGCAATGTCCGAGGTGTCCAGTAGAGGTGGAAAGTAAGGACAAAGGCGATCCACATTGAAGACTGGGTGCAGACCAAGGAATGGTGGAATACTAAGCTCGAAGGCATTGTTACCTACAGCCTTGGTGATGGTGTACGGCCCGTATCGGAGCGGGCGAAGCTTGCGGTGAGGTCCAGTGAGGCGCTCCTTCTGCAAATGTAGCCGTACTTTGTCGCCCACCTGGAAGTGGTGTGGCACCCGGTGTTGATCATGGCGCCGCTTGTACTTCGCATTGGCTCTGTCCAATATATCATGAACCTGTTGGCGGATGTGTTGAATGCGCTCGATGAAGCTACTTGCTTTGTCAACTTCAGACTGGACATGAGCTGAATCGGCCTGAGCAGCTGCAAACGACATGGCTATGTCAATGGGACATAGTGGCTGGAATCCCAAGCCCACCTGAAAGGGGCTATGGCCAATTGAATTGTGGAGAGCCCGGTTATAACTGTGTTGTACATAGGGGAGGCTCTCGTCCCATGTGTGTGGATGCTTTGAGTTGTACATGCGCAGAATGTGTACAATCATTCTGTTGACGACCTCTGTCTGGCCATCTGTTTGGGGATGGAAAGCTGTGGACTTGGTGAGCTTTGTGTCCAACATTGACCGGAGGCTGGACCAAAATGTGCTGAGGAACCTGCTATCTCGATCTGATATGATAGACTGTGGGATCCCAAAGTGCACCCACACTCGTTCAAAGAAGAGTTTAGCAGTGGCTTCTGCTGTGATATTCTTCTTACATGCCGCCATGATGGCCATCTTCGAGAATCTGTCAACGACCACGAAAACACAGTCATTTCCATTCTTAGTAGAAGGCAGGCCCGACATGTAATCCATGGAGATGGATTCCCACGGTCGACTAGGGGTAGGTAGTGGAGCATATAGGCCTTGCTTCTTGATGGTCGGTTTGGCAATGGCACAAGCAGTGCAGGATCTGATGTGCTTCTCGACATCCTTTCGAAGGTTCGGCCAATAGAAATACTTCTGTAGTATTGTTACTGTTTTCTCGACCCCGAAATGCCCAGCGACTCGACTGTAGTGTGCTTCCCATATCATCTTGGCACGCTCGCTTGAAGGAACACAAAGGTGTCCCAGGTGACATAAAAGTGCATCTTGGAGGTGAAAATTTGGAACTTGTGTGCCCCCCAAGAGTGCCTTGTAAGTGTGGCCGAATTCTGGGTCACTCTCATAGAGAAGCGGCCAATTAGAAGTCTCATGCCCACAAGAGTTGAGCACGGTGGTGAGCGCCACGATCGGTGGTCGGCTGAGGCAGTCTGCAACATTATTGGTGCTACCCTTCTTGTACTTGATGTTCAAATGAAACTGTTGCAGATATGTGGACCACTTCTGATGGCGATCATTCTGCAACTTCCTTTGTGTCTGTATGAACTGCAGGGGCCGGTGGTCTGTGTGGATGATTGTTTCCTTCCCCAAAATGTAATGCTTCCATTGTCGACAGGCTTGCACAATGGAATACATTTCTTTGTCATAGGTGGGATACTTGCGAACTGTCTCAGACAATGTCTCACCGTGATATGCCACTGGATGTCCCTGTTGAGTAAGAACTGCCCCAATAGCATAGTCAGAGGCATCTGTCTCGATCTCAAATGGCTGCTGCAAGTCTGGTAAGGTGAGCACTGGGGCAGAAAAGAGGCGATTTTTCAATTCTTTGAACGCCTTCTGTTGAGGTTCCGACCAAAAGAATTTTGCTCTCGCTCCTCCTTTGGTGACTTGACTCAAGGGCCAAGTGATATGAGAGAATCCCAACACGAATCTACGGTAGAAATTAGCAAGACCCAGAAAGCTGCGAAGCTCTGTTATAGTAGTCGGGGCTGGCTAATCCCGAATGACTTGGATCTTGGCTGGATCCACATGCACCCCCTTTTCATCAATAATGTATCCCAGATATTGAACCTGGGTCATGCCAAACGTGCACTTCTCCAAATTGGCACACAACTTGTGTTGCCGAAGTGTTTGGAGGACTTGTCGGATGTGATGAAGGTGCTCTTCCCAAGTCTTGCTGAAGATCAGAATGTCATCCAAGTACACCACTACGAATGAGTTGGTGAATGGCCGCAAGATGTCGTCCATCATCCTCATGAAGGTTGCGGGAGCATTCGCCAACCCGAAAGGCATGACCAGCCATTCAAAAAGGCCTTCCTTAGCTTTGAAGGCAGTCTTCCACACATCAGAGGGTTCAATTGGTACCTGGTGATACCCAGACTTCAGGTCGATCTTACTGAAATATTTTGCACCTTGGAGCTGGTCCAGAAGGTCATCAATCCGTGGAATTGGGTACCTATTCCAGACAGTGATCTTGTTCAGCGCCCGATAGTCAATACAGAGTCTCCACGTCCCATCCTTCTTCTGTACCAACACGATCGGGCTCCCACAGGGCGATGAACTTGGTCTGATGTGACCTTTCCGCAACAGCTCCTGAATCTGCCTCTTGATTTCATCATTTTCCAGAACAGAGCGTCGATAGATCGGTCCATTGGGTAGTGGCGCACCTGGGGTCAGATCAATCGGGTGCTTGACCTGGCAGTGCAGAGGAACCCTTGTGGGTGAGGTGAAGATGTCCCCATACTCCTCCACGACCTTATCCATTTGTTGTTGTCGTGCGGAGGGGCCCTGTCTGGAGGTCGTGGCCACAGTCTTCTTCTTGCCCTGGGGGCGGATCATCAGGAAAACGAATTTCCTGGTTTGGGAAATGAGCTTACTACATTGTTTTGCAGTAACCAAAGAGATAGCGGCAGGAGGTGGTACCTCTGGTATCCCGTACAACTTATTTCCCAAAGTAACAATAACAGCACGAGGTCGAGACTCATACACAGCATGACGCTTCCACAAGTATGGTTGTCCTAATAATACATCAGAAACATCAATAGGAGCAACGCCACATAATACCTCATCCGTGAAGGGCTTGATGCTATAGGGAAGGCGACACTGCTGGCTGACGCGGAGATCTCGTCCTTGGTGAAGCCACCCGATGGTGTATGGATGTGGGTGAGCCGTGGTCGGCAAGCCCAACCGCTTCACGGCGTCTGCTGAAATGAGGTTCTTTTGGCTCCCATTGTCGACAATGAACTGTACCGGGGAGCCCTTTACCCACATCTGGGAGTGGAAGAGACGTTCCTCCTCCTCTAGATCTTCCGGTTCCTCCTTTTGGATCTTTGCAGTGGCAACAATGGTGTTGGGCTCCGCATCAATAATCTATTTCCCTTTTTCATTCGCCTTTTCAGGTTCTGATTCGGAGTCAGAGCATGCATCTGACTCAGAAGCCCTCATCTCGGCCACTAGCGACTGCTTGGCCCGACACTCACTCGTGTTGTGAGTGGAGCTCTTATGGAACTCACACCACTTTCCCGTGTCCTTCTTTGGCTTTACGGTGTTGTTCTTGTCTTGTGGCTTTGATGGGTTGTCTTTAGCCGCCATGTTCTGTCCTTTGTTTTGCGGTTTGGAAGCACCTTTTCCTTGCTTTTGATTCGCAGATCCAAAGTCTCGCTTCTTCTGTTTGAATTTCTGCTCAATCTTGGCAGCATACCGGTATGCCGTACCAAGCGAGGAGATGTCGAGGAACTCATTTCCTCCTGAATGTATCTGTGCAGACAGCTGTGATACTTTAGCACCAAATGTTTCTCTGAATCTTTGATACCCAACTTTGTGCGCAGGGTATGGAACAGATTCGTCAGCTCGTGCACATCTTGATCCCTTTGTTGTCGCAGCGTGGTCCATTGCATGTACTTGTCCTCATAGCTCCCCACGGGATAGTACTGTTCCTTGACGGCGTCTCGGAAAGAATTCCAAGTTGGTACGGCCGAGAACAGAGAGGGTTCTGTCTGGTCCTTGTTCTCACAGTAGGTTTCCCACCAGACCTTAACATGGGGGGTAGCTTTGAGGAGTGCAAAAATAATCTTCTCCCGGTCTGAAAAGTCATGAACAGAGAAATATCCTTCTAATAGATTCAACCATCTATCTACGGCATCCGCGTCTATTTGACCCTCAAATATGGGAATGTCAAAATTTACTTGTACCTTAAAGGGAGTCGCAACTCCAGAGTGGCTACTAGATGCAGATGCGCCGCCGGTGGGCAGCCGTTGAAGGATCTGAGCAAAACTATCCATCATCGCGTTCCTTTGTTTTTCGAGGGCCTCCTCGAGCAATATTTTAATAGGATCTCCTGCTCCCTCATCTTTCTTTTCGTCCCCCATGGGCGTCCGTCGAGGTTTGCGAGGCTGATCTTGCAAAGGTTCCACCAGATCGAGCCCTAGCTTCTTATACCCCGACCTCGTTGGGGACATGCAAAGAAGGATCGAGAAAAAGCAGACCGCTCTGATACCACTGATCCGGATTTATGCAGGAATGCAACAGAACAAACACATAACCATAAATACAGAGATGCAGCGGAAATAACACTTCATTTCATTAATATCAAAGAACTGAAATTTGCTTACAGACAGAATGGAAATAAAACTAGCTAGGGCACTGGTAGCTATCTCTGAGAAGAGCTATGGCGGCTACAGGCCTTTGAACTGCGTTACAATGAGGCTCGAGGGCCTATTTATTATTGAGAAACAATGGCGAACCCTAAACATCCCAAAAACCTAACCCTAGGAGATGAAGCGCCAAAACTATGGGCCCCGTTTGGGTAAATTGGTGTTTCAACTTCCCAGGGACGTAACTTTGGCATACTATCTCCGTTTGACGCATATGATATATCATTAGAAAGCTCTATCCGAGGACTACAGCTGTCGGGACGAATTTTATCAGAAAATTCGCTGGCGCTTTCATACCCAAAAAACGTCGTTTAGGGCTTCAAAACGGCTCCGAAAGTTCAGGACCCGAAAAACTGCTAAAAATAGTAAGTTATGCCGAAACTGAAAAACTGAAAGAGACAATGGTGGGGGGCCAAGTGGAATAGGTGGGTGGCCACCAATATTCACCTGGATCAAGCAGCTAATCAAGAATTCAAATATAGGGAACACATTTTCCATCAGGTGTTCTCAAAAACTCTCTACTATTATACCACAAGGCTTTTAACTTAGTTGACATCAACACAGGGATAATTACAAGCACACAGAGTCACAACTCAGTTCTAGGAGAAGAGTTTCATTTTAACATGGGAAGCTTCATTAGTTGGATAATCTACTGTAGGAGCATAGAAAACACTTCTCTAGGTAGTTCATCAATGAGGTTAAGCACTAATGTTGTCATCCCAAAGTCTGCACCTCATGGTTCATCAACCCACCATAGTACTTGGGTGTTTCTCTCCCAGCTAGTAGGTTCATAAATCCTCAAGCTTCGCAATGGGTTCATTAGGCCTAAGGAAAGCCACTTCTACTGCGTTCATTAGTCCTTAGGCAAGCCACTACTACGTGACTCTCATCCAACAACCCTCTTAGTTTCTTCAACTTGTCTATCATCATAGTGAACTCCGTCCTCTCGAACTCTATTTTCATATTAGATTTTATTGTTCCTCCTTTTTTAGGAATTTTTGTTCCCTCCCTTTCCTTCACTAAATTTCAATGCCCCTTTCATTGATTGAATCTAGTGTCCTTTGTGAATGAATTCATTCGTCGTCGCATTCTTGCTTGAATTTCATTTATTTTTTGTTTAGCCTCCAAATTTTGTTGGCCCAATTTGCCTTCACCACATTATCCCTTTCATGAGAAGAGTCTATGTGGCCCTACATATTTCCATTGCAACCATATGTGGTTGTGTGGTCATGCACTTGCCCAGGCCAACCTTCCTGTCGATGTGGTTCATGCTCATTCATTTTTTTTCCTCTTTTCTTGTAGATTTTTCCAAGGAGTATGGATCTTGTCCTTTTTCTATAGTTGAAATCAATGCAGTAGTCATACCATTGAAGGGACACTAGTTAGCCTCCATGACTGTAATTAATAACCAAATTCCTCCATCTTCCCAATCAATATTTCTCCCCAAGCTCTGAAATTTTTGTCCCAATTCTTAGCCATTCTAATTATAACAAAAAAGTTAGAATGTTTGTAATAGGGGAACTATCCAGGAGCTATCAAAAACCTCACACCCTGAGAGGAACATCATCCTCAGTGCCCTAATGCTAAACATAATTAAAAAAACATGCTTAATCCCAAGCATAAATCATTTTGAGATTTATAAATATAGTTCAGTTTACGATTACATTTTAAATACATAGTTGCTTGCCAAAAAATTAATGAGAATAATTCATTAACTTGACCATCTTTCATTGGCTCTTTTGTAGTTTCTAGTGCTTTTTCTACAACCAATATAGCTTGATAATTTTTCCTTTTTCCTGGAGTGTTTCCTACCTCCAACATCCAACGTTGTTGTCCTTAACACTACTTACTATTTCAGTGACCAATCCCAACCCATTGCTTCTCGAGAATTATCCAATGTGCTTTTGATTCCAATTAGTGATGCTCATGAACCTTTTAAAACGAAATTATTTTATGGAATCATATTCTTTTAATTCCAGTCCCTCAGGTGATCTCGCTCCTCTCCCATGTAGTCACTCACTGTAATGCAAGTTCAGGCACCCTCCTTAAGAAACCCTTGATGGAGCCATTTATGTGGTTAACTAGGGGTTAACTAGGGGCTTAATAAAGCTATTGAGGTTGATTGAGCTATCAAGCTCAAATCGAGCCTTTGTAAAAATAAAGGTTTTCAAACTTCAAGGAGGTTTTGTTTTTGAGGATATGATCCTTATGTGAACCCCATAGATTTAGAATCAAGAAAGATCTAAAATTTAATAAATTAATAATTTAACCAATTTTATATGATATTATTTTACTTAAAATAGAAATTCTACTAGATCTAGGTTATGAACAACATTAATTTTTTTTATGTTACTAATAAATTCCATGTGTCAGTTTGATATAAAATATGGAAATAATCCAAAGAATCCCATAATTGAGGAAGGTCCCTAAATCAACAACTTTGTACTGGTCATGGCATTTTTCATGAACGTTTGTTGACAATGTTGGGTGTTAGTGTCCTACAATGGCTCGATTCTTGAATTCTTCAACTTCGATATATTGTTGTGTCCTTTAATACCTTCATTGTTGTTGTTATTTAAATTTGCAGCTAGCTTCATTCACCCAAACCAAGAAGTTCACATGCTTTCGTACATCATGGGATACAATATCTCATGAGATTCATCATAAGGAATATTGGACGAATACACAAAGATGGTTACACTTTTGGGCCAAATATGGTGATGAAATTTCAAAATTTTACTCCTTTATCGAATTGAAGCCCTCAAAATTCATATCAACATTGTGAATTTTGATTTAGAGCAAAAATAAAATTTGTGGATTATTATGTTGTTTTCCTAATGATATTTTTTGCAAAAAAATTTAGTGTTGTATAATCTATAAATTTTTCATTAAATGAAATGCTTGTCCTTGCAAATTTTCGAACATCTTAAGAAGTATGTGTGTGTTCATGTAGAATAACTTAGTCTAAAATGTGTAATTTTTAAAAAATATATATTTCAGCATAATCTACACGGAAATAACCAGGTTTTCATTTTAAAATTTTATTTTTTTTTATGAAAAATTATATTTTTTATTATTTTTTGTAGTTAGAAAATTAATTTTTCAGTTGCATTTTGTAGACACATGTGCTCATGCAATTTTTTTTTAAATATTTAAATAAATTAGAAAACCAAGAGTACCCTTTTGAACATGGCTTGTAAATGAAGATAATGGTATTTTTTGAATTTTTTTGGTTTTGTATATTTTATGTTATTGATTTTTTATTCAGCCTCTTTGAAACTGTCCAAAATACTTTTAAGCATTATGTTTAAAAGAAATTAGATGAAAAATATCATACGAATTTGAAAATTTCAAACTCATATGCCATTGGATAGAGGATTATTTCATGAGTCCAACATGATCAACTCTGCCACTTAAGAACAAATTCAACCCTAAGTTCATTAGGGTACAAAATGGTGTTTCAGAGAAATCTACGGAAGGGGTGCTAAAATTATGGATTTTAGGACATCAAAAGCTTGATCGAGCGCTTAAATCATACATTCAAATAGCTCGATTGAGGGTTTAAGAAACCCTTGATGGAGCCATTTATGTGGTTAACTAGGGGCTTCATCAAGCTATTGAGGTTGATTGAGCTATCAAGCTCAAATCGAGCCTTTGTAAAAATAAAGGTTTTCAAACTTCAAGGAGATTTTGTTTTTGAGGATATGATCCTTATGTGAACCCCATAGGTTTAGAATCAAAAAAGATATAAAATTTAATACATTAATAATTTAACCAATTTTATATGATATTATTTTACTTAAAATAGAAATTCTACTAGATCTAGGTTATCAACAACATTAATTTTTTTTTATGTTACTAATAAATTCCATGTGTCAGTTTGATATAGAATATGGAAATAATTACACAGTGCTCCATATTGGATTGTAAAAATTGCAACAAATAGAACACACACACACACACACAACATGTTATGACTAAGCTCTTGTAGATAACTCAAAAAAAAAAAAAAAAACGAATAAAACTTATTTGTATTTTACATCTTGACATATTTTAAAATTGAATAAAACTTATTTCAATGATAAGGAATTGATTGAAATACTTGGATAACTAAGTAAATTTAGGAAAGTTGATAACATTATATAAAATTATAGAAATGTTATCATATATTATTTTTTTTGACCTATATTAAATTCCAATGTGATTGAATTTTGTCATGTTATGAGTAAGCTCTTCTAGGTAATCTCAAAAGAAATAATATTGAATACAACTTATTTTTTGTTTACACTTGACATGTTTTAAAATTGAATACAAAATATTTCAATCTTATTTGTGTTTTATAATTGACCCTTAAAGAAATTGATTGAAATACTTAAAAAAATTTGACCATACAATGGTCTATGGGTGGGTCACAAAAATTTCCATATATAGATATTTTTGGGCGGAAACGTGAAGCTGGGTTACACTTTTGTGAGAATCGGGGGTCGAAATTTTTTTTCGGCAATAGTTCAGCCGAACATTTTATAAAGTTCGGCTGAACTCGTGATTTTGTTTAGATTGATGGCACACTGACGGCGCGGGCAAACATAATTTTTGCCAGAGATGGGAAAACCGGCAACAAAAGTTCGGCCGAACTTCCAACACAAGTTCGGCCAAAATGTGAGTTCGGCCGAACTTTTACTTTTAAAATAGTTCGGCTGAACTAATTTCTATAAATAAATCGCCCGCGAAGTTGGTTTGTTTACCGGTTTCATTATTCGTGCGAATTTTTGTCACTGTCGTTGCTGCTCTGTTCGCGCGTTTTCGCTCCTCTCGTTAGCACTATTGCTCCTTTCGTCGACGCTGTTGCTCCTTTCGTCGGCACTGTTGCTCCTTTTGTCGGGTATGTTCAACCTTACCTTTTAGAAAATAGTATTTTTCAAATTATTTAAGCAAAGATATAGGTGTCTATGAAAAAAAATGATGTCTATGGAAATTAGTGATGTGATTTCTGCCAACGAATATGTGTTCAAGCTCGGACTTCTTTTTTGGCTTGCTTGGTATCTCATCGTGATAAAAGTAAAGATCAAATTAGCATATTTAGATTTAATTTTCCTTCTGTTGATGACGCCAATGTAGTCCAGGGTTCTGAATATCATCTGTAATGTAGCTTTCATAACGTAAATTTTGAATTAGGATTATCTACCTGCAACCAACAACCAGACGAATGGAACACATGTTTTTAACTTAGATAAGCCCTTTAATAAGCCAGACCTCCACACGCGAAGAATTAATAATATAATATCACTGCTGAGAGGGGATATTTTCACACCATAGCCCTGCCTTTCAATAAAATCAAAACCCTGATTTCAGAGAATGCTAAATACGTAAAGCAGATGCTATTACAGTTTTTTTCGAGTAGTAGTAATGGTGATGGTTTATATATATATATACACTTTCTATTAACGCGATCAAACTCACCCTCTATTTAAAACAACTGAAGAAAACATACCCTAACGATCCTGATAGGTTGGGGAACTGAATCATAGATTTATTTTGGTTCTTTGTGTTAAGGAAAAAAATACAAGATAAAGCATAAATATATCTTGAATTTCAAACTAAGTTATAATTTTTTTCCATAAAAGTATGGGTTTTATTTTCAAACTCAAGAAACAGGGAAAGAATTTGCAGAGTTGTTTATTGAAACTCGAATATATATATCTAGCAGTACTCTGAGTTCTTTGTTTACATCACTGTCGGTAGGAAAATTAAATCCATCACATTCTCAATTCTGTCACCTGAAAAAGAAAATGTCACTTTATTCATAAAGATAATGCAGTGCTACATTCAGGGTCACAACCAAATAAAGCATCCAAATAGCGTAAATCGAATGAGAAATGTGAATTTTGATCAGGTAGGATATTGCCAAAAGTTCGCCTTATTTACTGCGATACTGTAAAAGGTTTACCCTGATTTACTACGGTGTATAATATGACGTTCGTTCTAGCAGAATTTCAGAAGAAAAAACGAAAAAAATGTGCACCGTCCCTGGATATTTCATTATTTCCAACTGCAATGGATGCAACGATAAAAATGTAGGTAGTACTAGACATTCGGTTGTAATTATAGGAAATAAGGTAGAAAATTTCAGTGAGCCTTACAATGAGAAGTATATATATATAATGTTTTCGTACCTTGAATTGAATAAAAGCCAGAGCACGAGTAAAATGAAACTCAAAATATGCAAGAAAATCTAGAAGAAAGGCAAACTGTCTGTATTACCACTCAAATTATTGCTTGATTAAAGTATTCCTATGTGTTTTTTTCTTTGCTTTAAAATATACCAATGTTAACATATTTTACCACATTTAAAAGTTTTGAAATGTTAAGCTATTTTACAGCATTCAAATGTTATGAATTGATAGCGAATGCACGCTTTCTTAATGGATTTATCAATGCATGTTCTTTTAGTAGACTATTGGTTCAAATTTTCATGGATAATCCCATTTAGACTAATTAATTTGTAGGGGTTACTGCATGAGGTGTGAATTAAGGAATTTAAACTATTAAATTAAGTAATGTAGATTTAATTTAATTTCAGATTTATCAAGAGGTGTTAATATGGATTTAAGTTACTGTAAATGAAATTTATAAATATATATTTTTTTGGTTCATTTACAAATAATTTTTTTGAAAGTTAATATTATTTAAACTTTTATAGTATGAGTAACTCTTGTCTTATATTTGACTAATTTTTTATATAATTGAAATTCAAAAACAGATGATTTTCTCCAAGTTTTAATTGTTTAAAATATGATTGTTTGAGCAACTCTTTCTCTGGGATACAAGGAGGCTCAAAGATTTTTTTTCTTGTATATTTGAAGCTCTCCATTATTATAGAAAAGGATTTTTTGCTTGTATATTTTTATGCTCTTTGCCATAGTAATGTCATAGTGTATGAAGTTTTAAATTGTTTTTATTATTTTTATTATATGTTGGATGTGATTTTGATTGAAAATGTTTCTTTTTTATTTATTAATTAAAAAAAAATTATTAGAAAAATTATTGCTTTAAGCCTTGGAATTTACAATCAAAATTATAAAATGTATTTTTATCTAAACTATTTATGAAAAGTTTAATATTGTTTGATCTTCTCTACCATGTCCTTTTTACATATATCTATAATAATATTATTTGTAGTTTCCGGTTTTTTGTAACATTTTACTACCATAATCAAAATCTATAGAAATAATAATCTAACATTATAATATCTTGAAATGGAGCTAGCCAACTCAAATATAGTATTGCAAATCCCTGGCTAAGTTAGATGAGGAGGCTATGTATTATTTAGTATTGTATCCATATTGGGGTTGCAAGTTCTATGTTTCAAAAGAACACTTGCAAACAATTTGTTTTCCATATGACCTCTCTTTTTCTCTTTTAAATTTCATTCTTTAGCCATTATGGATTTGAGAAAAATACATCCTAACAAGCCAATAAAAAGCCTTAACAATGAATTAAACATGAACAACTATTAAATATGGGTAACCAAGCAGCATCAAAACAAACAACTAAATCACCAAAGCTAGTAGTGATAAATAATAAACATTCTAGGATACTTCAAAATTCCATGTAAATAATTTCTTACCTAAAATCACTAAAATTATATATGTGTGTATAATTTTTGTCAAACGAGGAGGTAACTTCGCAAAACTGAAGATGCATTAGATGGATATTGTGTGTGTACTTATACATGGAGGTGAGACTCTTGGGATTCACTTCCCAATGTCTCTTGGACTTCCTTATTTACTAAATTACAATAAAATACAATTGCACCCAATCCCTTAGGATTAGGTGTCAACATTCCCCCCTTTAATTTGAAGGGATGTTGGTGAGTCCAAGCATCATTCTGAACTTTTCAAACTTTTCTCTTCCAAGCGCTTTGGTGAAGATGTATGCGGACTTCTCATTTGTGGAACAATGATGTAGATGGATAGTTTTGGCCTCAACATGATGTCAAATCGGATGGTATTTTGTATTGATCTACTTTGTTCGATCATGGGACTTCGGGTTCTTGGCCAACTTTATTGCAGAAGTGTTGTCGATCATGAATGGTGTTGAATTCATTTGTTTCATCTGCAAATATTATAGGATTTTTGTGAGCCACACAATTTCCTTTGTTGCTTCAACTACTGCCACCTATTCTGCCTCGGTGGTGGAACCTGTCCTGAAAAAAATTTGATACCAGAAACCCATGACTGACCTCCATTTTACATTTTTGAACTACCTGTTTCTTGATTCTCTAGAAATGACCAGCATTTTTTCTTTCCATTTGCTGCCCTCCATTTTACATTTTAGGACTACCTGTTTCTTGATTCTCTAGAAATGACCAACATTTTTTCTTTCCATTTGCTGCAGGTTTCTGGCCTTTGAGAAAAAATTATCAGAAAAGGTCTATTAAGTTGTGCAATATTTTCTTGGAAAATAATTTTCCGTGTCATTTTAGCACTGTAACATGTTCCAGCTAATATGCGACCTTTTATTGAAACAGTACCAGTGAAAATTCAAGACACCCAAGGAAGCTAATTTGAACTTTGTAACTATGTTGAAAACTACTTAAAAATTTTAATCTTGCACTTTTTTAAATATTAAAATCACTTTACATGTTATGGACTCAATATGGTCACATAAATGGTTAGATTTTATGCTCGGACATAAATATTTTATGGTCTGACATGATTGAAAACTACTCAAAATCTTAAAAATATTAATCTTACGCCTTTTTAAATATTCAAATCATGTTAGGGGCTCAATATGGTTTGACATAAATGGTTAGATTTTATGCTCTAACATAAATATTTTATGGTATAAAATGATTGAAAACTACTCAAAATCTTTAAAAAATTACCCATACTCTTTTTTAAATATTCAAATCATTGGCTCACACGCCAATGGTTAGATTTTATGCTCTGACATAATTATTTTATGGTCTGACATGTTAGGCTTTATGGTGTCCTTGAAATTTCAAAGAGTTGCTTAATTGGGATCGTATTCAACTTGTATTCAACTTCCTCAGGTCCCTTGAATAGATTCCTTGGGTGTCTTGAAGCCTGTTGCCACCTTTTCCAAGGTGTCTTGAAGCCTGTCCCTTGAATAACTTCCTTGGGTGTCTTGAATCCTGTTGCCACATTCTTCCAAAACTTGTTGCCACCTTTTCCAGGTCGTTTCCTATTCCTAGACTTCTTGGAAATTGACTGACTTTTGGTTGCTTTAGAAAAGCTCTCTCAGTCTGTTCTGCCATGGCTACAGGAAATCGAGACTCCCGTCGCGGTCGCTCTCGCTTCTATCAGAGAAAGAAGATTTTCCTGAACTTTCATATGTCTTTCCTAATGTCTATCTGTTGATGTATAACATATTTTTCTATATCTCTATCGTTTTCGCTTTTTCTACAGGGATGTATGGTTTTCTGATCATGATGGGATGTGGTCAAAACCCCCCAAAATATGTTTCCCACTATATTCTTTGCCTCTCTTTCTTAGATAGGTAAAGTATACTGCTAGATGATATGTCTCGTTTTTCTCACTGTATAGCTGAGAATATGTCTATATGCATATGAACTGATTAATATACATCAACATTTTTTTCTGCCTGAAAAAAAGGTTTCCAGGTCTGGGTTTCTGACTGAATCTATATGGACATTTTTGTCTAGTTAAATACCCTTCTGTTTGCAAGATTGATTTATCTTTTAAGATTTTGCATTTGTGTGTTGTATGCATCAAAGATTTCTATTCCCAGTTTTTCTATGCACATCAATTCAACTACACAAACAATTATCTAATTTAATATTATTGTCTGCTAAGTTAGTTTATGTTTTAAAAATGTGCAGTGTTGTATGTAGCAAAATATTCTATTACAGGTTTTGTTCTACATATGCATTCAGGTGTTTTGAGATATCCTTATGTGTTAGGTTATTTATGTTTTTAAATTTTGCAATGATATGTTGTAATCTTTTTATTATATTTTTTGGTTTGCATGTTCATTTTGGCTGCAGAAATATTCTCTCCATCATAATATCATTGTGTTTGATATCTTGATTTATGTTTTAAATTTTTCACTCACATGTTTTATCATTTTGTAGCAAAGTATTTTTATGCCTGCTATATTAGGCTCTCTCTTTTCATTGAGCTGTGTGTATGGTATGGTTTCATTTAGACCATTTTCAACCACAATAGTGTTCTCTGTCATTAATGCAGAAATAAAAAGCACATGTTAGACATTATCATATTCACATAGGAAAAAAAGGGTTTTCCTTAATTTTACATATTAAAATGTCTTTGAAAAGTTATTTCTATTTAAAATAAAAAGGTGAAAGATTAGTTTCAGCAATTACTAAAACGAATAGATGGTAAGGCCCACAACAACAACTGCAAAAGCAATGCAATATAACCAATCAAACTACATCAACAAAACATATGGTCTTGAATGAGATTTTGGACTCTTTAGATATAAATGTACACCGTGGCAATGTATCTTATATAAAACTTTAATCCATGTGCTTAACCTTAACATTGACACAAATGGAATACAATTTTACTCACTGCTTTATGATAGAAAAATATGTGGATGAGTATTTCCCACATATCCGAAGTCAAAAGGGATAGATTAAAAAGGGATGCTCCGGTCATCTATAAAAGATAAATTAAAGAAGCATGACATATTAGTAATGCAAATTAGATATGTGTACCAATTATGTTCATATAACACAACAAATAGATGATTCAATACAAATGTCACATATAAGTCATATTTATCTCATGGGCCTTCAACTTAAATTATATATCTAGCATTACATTAAGCTATAGGAGATAAATCAAAGAAGCATTTGAATGTAAATTAAACATGTGTAGTAATTATGTCCTTCAGTTCAATAAATAGATAATAATTTGCAAATGCCATATCTAAGATATATTTCATCTAAGTATATTTCAATTTAAACTTATATCTAATGTTAAATTATATAAAAGAATAACAGTAATCCAAACTTCAAAATAATATTTAGAGTTAGTATAAAATGTGACATATAATTTTTCTGCGTGGAAAAACATAGTTACCGAGAGTTCAAAACTCATGCATTTGAATAGAAAGTGGGTATACGAATGAGCAAGTAGATTTTTTCTAGAAATGAGGAAGTGAAGGTTGATAGAGAGCCACACAAAATTGCAAATTCATACCTTAACAAAATTGTTAGATCCTTTTAAAGAAAATGTGTCATATAATCAACTTTCATCGAAATATATGATAAACTCAACACAATTTTATGAAAAATAGTATACCATTTTTTACATTTCACATAATACAAATAGATAAATATTACTTAAGTATTGTTATAAAGATTTAACTACCCATCGAGAGATGGCTAAGTGATTGAGACAGGGCATCATCACAATAAAAAACCAAGTACAAATTGTAGTAATCCTAGAATCATGCTTTACATAAGGTAAAATTGGGGAGCTCATGACTTACTATAGATAAAAGAACATTTGTACCCTTACCAAAAAATATATGATAAAAATTGCCAAACTACATAAGCTTAATCTTAAGGGGATATAATCCTTTTTGCCTTCCATATAGATAATGAAAATGATTGTTCCAAGTCTCATGTTGCTTCTCATGTTACTTTATAAACCATGATTGGAAAGAAAAATAGGAGGGCAGAAATGTAAGAAATATAAAACATAATGAAACACAATGTAAGAAATAGAGAACATAATGAAACACACACATACATATCTCTAGACAATCAACACAATTATTTTCCTAAGAAATCCTTATGGGAGACAAGCAACCCTAAAAAGTAATGATGCTCTAGACTCCTTTTTCCCTAGGAAATCCTTATGGGAGAAAAACAACACTAAAATGTAAACATGCTCTACTCTCTCTTTTATGGTATGGAAAATATGTAAGTACAAAGAAAGAGGTAATCTCTCTAGAGTTAGCTAAGACTTTTGGCGTGTAAGGTTGCTATAAAAACTTAACTTCATACATTTTTCTCTCTAACTTCACACTCCTAGTTGTATTTTCAACTATGGAAAAAAATACAATAACACAAAATGGAACTCTTATTCCTCCTAGTGGCCAAGTATTTAACATAGCGTGATAGCCAACTAGGTGTAATATTTGACTCCGTCAACCATTAACGAGGTTTGTGATTTTAGACCTTTTAGAGTCTTGTTAAAATTCCACATGTAGCTAGCTTGCTATGCATGAGTAATGGGGCTAAAATGACATTCTCTTGTACCATGGTGGTCAACATGATAGGTCAACTAACTAAAGGCATAAATTTTGAATGAACTTCATTTGATGTTTTTCTTGCACCATTGGATATGTCTTTAAGTGTAGAATAATGGTCAAGATTTTGGCACAAGGGATAATCGTTTGACCCCTAGAAATGTCATTTAATACCTGAAAATGACTCCAAAAGGTTTTAGACCCCAATTCTCCACCCACCATTAAAATGATCCTGCAAGTTCATTATTTCAGTTTTTTCACTCTATAAGCATAAAAATATATGACAAATAATATAATTATCCAATCTAAATCATTATTTAATAATTTGTTAAAATTATGAGTAAGATATACATCATGGAATTTAAATAAATAGCGTTAATTCATTGAACACCCTTGTACATTCCTTGTTGATACTTTGAAAGTAATACATTTTGAAAAATAATTTGTTTATGGATTCTATTTTCCACATTCTCTTAACCATATCAAAAACCTTCTTATAATATTTGAAACCATCTATATACAAATTTTCATTTTTTTCGATAGGAATTAACATATTGAAATATTAATTGTATTTATGTTTTGTGTGCTAAGGAAGGGAGGTCGTGAACCTTAGGAGAAGAGATAGTATTTGTTAAGTTAGGAGGGATACTTTTTATGAGATAGAATTAATTTAAAATTCTTCTTAAGATTATGTAACTTTCGAACCATAATTACAAATTTATTTATTTTTTTACTTATCATTTAGTTGCTAAAAGTTGAAGAATTTATGTTGGTAAATAATTAATTAGGTCTATTTAAATCATTTACCACTTTTGGGTTTTTTGTTTTCGTGGTTTCATTCATAATTTCACTTTTTTGCAAATTGTCAATTTCAATTTTTCACACCACATGTGCACAATCAAAGGACCTAAGGTCTTTCCCCTACCAAAGTATGTTCTTTTAAAACATGTTTTCTTGGTGATATGGGTGATTTAGAAATGACTGGGAGAGCGAAATTCCTCATTTAATACACAATATGTTTGGTTCATGCCACTAAGCCAAGAATTTTAAATTCAACTGAATTTTAATATAACCAACTAAATCCTGCAAAAAAAGAATAAAACAATTTATGTTAGGGTTGTGGATTTAGGAATTGAAACAACACCATGATATTTCAAATTTAAAAATAATGGTTTGAGTCCTAGGTAGCTTAGAATCCTATTTGTTTTCAAAATAAGGATGCACTCCCATTTGATTCTCATGATTAGGTTGTAATCATGAGGCTCTCGCTCAAGAGTGGACCGTCCCAAAATCTTGTGATGTCTTGTCACAAACAAAACCATCAAACTAAAAAACACATCATGCAAGAAACATAGCTCGCTGACATATCATTTTTCTCCTTAGAAGAAAAAAAATTCACATCATGTGAATATCTCCATGTACTCTTACATATTGGTGTACAAAACCATCAACCAAACACAAGTCGACAAAACATGCCTCTTCAAACAACTGACTCTCAAGTCAAATAATAGCTCATGTACAAATTTCCATATTTGTTGCATTTCAGTGTGTCAACATAACTCTACTTTCAACATCTTGCTTCATGCAACATGCACCATACTTTGAATTTGCAAAGAAATTCATGAAACATCAAAATACATGCAAGGCCTTAATTGGATAAGAAATCTAACCATCCATTACCAAACCATTTCAATGGCGCTTCTTTTAGCTGCACTTCATCATCATGTGAATCATCCTGACCCTCATCGATTATGGAATCCTCTTTTCCATTCTTGTCATTATCTCTTTCCACCTTCTTCAAATGTTGTGGATGACTTGTTGGATACAAATTCCAACACTTGTCTACAAGGTGACCTTTCTTATGGCAATGAGTAATAAACAATTGCATCTTATTTTCAACATCATTTTACTTGTCCAATGGGCCTTTGATTTTTTGCCTCATTTATTCAGAAAGTTTCAATGTGCATGGATATCTTCTTCCAACATCTATAAACATTATGGTTATTCAAACCACAAAAAGAACATGTGCAAGTTCTTTTCTATATCTTATGTGAATATTTACCATGTTTATCATAATCAAAAGCAATTTGATTAAAGGAAAATTTATACCTTGAACATTCACCGTTGTCGCCTTCTTGAGGAGGTGAATTTGATGAGGTAGTGGCTCTCCTCTAAATACTAGCAATGAATTCAATGACTAGATAGAGCTTTCAACATCCTCTTCTTTTACATTCTCATTAGCTGCATGTTTATTAACATCTTCTTGCAAAGTGGGTGTCAAAATTTTCCATTCATCATGAACACAAACTTCACATGCTTGAGGTAATGAACACGAAATAAAATTCCTTGTTGGAACAACTTCATGTGCCTCCTTGGCTTTGGAGCATTCTCCATGTTTTCCATAACCAAGACCCAAATAATTAGGCCCTTCCTCAACAAAATTTAGCTCAACTATGCCTTGTACATGTTTGCCTTTAACCCTTTACTTTCATAGCACATTTTCATCAAAAATTTGGACCTTATTCAGGTCTAGTGTGTCTCTCAAAAGCACGTACACATTAATTTTGAGAGGAAATTGAAGATAGAAACCAATAGCTAATTCTTCTAACTAACCTTGACTAAAATGAGCTAAATTGTACTTTGATACCAACTTGATTTGAATATGGACAAACTAGTTTTGTTGGGCTATCTCCCTCATCAGTTAAATAAAAATGTGTTTAGGATCATCTAAAGTTAGCCAATTGGGAAGGGGTTTATGTGTCAAGGTTTAAGTGTATTTTGTGAGAAATTTATGAGTTAATTAGCTTTTAAAAACTCATGTGTACAACAAATAAAATGCAAAATTTTTATTTTGGAAATTTTTTTCCCTCAATCCAGATTTCGATCATTGGACATGTAAGAGGAAGAAAGAGGGAATTCACTTTTCAAATTCTAGACCTTGTCTAAACCAAAATAAACTAGAGGTTCGGTTTTCAAATACATTCACTTATTTGGAAAATTTCTAGCTACCAAAATTCCATATGCCAATCTACCTCCCAAGAAATCCATTTATTACACCACTGGTTATTTTTTTGTCTTCCTATATTCTTTATCAACCTCTTCTAGTGATTCTTGAAATGTGGATACTTAAATCCTTCCTAAAAATTTGAGCTCTAAAACGAGAAGACATACAAGGTCATTTTAAGTCATTCCTCTATCCAATTATAAAAACCAAGTGAATATTTCTACATATTGATTTATGTCCCATAAACTGTACAATATAGGTCAATTTTTTCTTTTAACTTATTTAAATATTGTTCTAGCGCACAATTGTTCAATGGTATGATGAAATTTCATTGATGAAGGCATGATTATGCCAATCCATGTTGCATATTTCCATTAACAATGTTTACTTACATGTAAAACAATGTTGTCTCTGCTTTTATGTTATTTTGAGTTTGCTTTTAGTGCTGAAATTGGAATATATGATATTAATTTATGACTTGCAATTATAGCTGCTGAGATACTATTCTTTTTCTCTACTATATTGTTATTTCTAGTCCTCTGGGTTCTTTCTTCACACACACACACACACACACACACACACACACATATATATTTTAACTAATTGAAGGGATTCGTAATTCTATATTTTACCATATTGCTTGCTGGTTCCATGTAGATTTAATTGACATGTATAATAGGTGGTTTCTGTTTTTGGGATGTATGTAAAGTTTTTGGCACGTCATATTGAATTTCTATAATTTGTGTAGCTCCCTAACATTTAGATAGAACCTTCATTGAAAAATGTGAGGGGGGTTTCAAATTCACATTGGATAACACCCTCCTCTGGGATAAAAAAGTTTAACAAACACAATAATAGAGAAACAATTAGTGACGTCACCAAAAGATGTAGCCTCTTCAAGGTATCATATCCTCTCATCAAGGTCTAGCATGGATCTTAATGTCATAGCCTTATTTTGCCTAAAATTAATGCAAATTTCCTTGCAATTTGGCTTGCAACATTCATAATTCATGCCCATGGAACATGATTGTGTTGCAATTGTGATAACATCTGCTGTATACAGAAGCTTTAATAAAACATGATCGAAAATGACATTTTTGCTCTGTTTTTTTCAAGATATAAGGAAAATTACACCAAGTAGCTTCCAGCCTCATATGACCATCATGTCAAACTCATCTCAGGATATTGTCCAAGTAAGAGCCACTTAAGCAAGCAATCTAGTATGTACATGACTCTCCAATTTCAATTAGCAACAATGACAGTTCTAAGTATGGTGCAAACATTGCTCTAGATCCTCAATGGGGCATGTTTGATGACAATAATTTGGGGAGTGAGAGAGGGAGATGGTAGGAGAAAAAATTCAAGGAATCCACGGGAAATTGAAAAATATATAACTAATAAGGTGAAGACACTTTGTAACCTAAGAGAGAAACCTGTTAGGAAATGGGTGAAGTTGGTATTACACACCCAATTGGATAACCTCGAGGAGAAAACATTTCGCCCACTTTATTTGTTGGCATAACCTAGTAAGAGTTATTCACTAGCATGTATTTTGTAAAGGCCTTGACCTAGTTCCCATTCAACTCCATCCACCAGGTTGTAGAGGATTCCAAGCCTAATTTCATGAAAAGTAAGTTGGGGATGATCACATTGACCTGCTTGATGACGTGTCTATGAAGATTAACTACCTTGAACTATTTTTTTGCGTAAGGAAAGAGACACATTCCCATGTCTGAGCATGAAAACGTTCTTTGATATTGTTAATGCCTCTAGTGTTTACTTCTACAAGTTCTATAGGCAGAGTCTGTAAAGGGCCAGGTAGCCTCTGGATCTCATCTTTTATGAAAGGTGACATATCTAGTAAATGCCCCTACAGTCAATCTCTAGAATGGATCTAAATAGAAGTTATTCATTTTAATATCTATAAAACACAACAAATTTAAGGTAAACTATGTACATGTGTCATTTCTCCCACAAAATAAAGTGTATAAGTGGTAAATTTTATACCAAGTGTGCTCCCACCATGTAAAGCGCAATTTGGTGAACTTATCATTTTTATAATTTCTTTTTCGATTAAATTGAGTTTCACACATCAATTATTGCTTTGAAAGTTGTGTTCTACATAATTTGTGTACACTAAATTACAAATTGATTTTCTGATTTATCTATTTTGTGTAAATGTCCACCAATAGATATATATATCATGGAGGATGAATGATGAAGATCAGCCAAATCCCATATGGAGGTTCAAGGATCGGGGGATGTTCACGGTATTTAAATATAATCTTAAATCTCCATACATGTGTGTACATATGGAATTGATTTTTTATTAACTTTGTGAGTTAAATTAGTTGTTAATAAGTTTCATTTTTAAATTTTTAGGAGGTAAGAGGAGAAGGGTTTCTACTCCATCCATGGAGCGTGCCCATGGTTCAACCAGTCGTGGTATGGTTCACGCAATTTAATCAATGAATATATGTATATGTATTTATATGTACACATGAATGTATTTTTCAATTGACTATAAATTCGTATTTGTTTATGAAGCTTCTCCCTCGTCTCGAGAGGTTGGTGGTGGTTCAAATCGACCTAGAGGGCCATCAATGAGTGGTAGCAGGTTGTGTGAAGGGGGTGATATTTATTCCCCCGAAGGCCAATCAACGGTTGCTGGTTCTCAGCAGGGTCATTTTGGGTCTGGTTCTCAGTAGGGTCATTCTGGGTCTGGTTCTCAGTAGGGTCATGTTGGAGAAGATGCTAACCAACAACGTCAAGGTTGCCATGAATTTCAATATTTTTTCATTAAATTTGTACAACTTTTTTTACATGTGTTTTTTTAATATACGAAATTATATATATATTGATGCAGAGGCCGAAAATGTTCCAACTAGTGGTCAAAATAGACGCAGAGCAGCCCGCTACATTCAAGAAGAAGGTTGTCAACCCAGCACAACTTATCCGGCTGAGATTACTGATATACCATGGGAAACCAACATGGCGCAATGCACCTTACAAAGGTGTGAAAGACTTCATGCAAAATTGCAAAGAGATCTCATGGCTTTGTCTCTACCTGCTGAGAGTCGACAAAGCCTTGAAATAGTTACACATTCATTGGGCGAAATTGTAAATGTGTACAGAAATCTTGGGCCAACAACTGATACATTTGTAGAAATGATGAGAAAGAGAAAAGAAACAGTAATGGGTCTAGATAAATGGGAGGACGTAAAACAAAAAGTTACAAAAGAAGTGGCCAAGTCAATGTTTAATTACAAGGAAGGGCCAAAAAGAAAAATGTTGAAGGTGCAGTATTTCAAGCACCCAGACATAGCTCGTTATTTGTATGATAGGCACCTTGTGGCCTATGGAAGGCTTCCATGGAACGATGAGGTTCATGTTTATTTTGCACAAATGTTTTATGCAGAATTTTTTTTGGGTATGAAACCCAACTACAATGACCTTCCGTCAGAATTTTTTGGCCCGGGGAAAGGTCGATTATATGACCGTAAGGGCGCTAAGCGAGATGTGGAGTTGCCTCGCCCTGAGCCGCCATTGGTGAGTCGACCGTTTCGAGTCGAAACTCTGCGATCAGAGATGGATGTGACTTCTCAAATAAGTCGAGAAGCAAGGGATGTTATGATCGACAATGTTCATAGCGGATTGGGTGGAGTCGATCTTTTTTTAAATCGACAAAGAGCACGTGAAAATGCACGTGCCAATTTTGTTTATTGTACAGATGAGGAGATTTGAAACATGAATGTTGAAGATCTCCGAACATATACAAAAAATTGTCGCAATGGTTTGCAAGACCTAATTTTTCATGAGGAAGAGGGCACCGGAACGGTATGTGTTAGTGACCTTAGGGTTTGAAATTATTTTTACATATACGTGTGTACAATTTGTAATAAATACATGTGTATGTACATGTATACATTTATTTGTATGTGTACATTAATCTAAAAAAAATGTATGATTATATGTTAAAACACCATTTGCAGTTCTCACACATGATGCATGACGAAAATGTTAATATCACGTTCGGGACCTCTGGTTCAAACAATGCAGATGGGTCTGACCATCAAGATATGTTGGCAAATGTTAGTGTTTTTTAAGTGACTTTAAAATAAATAATTGTGCACACATGTACATGTATGTATATATATAATTTGATAAAATGTTTTAACAGATACTGATTCCATCCGATGTTTTTGGGATGGTGGTAACTTCTTCTTCCTTGGGAGATGTACCTTCTACTTCCTTGGGAGATGAGCCACAAGTATGGAAAATTTTTCACAAGTTTAAAATTTATGTTTAAAATACACACACACACACACACACACACACACACACACACACACACACACACACACATATATATATTTAACTGTACATGTATATTGTACATTTTACCACTGCAGATGTTCCTATGGGAGAACTTGTTCATCAAATGGAGAGGGAACCTCATGAGGTATTGCATGATTTTTTTTTTATATTTTGTTTTTTACATGAATTTCTAGATATATATATTCTCATTCATTTTTAAAACATCAAATTTTAATGTTCAAGTACATGTGCATTGTGTATGTAGGTTTCCCATTCACATGATAGGGTGCGGACTGAGACCCTAGTAGGGAAGACGCTAGATCCGTCTCTATTTGATGGACATGATTTATAGTAGATTTGATTTCAAAATTTAGATGGTCTTAAAATTTGTTAAACTTGATACAGTTTGATACTTGTGAGATTTACAATTTTTGGACATATTTTATTACATTGTTAATATAATTTGTTTTATTTAATTTTTGGATGGTTTTAGTAATTTTGGCATGTGAATGTGAAGTAATGTTGTCATCTGAACTACATTTGGCATGTTATGTAATGACATGTGTTATCATTTGTTTTGTTTTTAAAATTTAATTTTTGGATGCTTGGAGTACATTTGGCATGTGAAGTAATGTTGTGATCTATATTTTTTTTGTTAAATTAAAAGTTAAAAGTTTTGGATGGTTTCAATCTACATTTGGCATGTGATATTTAATGTTAAATGTTTTTATTGGATAGTTGAATTATAATTGGCATGGCATGTGAAATTTTTAAAACTCAAGTTTTGGATGGTTTCAATCTACATTTTGCATGTGATATTTAATGAACTTTAAATGTTTAATGTTTTAATGTTGCACGATATATAATCAAAAGGTTTTTAAAACTTAAAGTTTTGGATAGTTTCAATCTACATTTGGCACATGTGGTATATAATGTTAAATGTTTCTATTGGATCTAGTTGAACTATAATTGGCATGGCATGTGAAGTAACGATATATATAATCAAAAAGTTTTTTAAACTCAAGTTTTGAATGGTTTCAATCTACATTTTGCATGTGATGTTTAATGTTTTAATGTTGCACGATATATTATCAAAAAAATTTAAAATTTTAAAGTTTTGGATGGTTTCAATCTACATTTGGCACATGTGGTATATAATGTTAAATGTTTCTATTGGATAGTTGTTCACTATAATTGGCATGGCATGTCAAGTAATGTTGCACAAATCCCTTTTGGATGGTTGGAGTACATTTGGAATTTTAAGATTGCTTTTGATCTCTCCATGTAGTCTTGTTTGAATAAAAAAATTTCCAATAGGAAGAACATAGCTTTTCAATGCAACTAACCATGTATCAATTGAGCTCTAATTGAAAAAAGAGTTTAAAGAAGTAGATATATGTACAAATTATACCTTTAATTTTGATTGGAAATATAATTCTAGTACATATATATGTTTGTTGAATTTGGGTCAATGTCGTTAATGCACTCAAATAGGTAGCCTTGTCGATTTATTTACATTGTGGAAACTTTTTACCAAAAAATCCAACTAGTTTTTCATCAATGCACATAGAAAAACTACTTGGAACAATTAACTGTGCATTCTAGAACATATCTATCCAACACAAGTAACATTTTTCATCAATGCACATTGAACATATCCGACCATTGGACAAGCAAATTTTGTACTAGATTTTCAATCAGGATTAGAGATGTGGGTCAAATCCCACCAAAAGTCGGAGAAGTGCTCCGAGTCTCTTGTCTGAAAGGAATTTTCATACAAAACTATATTACAGATGATTTATTTACATTGTGTCCATACTTTTTACCAGAAAATCCAACTAGTTTTTCATCAATGCACATAGAAAAACTAGTTCCAGTTAATTGCATTCTAGAACATATATATTGAGTACGTAAATAATTTTTCATCAATGCACATAGTAAAACTAGAAAAATTAATTTCATTCTAGAACATATATATATATATATATATATATATATATATCCAATACATATAACATTTTTCATCAATGCACATGTATAGAAAAGCTACTTTCAATTGATACTAGAGCACGTGCTTGTACCAAAACAATTTGTACATGTGCAAACACTTGCACAAATAACATAAGCAGCTCAATTTTTAGTTGAGTACTGGAAGTTCTAAAACATATTTAATCCAAAGAGAATAAATTATTGGAAAATTCACTCAAAAAAATTCTAATGGAATTCCATCTTCAATAATCCATTCATGATCGGATTTTGACATTTTCCATCTCTTAATTTTTTATTTTTTCTTTGATTGAACTTCTATCAACTTTATGCGTGCTGCACACACCAAGTGACTATATTGAAAACTTATGGAATCAGGTTCATAGTCTTCAAAGTAAACAAAGTCTCCACTTTGATGAGTTTGTCTGAAAAAATAACCTTTCAGTATAATAGACCCTTTGTCATATTGAAATCCATGATCATTATAGTTTTGTAATAATTTCATTTTTCGTTCAGTGCAACGCATCAAATAATACTTCACATTTTCATCGTTGTCAATAGGTGCAATTATAGCAAAAACATCTCCTGCACAATAAAATAAATTTAACATTTAATTATGCATATTTAAATTTATTTCTAGATCTTTAAATCATTGGAAAGTAATTCAAATGTTACCTTCTCTAACAAGATCAGAAACTCGATCACCATCGGATGATATTGTAGTTTCCTCTGATTGCATTTCTTCAAACATTGCAACACACATTTTTCCCTTTGTATTTAGCTCTGTATGTTTCCAATCGTTCACATACATTTTGTTTTCACAAACGTCATTGGATTTTGTGTTGTCTATGAAAACATCACAAAAACAAGAATATTTTCTTTTATCCAATGCAAACACATTTATGGACAACTTTGTTTGAATTGAATGCAATTTTCGAGTCCCTTTTATTGTTTCAACATCATTTCCAATTGATCTATCTACGTCTTCGATCCCAATATGCCAGAAAAACCTTTATATGGAAAATTAGAAGAAGAATTTGTAAATATGATATCAAAATACAATCAAAGATAATCATTGCATGATAAATGTACAATGTTTAAAATTAGATTTCCAATATAAATTAAATTGAATGTACCTTTTCACTTCTCTTGATGGGTTAATCTCATGGCTTAGAGCATTGTTGCACCATTGAACAACTTCTTCAGCGTTCACAAGTCGGCGTGCAGAGTGGTTCATTTGATATCTTCGAAGTACTCGTTTTATGCATGCTCCTGCACCGTCATGTTCTCCTTTTCCATGGCCAGTCTCAAAGAAATTCCAACAATGTTTAATGCAAGTTTTCTTATGAAGACAACACAACCAAAAGAATGATCGTGCAGATTTGAATTGACCTGCGCATCCGTCTGACCATATCCAATGTTCATTGAATGTTATTCCATGATTTTTCAATGAATCATAATTTTTTCCAAAACAATGTTGTACAAAACATGTATCATGTGTACGATCGTCACTGATATAAAAGTGATATTCTTTAATGATATGTCGATTTTCACTTGTGCTTTCTATATGATCGAAATTTTGTTCAGCATGTCTATATAGAATATGGACGAGCATGGAGACTTGGTCAGAATGATAGTATTCACTCTGAATTTCTTTTTGTGGAACAAATGTGTAGTTTTCTACAAAATCAATCATTGACAAAATGGTCTCTGGTGGAAAAAATTCACGAGATTTTTTGAATTGCAAGTCTTGCCATCGAGATCTATGGGAATTCTTGGTGTATTCGTAAATTTATGCCTCAAACTTTCTCAAAAAGTCTATCAGAAAAATTTCGTCTTCTCATAATTCGATTATTTTAACACTATTTTCACCTTGAATCGATGTACTGATATATTCATATCTCTTCCATTTCACTTTCATGTTGGACAATGATTGATCATTTATATCAATACGATATTTGTTTTGAAATTTAGTCAAATTTCCACAATCATCGCATTTTTACCACCAACACATTTCTTTTTGTAAAATAGTTCATCGCTTTCTCTTTCACATAGAATTTGAGATATGAAATCACAGATAGTGGAAGGAGGAGGTGAATCCTTCCATAATGTTCTACCGAAATCAAGGAATGTGTCATAATATAACTCAAATTCCACATGATAACAACAACAACAAGTGTCGCGTACAGTGATAGGTTTTACATACCATGGTTTTTGTTGAACAAAAGCACTAAGTGAAACATGAATTTGACGATTCTCTTCTTTGAACTTGTTGAATAACTCTATCTGAGTGGTTTCCAAGAAATATTTTTCATGTTCTTCGTACTGATTTCGTGCTATTCTTCTTCGCATCACATGCCTCGCAGTTGGCGAAACACGCGAATTGTTCTTCCAATATTCATATATTATTTTTTTAACATTTTCTCCAAGTCTATCTTTGTATGGTTGCCTACAAATGGCTCTCCAACAAGCGAGTTCATCATTTACATCTATTTGCAGCCGAAATTTCTGATGTTTGTGCAAATTTTTTCGCGAGGTTCCCAGTGCTCGTGCCATAGATGTTACCAAACGATTCTCTTGAGTACTTGATGAAACCATTGCCATCTGTATTCCTCTACGTACAATTGAAACATCTTTCTCTCTAGATCTCTTAATTGACTTTATAACACTACTCATATTTTTTATCACATCTTCCTTCATTTTTTTATCTTTGGTTGATTTTCGAATACCCAATAGTGTCGTAGCTTCTTTTAATTTCCTTAATGATAGGAGACCTTTCAACATTTGAGCCTGAACTGTCACCCGCTCATTTAAGAAATACTTTTCAAAAATGTAGTTAACACGATATCGTATAGCATGGTCAGGTTTTTTATCTCCATATGTGTGAGTGTCAACATTTTCTAACATCTCATTATCGATAGTGATTTCATCTGTACATATTCGAAAAAATAGTACATATTCAATAAATAACTAAATTAATAAATATATCTATAATTTCAATGATATGTGCATGTGTTTAATATATATATATATATGTGTGTGTGTGTGTGTGTGTGTGTGTGTGTACATACCTTGTGATTCAATTTCTTTATTTGGATTTCTTTCAATATTTTCACCATCTTCAATCATTGGTTCAATATCTCTTTCACTTTCTCTTTCAAAATTTTGTATCTCATCATCAATGTTTTGAGGAATATCTCTATTTGTTTACATTAAACAAACTATTTTTCAAATCAGTTCATCAAATAAAAATTAAGCTTCACATTTTACACTAGGAAAATTTTAAATATATCAATAGATCATAATATTTACATTTACATACCTGCTTCAATTTCTGCTTGAGGTTGATTTTCCTCTTCAATATTTTGAGGAATATCTCTGTCTGTTTACATTAAACAAAATATTTTTCAAATTAGTTCATCAAATAAAAATTAAGCTTCACATTTTACATTAGGAAAATTTTAAATATATAAATAGATCATAATATTTACATTTACATACCTGCTTCAATTTCTGCTTGAGGTTGATTTTCCTCTTCAATATTTGAGAGGGCTTCTAACTTTATTTTGTGAGATTGTCTCGTCTCTTCTCTACGTTCCTCAGGGTCTCTTTTTCGATCATATTTTCTCGCACAAGTTCTTCGATTTCCCATGATAATAGGGTATGAAGTTCAAAAAATTTCCTTCAAAAAATTAGACAATAACTCGATTACAAAAAATATCACAAAATATTTAATTTTAAAAAATTCAGTTTAAATTTTTTGCAAAAAATACATACTCCAATCAAAAACACTTACTTTAAAAAATTCGAGAGAAAAATGTCTTATAAAAATGAAACGAAGCTCAAAAGATTTACTTCAACTCAAAACACATACATACCTCCAAGAAATGTCTTTTGAATGTACGTCCAAGAAATTTTTTTAAGTTCAAAACAATTTTTTGCAAAATCAGGCCGCCTCCAAGAAATGTCTTCCAAAAAAATTCTTTAAACCCAAAACAATTCTTTGTAAAATCAGTTTGCTTCCAAGAAATGCTCTTAAATCCAAACTTTGAAGAATTTTTTTTAAACCCAAACCAAGATCTTTGTAAAATGAGATGAAATGTGCAAAATGTGCGAAAATTGTGAATAATTTCGCGGCAATTTATATTGCCACGAAATGTGTTTTAGTAGGGGCTTCGCAAAACTTTCCAGCCGATGGAAATTTATACAATAGTTCGGCCGAACTTTTGATTATAAGTTCGGCCGAACTACTAAGTCGTTAGACTTAACAAGCCGTCGACGCAAAACATAGTTCGGCCGAACTTTTAATCAAAGTTCGGCCGAACTAATGCGTCACTAGTTACGCAAAAACCAGGCTCTGAATACATTTCTGCAACTTGGGACTGATTAAACTCCATGAAAAGTTGTTACTTAACTATCAGAATCAATACAAGCATTTTCATAATTGAATCTACTTTCAGGAAATATAACTTTTATGGAATTTCATAAACGTTTACTAATTTTAATTATTTTTCTAATAAAATGGGTGCAAACAATTTCTGAGGGTCATTGTGATTCAGTGAAATAAAAATTTTGTATCTCCCAAAATACATTGTAAAAAAAATTGAAAAAATTATGGGGCATTACATTGGTCCGTCATCTCTAATGGGTAGCTTTTATATTTTTATTTTATAACTTATATGTTAAGAAATTTGTTGCGTCGCGAAACATATCCAAAATATGCAGTTTTTCGTATTGGACCAGTTCAAAAAATTCTAGTAATTATGATATGCATCCATTGGCTTTGTAAATATGACAAAACCAAAGTAGACTCTGTCTAGATTGTTGTAACACATTTTGTTTTTTCAAAAACACAAATTTTCAATGAATACAACGTTGCCACATAACATGACTTCTTATGAATTCTTTGATTGTTAAGAAACACACACTCAAAGAAACACTAAGTTGACATATCAAATCCGCATAAAAAAATTTCAAAAAATAAGTAATAGAAAGCTAACAAAATTTCTCACAACTTTTATTTTTACCGCAAAATGAAATTCTACACGTAAAAATTGTTATAGTTTGCAGAAAGTTGAAGAACCCAAAAAAATGAAAAAATTTTCTCAAAAAAGGGCAAAAAGTGTAACGATCATTAATAGGATTCTTCAACTAGCAAAGTCTTCTTTAGGTCAGCCAACCAAATGTGTCACCCAACCCTCAAGACAACTCCATAAAGTCAACCCAAAGTCAACGTTGTCCAGTCAATGCAAAACAACAACAACAAAAAGTCAACGTAGCAAGGTCAAAGTCAATGTTCAACCTTTGTATGCGTGCCAATCAATGCGACCTTTAGAAATTAGACTTTTGGTGAAGTTTGGAGGTCAAAGGACCAAGCATTGACCAAAGTCAATGCTAGTCAAACCTTCACTGAAACCCTAGACAGATCTACACCAAAAATCCCTAGCTGCTGCTCCACACGTGTGAGTAGAAAATGGCTCCAAAAGTGATCAAACCAATCAAACACAAGAGAGAAGTGTGTGATGAGTTGATGATGACATGACCTCCAAGTATCTCCAATTTATATCCATATGTGAGGGTGTGTGACATATCTGTTGGGCTCTCAAGCCTACATTACAAATCTGGCTTACCTTGCACATAAGTGGAATAAATTCAAAATAAATGTTCTTCTCATCCGATCAAGATGATATTTAGATCAATCTTGCACCTATCCAAAAGAGGAATCCAATAAAAATATTGGCATCATCATCAACATGGAGTTTGGACCTAGTTTCCAAAAATTAATAGAAACCCTTCCACAAATAATTTCTTTTAAATTTCAATTCCAATAAGCTCTCACAATCGAGAGAAGTAAGTAGGATAGGTATAGTTAGTTCCAATTCATTAGCATTAGTGAGTATGTCAGTTGCATGTAGGTAAGTTGTGAATAAAAGTATGCCTTTGAGTCACCAGGTTGAGCGATTATTTACGCGATACTGCAACAGATTGTGGTAAGGGGGGATACCATATGAGTCATCCATAATTTCATGATAATTTTGCATCAAGTAGTTGTCAGTTCGGATTCTCAGTCAAAATTAAAAAAATATTTCTTGTAATAGACAAATATGTACACACCAAATTTTCCCCATATAGCCATAATAATTACCGATCATGTCCATCCAAATCCCAAGGCTAGTTTCAGCAGAGTTAGAGCCACCTCACCATCATTAATTTTCCACATGATTACCTTATCCGGGATTCCATCCACAAAAGTCTAGTTGCTTACATCTCTGAGCTGGGCACATGTGAGGAGATATATGATAAGTTGGTCAATATGTTTAGGGCTAACAATGCAAATCAAGTTCTTTTCTTTCAGAACCAATTGAAGAATCTCAAGAAAGGCAAGGATGAATCCGTTCAATCCTATTTTCTGAAGTTGACCGAAATCAGGAATAACCTTCTCGCTATTGGGGAAACAATAGCTGATCGAGAAATGGTTCTCATTGCGCTTGGAGGTCTCCCCTCTGAATGGCATGTATTCAATACTACCATTCTCAATAATAATGTGATTCCTGATTTTGATGAAGTATTGTCGAGATGCACTCAAGAGGAGACAAGAATGATGGAATATGAAAATGAAGGTAATGCTTCCTTCATCGGCTGCGGCAGAATTAGAAACATTGTGTGGGAATTTTGGAGGTCTAAAATGGGCCTCCTAAGGAAATTATAAAAATAATAGTAGAAAATCAAATAAGATTTGATCACATCATCAAATTTTAGAGGGAAAAATGAAAAACTACTTTTTCAATTCATATTTTCAACTTATCTCCCAAAGTTTTTACTCAAATTTCGAGCGGGAGTACTCGTTGGATGCGGAATTTAATTCCTCATCCAAGGAGTACCCATGTTGCATACTTTCGATGGGTCCTACTACACGAAAAATGAGAAATACATAAAAAAACGTGATTACAATCACGTTTTTTTTATGTATTTCTCATTTTTCGTGTAGTAGAGTTCATCGAAAGTATGCAACATGGGTACTCCTTGGATGAGGAATTAAATTTCGCATCCAACGAGTACTCCCACTCGAAATTTGAGTTAAAATTTTGGGAGATAAGTTGAAAATACGAGTTGAAAAAGTAGTTTTATTATTTTATTATTTTTTAATATTTTTACCCTTTTATTTAAAAAATGGTGAATCATCCCCCATGGTTGACATCATCATCTTGAATCCTATTGGTTGTTATAAAGTTTATTTTTGTTGTAAATTTTTCTTATGAGGCCCATTATAGACCTCAAAATTCTCAATGAATTACAGGTGGAGCCTGATTATATTGTTTATTTTGTATCACAGTGTTGGACCCCTGTACCTTAATGGGGGCAGAAACACCGCCCGTAATTAAACGCTGCCTGGGGGGTCCAGGGGGGGTGGTTGCGACTTTATGGAGCCCCCCCCTGGAAGGGGGTTTCGGGGGAAGCGCCCCCGAAGCTAAGAACAAATGTAAAATTTCCTCGTAAAAGTATAGCAATTTCTAGTCAATCTGGGCCATTCATTAGGCGGATGATCTGACGGTAGAAGTTATGTTTAGTTTAGGGTCTTTTTCCCTAGAAGGTAGCCCCTCGCTTTTATGAGGGTATTGTATTGTGGCTATGGATTGTGTGTGTATTCTCTGTAGGGTAGATAGGAGAGACTCGTGTTGGGATTGGGTGAGGATAGCTACGTTGGATCTCGTTTATAGGTTTTGTCTCTTCATTTTGCTGGATAATAGAAAGGAAGGACTGGCTGTTCGGGGTGGATGTAGCCCAAACTGGGTGAACCACATATATTTATGTCTCTCTGGTTTTATATGCTTTGTGTGCTTGTATTTTTCTCATATTTTATGTTTTTCATTGCTCCATAATATATAATTTTCTAACAAAAATGGTGGTCCAAGGAACCATGGAAGAGTACGAGCCAAAGGAAAGAAAGGAATATGTTACACATGTAACAAGTTTGGCCACTATGCTAGAGAATTCCCTAATAGAAGGGATTCTCCAATAGATGATGACAAAAACAACAAGGGGAATGGAAATCAAAGGAATAACAGGTTCAAAGGAAAGAGGAGGGCTCCCTGTGGTCGTAATGAAAATGAGAAACCTTTAAAAAGGTCAAGAAATTCCAAGTATGATGAATCTAATGTTGTTGTGACAATAAAAGAAATGAATTCATTCTTGTATGTGCCCTCTTAGCTACATCTCCACCCAACACCCTGGATGTCTGGTTGATTGATAGTGGTGCTTCAAGGCACCTCACTGGTTTTAAATAAGCTCTCTCTGATTTGATTGAGAAGGATATTAATCTGTAAATTATCCTTGGAGATAATGCCACCTATCTAGTGAAAGGGACAGGGACTATGACCCTCCATTTATCTCAAGGTCGAGTCCTTCGTTTGCAAGATGTATTGTATGTAATTGATTTGAAGAAGAAACTTGTGTCTATTTTGTCCATGGAAGACAAAGGTTTCAAGGTGGCATCATTGATGGAAAGGTACACATATGGAAGAAGAGCTTAAAGGAAGATATCACTATTGGTTTTAGAGTTGATACACTCTACCAGGTTGGAGGAAGACCATTGGGGTTTATTACATGTGATGCTATGACATGTGATACAATTCGTCAAACCGAATTATGGCACCAAAGGTTTGGACACCTTCATTACAAAGCCCTTCCCAAAGAAAGGAAGGTGGTGACAGGGATGCCTGAATTCAAAAATGATCATGAAGGTGTATGTCAGACTTGTGCTAAAGGAAAGCATAAAGGGGACCTTTCCCCTCAAGTGTCACAAAGACATCTGATGTCTTGCAATTGATACATTCTTACTTATCTGGTATGCTTCCCGTGATATCCTTGGGAGGAGGTTCTTATTACATAATGTTTATAGATGACTTCTCTCACAAGACCTGGATATATTTCTTGAAGAATAAGGATGAAGCATTAAAATGGTTTTGTATCTTCAAGGCCTCCGTTTAAAATAAAACAGGAAAGAAGATCAATATTTTGATGACTGATAATGGCACCAAATATAAGTCAAATGAGTTCAATGAATTTTGCAGAGAAACTGGCATTAAGAGGGAGACCACAACTATGTATACTCTTGAGCAAAATGGCATTGCTGAAAGAAAGAATAGGACCATTGAGGAAGTTGCTTGTGCCATGATATGTGACCAAGGTCTTCCAAATTTTCTATGGGGAGAAGCTGCAAAAATTGAACTCTTGAAGAAGACTTCTCTGGTAATAAACATGATGTCTCTCATTTTAGAGTTTTTAGTCGTACTGTTTACTTTCATGTGCCGAAAGAGAAGAGAAGCAAGTTGGATGCTTTTGGAATGAAGGGAATATTTGTGGGTTACAGTGAAACTTTGAAGGCATATAGAATCTATGTGCTTGGTCAAAGAAAAGTGTATATATGCCATGATGTCACCTTCGATGAAGATGATTCTCTTAGGAAAGTGATAAATCTTCCTAGCTCCAAGGAATACAATGATGAAAGAACAGGGAAGTAGGAAGAGTTGAAGGATGAGATGATGCTCGATGTTCAAGGACTGATGGACCCTATTGATCCACCTCCTTCAATGAAGAGAAGACCCTCATGGCTCAGGGATACTCTTGAGGATGCTGAGAGACATATGACCCCAAGGGGACATTCTGTGAAAGAAAGAATTCGAATAGATACCAAGGGTATCTAGCAGCCATGAGTAAAATTGTACAATCTAAGCCAAGATCATTTGAAGAAGCCATAAAGTATCAAGTTTGGAAGGATTAAATGCACAATGAGTAGGAGTACATTATGAAGGATGATGTTTGGGATGTGGTCCCAAGACCGGAGGACAAAACTATTGTCACCTCAAAATGGATCTATAAGATCAAGCATGGATCTGATGGTAGTTTTGAAAAGTACAAGGCAAGATTCATTGCCGAGGCTTCTCTCAAAAGGAAGGAAGAGACTATGATGATATATTTGCACTCGTGGCCGGTAATACCACCATCTGATCTATTATTTCCCTTGCTACCATGCAAGGATGGATTCTCCATCAGATGGATTTGAAGACCGCTTTTCAGCATGGTTCGATAAAGTAAGAGGTGTATGTGAAGCCACCTTTCGAGTTCGAAGTCCAGGGTAGAGACTCTCATGTATGCAGGTTGAAGAAAGCCCTCTATGGGTTGAAGCAAGCCCCTAAGGCTTGGTACGAGATGATATACCTACTTGATGAAGCTAGGCTTCATTCAGAGTAATTTTGATCCAAACCTTTACTTTAAGGTTGATAGAGAAAAGCCTCTCATTCTGGTTCTCTATGTGGATGATCTCTTCCTGACAGGTGTTGACCCTCTCATTCATCAGTGTAAGAGGGAGCTCGCTTCTGAGTTCGAGATGAAGACCTTGGACTGATGCATTACTTCCTTGGCTTGGAGGTCTAGTAGAGACCTGGCAAGATTTTCCTCTCTCAAGGAAAATATATTGTGAAGTTGTTAGAGAGATTTGGTATGGTGGACTATAAGTTCGTGTTGACACCGATGGAACTCAACTTCAAGAAGTTGCATGGAAATTTTTTTGGGCCCGCATTGGGAAATCCTACTGAGTATCATCAGCTCGTAGAAGCATTGATGTTCTTAGTGAACTCTCGTCAGAACATATGTTTTGCAGTGAATACTTTGAGTCAACACATGGTTGATCTTCATCACATTCACTGGGTTGGTGCCAAGAATCTCTTGAGATATCTTCGGGGCATGATAAACCATGGGCTGAGATATAGGATTGGGATTTTAAGACTCCATGGGTATTCTGATGCCGATTGGGCTAGAATTGTGGTGGATCACAAGAGTACATCTAGGTGCTTCTTCATACTTGGTTCTGCTTCGATATCTTGGATGAGTAGGAAGCAGAAGTTGGTGGCTTTGAGCACTGCTGAGGAAGAATAAATTGCAACAAGTATGGCCTGTTTTGAAGCTATTTGGTTGCAAAATATATTTTGTGAGTTGTTCAGGCATGTGCTAGATACCGCTATTATCCTTTGTGATAACCAGAGTGGGATTCATTTGTCAAAGAATCTCGCATTCCATGATCGATCCAAGCATATTGATATCAGGTACCATTTTATCTGGGATATGGTAAAACGAGGCATTGTAAGGCTCAATCATATAGGATCTGATGAGCAGGTCATGGATATTATCACTAAGCTCTTGGGGAAGCTCAAGTTCCTAACCTTCCATGAGAATATTGGAATCATGGAATGACCCTATTTTGATGGTCCACTTGGGCGTTCAGCTATGGGAGCTCTAGGGTGATTTTGAAATAGATTCTTGGAGCCATAAGAAACCACAGGGTTAGGCTTTTTGAACCTTGTTGGTGTGCTTCCGCCCCACCGTGATGATATTGATTTGGTTCACCTCTCTTTTATTTGTGCCCCAGATGCATCCTACCCATGGAGTTTCAAACTCATGGGAAGTACCTCTCATCTTTTCAAATGAGGTTGGAAATGTGGATAGAGACCAATAGCAAGACTATTGGGCACATCGAAGACTGTCGTACTCTCTATGTCTAGGATGGCACGTGTCCAACCACTTAATCTAGGATCAAGTCTAGTGAGGTTTCGGACCTCCAACTGACTTCGAGTCTGTTAAACTAACTTTGGGTTAGTATGAGACACCTTTGAGTCCTATAGAGGTTTCAAACCTCTGAGCTGACTTCAGGTCAGCCGGGATTGATGTCTTTGTGACTCACTGTTTGAAATAAAGAAGCCAAAAAAGAAAATTACGCAAGATGGTGTTTGGATGGCACTAGTGGATGGAGTTCTCCCTAGTTGAGAAGGAGTGTTAATTTTTGGAAACTAGGTCCAAACTCCCTGTTGTATTGCCCAGATGATGATGCTAATATTTTTATTGGATTCCTATTTCAGAGAGTTACAATATTGATCTAAATATCATCTTGATTGAATGAGAAAAACATTTATTTTGAATTTATTCCACTTATGTGCAAGGTCGGCTAGATTTATAATGTAGGCTTGAGAGCCCAATAGATGTGTCACACACCCTCACAGATGGATATAAATTGGAGAGACTTGGAGGTCATTTCATCATAAACTCATCACACACTTCTCTCTTGTGTTTAATTGGTTCGATCACTTTTGGAGGCATTTTCTTCTCACACATGTGGAGCAGCAGCTAGGGATTTTTGGTGCAGATCTGTCTAGGGTTTCAGTGTAGGTTTGACCAGTGTTTACTTTGGTCAAATCTTGGTCCTTTAACCTCAAAACTTCACCAAAAGTCTGATTTCTAAAGGTTGCATTGATTGGCACACATACAAAGGCTAAACATTGACTTTGACCTTACTACGTTGACTTTTTGCTACTGTTGTTTTGCATTCACTACGTTGATTGGACATCATAGATTTTCGTTGAATTTGGTTTGACTTTATGGAGCTGTCTTGAGGGTTGTGTGACACATTTGGTTGGCTGACCTAAATAATACTTTGCTGGTTGCAGCATTTTATTAACCATCTTAATGCTACCAGTATTCATCTCTATTTGACAAAAGTTAAGTATATTATTAACTTGTCTTCTGTCGATTTATTGGTATGTTCTATCAACATTTTACTTTCATGTTTATGTGATTTTTATTTGGTATCGTGCCCTGGAAGTTTGAAGTAAATTTGCATCAAGCATAGAGCACTTTCAAAAATTTATAGTTTCAAGCATGCATCGTTCACCCATACTGATAGCACAACACAATCAAGTTGTGTGAGCTTTATAAATCCTTATTCTCGTATTTATATAACATAAAAGGGGCCCAACCAATGCATCTGTAGTTTGTCTAAAAATTTCTAGAATTTGTTGTCGTACATCAACACACGCCCCCCTACCGTGAATTTTTTATGTTTGATGTGGCATCCATGCCAAGCTTTCTAACATTGTTTCTTGAATTACTAATGAAAATCTACCAGGACTCTTGCCTTTTCTAGTTCCCATTGCTCGTCTATTCGTTCCGCCACCTATTGATCTTTGGACATCTGCATTGCTTTTGCTATGAACATGCTTGGGACTATGAATTCGGCTAGTACCACTACTTCTCTTTTGTAGAGTAGTTGAAACAGTGCCTTCTTGTGTATTATTTTGATGGTGGGTCGATAATCCTATAGTGTGGTCGGAATTATCTCATCCTAGTCATCCCAATTGGTGGAACATACCTTTTTCAATCCTTTCTCCAAAATATTATTAAATTCCTCAACCGTCCCATTTTCTTGTGGGTGGTATGGGCTACTTTTATAATGTTGAATCATAAAGTTCCACAGTAGAGATGTGACTATTTCATTAATGAAATGGGTCCCCTGATCACTTGTCAAACTCCTTGGGCAACCGAATCTGGTGATGATATTCTAAAAAATGAACCTTGTTGTAGTGTCAGTTGTGCAATCCTTTATAAGTGTGGCCTCAGCCCATCTGGTTAAATATTTTGTCATCGTTATGATATACCTTACCTGAGAGTGGCATGCAACTAGATTTACGGGACCAATGAAATCAATTGCCCATTTTTCAAATGTGTGTACTACACTCACTAGCTACAATGGTAACTCATCCCTGTGAGATGGTTTTCCAACCCGCTGACACACATCACATTTATTCACATAGTCCTTTGCATCTTTATATATGGTGGGTCACCATAACCCTGCCTGCGGAATCTTTCTTGTGGTCATGCCCTTTTTGCTGACATGTCCTCTCGAAACCCTAGTATGTCCTTCCCATAGCATTGCCTCTCTTTCATGTTCTAGCATGCATCTTCTCAATATTTTTTATAACCCCAATTTATAAATTTGGCCTCCAATTAGCTGATAATCCACAACTCTCACTACCAAGTGCTTTCGTTGGGTTGTTGTGTAGTTCTTTGGGAATTTTTCTGTAGCCAAAAATGTTGCAATATCCTCTAATTAGTACAGTACAACCTCAATTTGGAAAAGATATTCGTATGGTAGTTAATCATCTATGGGCCCTCCACAGTCGCCTGATTCAAGCCTTGAAAAGTGATCGGGTCCCACATTTAGCCTACCTGGTTTAACAATAATTTCGAATGTGAATTCTTAGAATAACATCAACCATCTGTATATCCTCCCTTATAGTATAGGTTTGTTAACTAGATAATTTAATGAAGAATTATTTGTAAATAATTTGAATGGTACCCCCAGCAAGTAGTGGCAAAAATTTTGCAACGAGTATACCATCGCGAGTGCCTCTCTTTATATGGTATTGTATTTCCTTTCTGCAGTTGATATTTTTCTATTGGCGTAGTAAATTGCACAATCTAAATTGGTTTCGCCAGGTTGGGCCAAAATAACCCCTAGCGCAATGCCTGAGGCATAAATATGCACATGGAACTATTTATCCTAGTTTTAATATACCAATATTGGTGCACTTGCCAGTTTTTCCTTCAGTATGTTCAGTGCCTCCTTGCATTTTTCAGTCCAAAGGAATTGTTCTATTTTTTTCAATGGCTTTTCCATTGTATTTGTAATAAGAGCATAGTTAAGGATGAATCTCCTATAGTAGCGAGTGTGTCCCAATGTGGATCTTAATTTATTGACATTCCTCGATGTTCTATGTTGACGATAGCCGCAACTTTAGCGGGGTCCTCACATGCCCTATCTTTCCATACAATGTGGCCAAGCAGCGTCCTAAAGGGCACAAAAAAGATGCATTTCTTTACATTCAAGGATATTTCCATCTATCTACACCAATCGAACACTATTCTGAGTAGGCTTGCATGTTTTTTTAGTAAGATGTAGAAAATCCAGTCATCCATATATACTTATAAGAACCTGTGAATGTACTCTCTGAAATTCATTGCTATGACTATTTGAGAGAATATTGCTAGCATGTTTTTCAAACTAAAAGGCATCACATGATAGGCATATGAGCCCCATTCCATTGTGAATGCAATATTATTCTTGTCTTCCTCAACTATCCCGACTTCGTGATACCTAAAGATTCCATCCATCACTACCACATTCAGGTTCAAATCTGACGGCAGAATCTGACAAACGGATAAAATCGGAACCATCGTCGGACATTTAATGTATTTTTTTGTTTTTGTTTTTAAATCCTGACGATTGTGGACTATGCGACATTAATTACATAGACACATTCATTCGACGATCGTTGTCTTATCACTGGAAAACGACCAAATTTCGGCATTAATGGCATTTTACCAGCCAAATTTTGGCATTAATGGAATTTTACCGTTGTGCAATGTTTATCCAATAGACTAGCATCGAATATTCAACTGGAAATTGATCTATATATATGTAGGGATGATTACCTATTTACAAGCTCTCTATTCATGTTATACATCCCATGCTTTTGAAATGTTATAGGCCTATTTTGAGGTTAATTTTGATTGATAATCATCAGTAAAAGCTATTTGGTGAGGAAAAATGTTAGATAACATTCTGCAAGGACTGGGCCAAGGAGACATGGCATCGACATCGGGGGCTTCGGAGGATAGAAAATATTATTTACCTTGTAAAAAGTGCAAGGGATTGAAAGTAAGAAGACTTTAATAAAAACAACTAAAAATCATTGTATAACTTATGGACATGATGAAGGCAGAGATGAATATCATCCATTAGTAAGTACTTATTCATTATCATCCATTAGACCATAAGAGACTTGTTCTTTATATTTCTTATACATTCCATAAGAGACTTGGTCTTTACTTATTCATTATCATCCATTAGACCATAAGAGACTTGTTCTTTATATTTATTATACATTCCATAAAATACTTGGTCTTTACTTAGTTCAAATACATAGTCAATTGCACAAGTGAAAATCTTTCAAAATATTCATTTTTTGTTTTATGCATTGAGAAAAAATATCATGATGAGTTCTAGGTAGTTAATTTGCAATTAATATTTACACTTGTTGATGAATATTTATGCTCGATAGTTTGGAATTAATATTTATGGTCATTTGCAATTAATATTTATGCTAGTTAGTTTTGGCATTCATCGACGATCTCTCTCTCTCTCTCTCTCTCTCTCTCTCTCTCTCTCCAAAACTAACCTCCTATCTATGAGAATATATGATATACTAAACTAGCTATATATCTAAGAAACCAAAAACATATAAACATATAAATAAGAATAGAAAGAGAACAAGGAAAAATAATACAAGGTTGTCTTCTATTATCTCCAGAAATCTCCTGCAATCTTACAAAGAGAGAAACTACAAATAATCCAATACCAATAATAGTATGAGCAGAAGATGAGATGTGATAGTAATAAAAAAGGCTCCCTTGACTCTATTATATACCCAGAGATGTGGAATAATTACTCTCACATATTGAATGTGGGATAATATAATTCTCCAAAATAACACCTCTTTATATAATAAATGGGTACAATAGTGTACTATGCCATAATGAATATGGGATATAATGTGTTACTCTTTTACATATGATTGTATTCAACTTCTGAAATAATACAAAGACATTATTACCTTCCAAGGAATATAATGTATTCCAACACTCCCCCTTAATAATGGTTGGGAGAAGGGCCCATCCTAACACTACCTAACACTAACGAAGGAAGGAGTCATTACTACTCCCCCTTGATGACAACTTCCATCATCCCAAGTAAAGAACGAAGATACACATACTTCGCTTCTGTCAAGGATTTGGTGAAGATATCGATTTCCTGCTTCTCGGTAGGGCAATTCTCCAAATAATTAATACCATCGGTGATAAGACCTCGAATATAATGAGCATCAACGTCAAGATGCTTCGTTTTGGAGTGATATACCGGATTGTAAGCAAGCTGAATTGCACCCTGAATGTCACATTTCAACATGGTGGATGATTTCAGAACTAGACCAAGCTCGGTAAGAACATGCCGTAACCAAATGGCTTCTTTAGTTGCTTCTTTGGCTACTCTAAACTCTGCTTCACATGAAGATAAAGAAAGAGTATTCAACTTCTTCTTGGACCAAGATATTGGACCTGAACCAAGTTGAAATATGTAACTAGTAGTTGACTGTCGATCAGAACTCTCACCTGCCCAATCAGAATTTGTATAACCAGGGATAAAAATTTTAGCATTGCTCGAATAAAATACACCATAATGCAATGTCCCCTATAAATATCACAGAATTCTCTTGGCTGCCTGCCATTGAATTTCACGAGGTTGTTGCATGAACCGAGAAATCATACTAGCGGAAAAAAGAGATATCTAGTCTACTGTGAGTTAAATATATAAAACTTCCAACAAGCTAATGATAAAGAGTAGCATCAACCAGTGGAGTGGTACACTCAATAGTAAACTTTACACCGGATTGAAATGGTGTAGGAGTAGGTTTAAAATTACTCATATGGAAACGAGCCAATAGATTTGTCGCATACTTAGGCTGAGAGAGAAAAACACCATCGGCCATATGTCAGCTATGAAGACCCAATAAATAGTGAAATGTACCAATATCTATCATCTCAAACAGCTTATGAAGAGAAATTTTCATATCTTGAATTAATACAAGCTAGATGTCAGTGATAATCAGATCATCCACATATAAAACAATAATGAGGACATTAACACCAAAGTTCTTAACATACAGATTTGGATCAGATATACAACGCTTAAAACCATTATTCAAGAAATATGCATCAATTTTATCGTACCAAGCCCTAGAGGGTTGTTTGAGACCATATAAGGATTTGTGTAATTTTCATACTAAACTTGAGGATTCAATAGTAATAAAACCAGGAGGTTGTTGCATATAAATTTCTTCAGTAAGATCACCATTTAAAAATGCACTTTTAACATCCATTTGATGAATTTCCCACTTAAAATATGCAGCAAGTGATAAAATGGTTCTTATTGTGTTCATTTTAGCAACAGGAGCAAATGTTTCATTATAATCAATTCCTTTAAGATGATTAAAGCCTTTGGCAACTAATATAGATATATAATTATCGATCTATCCTTATGCAATGAGCTTAGTTTTATAAACCCATTTATAACCAACTAAATTATTTCCTAAAGGAAGAGGAACAAGAGACCAAGTCTTGCTTCTCAAAATAAATTCATATTCGGCATACATAGCTTGTTCCCAATGAGGATTACCCTTAGCTTGAGCATAAGTAGTAAGATCATCTATGGCCAAAACTTTGGAAATAAGAGCAAAGTTAAGTTTAGTTCGATGAGTTTTTTAATGTAATTGTCAGTCCCTACCATTCCCCGTCCCGCACAATGGAGGACCCATTTTGTGACCTGTGAACATTGTCATGCCTTGAAACCATCATCAAAGCATTCCTCTAAGCATGAGCTTTAATTTCCCTTAAGACATCTCCTTGCAAAAATCATGAAAAACATCTCTTTTTGCATTGGCGCGGGCAGACAGTTCAGCACTCGCGCCAATGGGGGAAATCCTGCAAAGAGGCCGCGCCACCTAGCGCTCTGTCCCAGAGCATTGGTCGCGCCAGCCAATTTAAGGAGTGTTTTTTAAATAAAGATGGCGGAAGTTGAGTTTCAACAAACTCAGAAACCATTGCCTATCTTGATTTGGGAGGTTGGCTGCGGGATTTCTATGGAAGGGAAGTGGTTTTGCCACCTCCCATGGAACCTTCCTTGTTGATAGGGCCAATCCCATAATAATAGGGATCCCAACTCCCTCCTTCCCCATCTATAAAAGCCTGCTCAATCCCATGGCAAGCTAGTCTTGAAGGGCCTAAGCTTTGAATCTCCATATTCCCAAGAGCCTTTGTGCTGTAAAGAGCCCTCTTTTTCCCTTAAGGCCGACTCAAGTAAGGAGACCATCGTCGAGAGACTCTGGAGAGGTTTTCCCTTTCCTTGGCGAGCTTTACGAGACATGAACGACTGGAGACCCATCCGAAGGAGACCACGACGTCAGAACTTGGTTGTAATCTCTCTTCGTTTGTTATTTAATAGATGATTACGATTATGGTTCCACTCTGTTTTCCATTATGTTAATATGAGTAATATCCTTTCTGACTGATATTTAGTTACGTATGTCGGGTTTTATGCTTGTATCTGTTTGTTTCTTGCATGTGCAGGTGTTCATCCGCGGAGATCGTGGAGGGATCGTGATCTGCCGAGGCTGAGGAACGGGGACGCTTCTTCTTCAGATCATAGCATTGGATTCCAGGTAGGCTTCCATCTTAGTCTTTTCATTCGTAACTAGGGACTTGCGTCGTAACATTGTTTGATTGTTGCTAGAACCCTACTGGGCTAGTAGGGATCGCCTCTGTCTGCAGAGGGGATTTACCTCCTCAACAATTCGGGGACTCCGCTGGGGATCGTCCAGATTTCACTGTCTCGTTTGTGTTGTCTCGCTTTGATTATTTTATGTTTTTCCTTGCTTGATGAACCTTCTGGGTTGGGTTCTTTCACTGTTTTTGCTTCTTGGTTTTCTTAGTTTGCATTGATCTGCTTCTGGAGTAGCTTTTTTTTTAATTTTGGCTGAGAAACTCGACTGGCGCGGTTTTTAACCTGACATTCGCGCCAATTGGCGCATGTTTCTTTTGTTTAGCCCGCGCCAATTGCTTTCTGGCGCTAGTTTCATCCTTACAGTCGCGCCACTCCTGTAAGGTTTTTGAGTTTCCTCATTTTGAGCTCTCTGGGTTTGGTCAGTGTTTTTCTTCTTGATTTTCTGACTGCCTGAGTGTGTTGGAGTCCTGTTTGACTGGGAATTCACCTCTATCCTTTGGTTGTTTGCTTTTATCTATCGATTTCACGTTTTAAGCCCTAGGGCATCTAGTGGCTTGGTGTATCGAGCCCTCCTTAGGAGTTTTGGTGTTTTGATTGTCCTGTCAACTTTCTGATTGATTCTCCACATCCTCTAAGTAGTTGTTCATTATTTTGTTGCGATTTTTGGGTGATTGTTCATTCCTTCATTCAAAATTCGTTTGGTCTTGCCTTGGACCTAGATCACACGGTCCATTGGAAGCTTTTGAGTCTTTTCTTTGTTTTGAGAGACTTTGGTCGATTTGGGGATCTGATTGCTTGTGTTGTTGAGTGAAATTTGTTTTTTTCGCTCTCTCGAATATCGTTTCTCAAGTTGTTCCATTTGTTTTCAAGTTTGTTTAGTGCATATTAGCTATCAGACATTGAAAATCAAAAAAAAAAAAATCTCTTTTGCTTTTGTTAATTAGTGCAAATTGTGATCTTTTCATTGTTACTAGTGATTAGTGATTTAGAATGAAAAGTCTTCAATTTCATTAGTTGCATTAGAGGTCTCATTGTTTGTCTTCCGTTCATTTCGTTTGTGTAAAAGCTCTCAACTCTTCTCTAATTAGTTTTCATCGAACGAAATGTTGGACTGTGGCATGTAGCTTTGCATTTAGGAGTCTTTTAAGACACTACATACGATAAGGCCTGAAAATTGAAACTTAATTGAAGATCAACTATAAAATTTATTCAATTAACCTAAGGCAGCATTGGAACTTAACGAAACATTTTTAGAAGGTCTAGGCTAGAGACGTGTTCCGGCGTCGTTAAACCTAGCAGCTGTCGTTCGCCTGTTGGCTTTAGACAGCGCTAGTACGGACTTGTGCTCCCCGTACCGTCGCGTATATAAAGGGAGACCCCTATAGGTTTTCAATCCTTTATCCACGGGAAGCCGAGTCTGCCGCCCTATACCCGTGATACACCGAACACAGCATTCGGGGAGACTACCTGCACGTACGGAAAGTCCTTGGTCGATTTATGTTTCATTATTGAAACCAAGGTGTATATTGCAGTTCACGGATATTTGGTACACCCTTTGTGCCTAGTATTTCCTGAGCAGTCATTTGGTCTTTTCTGACTCCCTAAACTTGAAAAGACCGTCAAGCGCTTGTCCTTTCGCGCTTGTGTCAACTCTGAAAGAGATAGAGTCATCTTTTTATCGTTTCTCGACTCTTAAAACATGAAGCGGTAGAATTTCTTACTTTCCAATGTGGTAAAATTAATCGCCCACGATTACACACCCGTTTAGACATTGCTTGTTGATCGTTTGATCGTGTGTCTTAACTCGTTTTCAGCCCGTGTGTGTGTTTGCTCTTTTTCTCTAGTCTTTTTCCACAGTGGTGGAACCTTCGGTTTCGTCTACTGGTAGTCCTTACACGGACGATTCTTCAGAAGCTTCTCAGTCTTCTGTTGAACCACAGCAACCTGTTGTTTCCGAGTTTCCTGACGGGGGACCGGTTCTCGCCGAACAACCCTTTGGAGGACCAGTTGAGTTCAATTGGCCCTTTTCGGACCCTGTGTCTGAATTGAGATTAGGAGCTGATTTCCTTTCTCTTACATCGGGTTCGCCGTTTGTTGCTGCTGTTTTTCCTCCTAGTCCTCGCCGTCTTCTGCGTGATTTAATGGCAGGATCAACCATGAGTGATTCTGGTGAGGAAATTCCGACGTCTGGTGAAGACTATCAGCTCTTCCCGCGTAGATTGTTTGAGGGAGACAACTCTGAGCTGGCTACCATGTCGACAGCCAGTCCTTCTTTACCATAGGGATACAGATCTCTGGGTTAGATCATTTCAGCTACAGCCTCTATGAGAATATCATCTCCTGCTTCGAGGCCAGCTGCTACTACAGTCAGGGTGTCCCCTTCGACGCCCGTCACTTCTGTTCCCGTTCGGCCCACTGTCTGTGTGGCCGCCTCTTCTCCTGTTGTCTCAGCATCTGCTACCAGGGCTGGGCCAAATCCTGAAGATGTTTATCTAGCCACTGCTATACCAGAGAATATCTCTCCGAAGGAGTATCGATTGTCTTTGCTACAGCCGAACGCCGAGGTTGGATCGTCCTCCCAAGATCCCTACCGATCTTACTTTTTGCACTATGCACAGGATGGTACTCCCGTGTATGCTTTCCCAGGTCAGTATGACAAGCACGGGGAGATTTTGCATTTACCCTCTCCTGAGGCTTATCTTTATGCTCAAGGTTTACCGTACAACCAGGCTTACAACCCACAGGGACAACCTTTACAAGGCCAACCTGCAGGTCAATCTGGTTACCTTTATGATCCACAGGGACAGCCCATCCAGGGCTACCCTGCGGGCCAGCAAGGGCCATTGTACGGTCCGCAAGGACAGTATTATAGCCTTGCCGGTCAACCTGTCCAGCCTCAACCGGGGTATCAACCAGGACCGGTCTATGGTCCTGGGGGGCAAATCCAGCCTTCTCTACCGATGCAACCGTAGTATCCTGTTGTTTCTAACGTTGCATATCCGCAGGGACCATCCTATGGTTCCGCTTCAGGTCAAACAGGTGTCCAGCAAGCACCTGGTCCTGTTCCACCACCAGGCCAACCGGTTCATCCGGTACAACCCGGTGTCCCGCCTCCAGGCCAACCGGCCCATCCGGTACAATCTGGGACTCACTTACAACCAGGTCAGCCTGCGCAACCGGCGCCGCCTGTCTATCCGGGTCAGCCTGGTCATTCAGGTCAACCCTCACACCCGGGTCAACCTGTTCACTCAGGTCAGCCCTCTCAGTCGGGTCAACTCGTTCATTCGGGGCAGCCCGCTCATCCAATCAACCCTTCTCGGCAACCTGTTCATTTAACGCCGCAACCAAATCAACAGCTGCGCCCTACTTATCAGGCTCCGCAGGGTTCCACTTTTTAGCAGCCTACTCATCCTCAGGGTGGTTATTCTCCTCATGGTCAGTCTCAACCGAACTATAACCGCCCCAGAGGTTCTCAGTATTATCCTCCTCCACTCGGTTTTACCTACGCTCAGCAGCCAAATCCAAACGCTGCTTATACGGGGCCAACGCTTAATCAGGGTCCATATCCTGGTTGTCAAGCCCCGCACTATGGTTACCAGCATCCAAATCAGTCTGGTTATACGACCTATGCCCCCTACGGTCAGAATCCTGCGGGACAGAACCCGTGGGGGCAGGGATATTCACAACCATCGTGGAGTATGGGTACCGGACCTCATCCTGGGCCTGGCATGGCAGTTAACCCTCCATTGCCGTTCCTGGCTACCTTGGAACTGTCGGACGTTTCAAAGTTGACCAATGATCCGATTTCACATAATCCATATTGGCCTCCGGTTCCCACCAAGATACCAGGTGATTGTCCCAAGTTTGAGGGCAAAGCTGGCGAAGACCCCCAGGCGCATGTGATGACGTATCACCTATGGTGTTCGTCTAACTCTTGGGTCGACGATTCGATCCGTTTGCGTCTTTTCCAGCATACTTTAACAGGAGCTGCTGCTAAGTGGTACATAGAGCTACCCCGTGGTATTTTTCAGGATTTCAACTCGCTAGCTATGGCTTTCCTCACGCACTTCCAGTTGCCGGTCCGGTATGAGGCCGGGACGCACCTCCTGACTTCCCTGAAGCAGGACAAGGCCACTCACATCTTAGATCACATTCATGAGTGGCGGCGCCGTCGTCGACTGATTAAGTTTCACATACCTGATCAGATTTTGACTCACTGGTTCACCACCTCCTTTGTGAATAAAATCGCTCAGGATATCGCGATGGGAGCGTGTGTGACGGAGGAACAAGCTATCGCGCGTGCCCAGTACCTGGATCTTGTCTATTCACAGTCTGGCACTCTTTATGACATCTTGACTGATGCTCCACGGCCCGGAACCTCTAAGGCTCCACCTACCCCTGTGGTGGATGGTGTCATTGGTTCCGTCTCTCAAAATTCGAAGAAGTCTTCGAATGGGAAGCAGAAGGCTAATTCTTCCAACAATACCTCTGCTAATCCCGCCTCCTCCGATTATGGTAAAACCGCGGAGGTGAATGCCGTCCAGGCCAATCCTACAGACAAATCCTCCAAGGGGAAGAAGAAGGGCAAAGGAAAATCAAAATTTGATGCCCCGAAACCGGAATCTAAATCTCGAACTGAGGATGGCTCCCAACGTAAGCCGAAATTCCCTTGCCTCATTTGTGAAGGTGACCATTACACTAAGGATTGTCCACGACGGTCCGAAGTTAGTCAACTTCTTAAAGGCTCAAAAGGGACTCCGGCTGTTTTAAAAGAGCCATTTCCATCTCAGCAGACCCAGATGGTCGAGCAGGCGTCACCATCTGCACCGTTTGGGTCTCAAGTTTTCATGATGAAGACTAATGCACCTATCACTATCGCTACGCGGTCGAAGGATTACAATGAACCGCGGCAGGCACCCGGGAAGGCAGTTGCGGATGGGCCGCCTCCCCCACCTGTCTCCGGTCCATTGGAAATCGAGAAGCCTTCTCTGGAACCCATTGTGAAGCCACCTCCCAAAGGTGTCCTTCGAAGATCTTCTTATAATCCAAATGCTCGTGCCACTCAACATTACAGCATTGTGGAGGATCTGGCATAGGCGCCATGTGCTATGTCCGCACTTGAGGTTCTTCAAAGTTGTCCTTCACAACGGAAGGCATTACTGTCTGCAATCGGGGGCATCGATCCCGCCGACTCGAGCCTTCTCACCTTCGATCTGGAGAATTTTACTCCCCGGCTTCCACATCAAATCGCTTTGGTCATTCAAGTCGGGATTAACGGTCTGAACATTCATAGGGCCGTCGTAGATGAGGGTGCATCTACCTACGTTATGTCCTCCGCTTGCTGGAAGGCCATCGGCTCTCTAGCCTTGTCGTCATCTCCCAATGCCCTTGAGACATTTGATGGTCGGGAATCTAAACCCCTGGGCGTTCTCGAGAGTCTCGCGATCACATTACAGGGAAAAACTGTCAACGTAGAAGTAGAAGTGGTTGACGCTAAACTCAACTACAATATACTTCTTGGCCGCAGCTGGACCCATGCCATGCTCTGCGTGCCGTCCACCATCTTTCGATTCATTAAGTTCCCTCACGAGGGAAAGATTGTCACGGTGGATCAGTTGTCATTTTTCACCTCTAACTCTAAGAACAACGTGCCATACGTGGATCAAATTCCGAATCCCCCGGACAGTGTAGGACCTGGTCTCTTCAAAGACCCAGTCCTCATGGGTATCTTTCCCGCACCACCACCGCATACCGCTCAAGTCAACATGTTGTCCAGGTCTGATGACCCCTGGCTTATTCCTACACCTGAGCAGGTATATGAGTTTGGAGAATCCATGCCTTTAACGCCAGTAGAGATTAGCTACTGTGAGATTGTTGCCGCATCGGATCCTCCGCCTCCGCAACATGCTCCGTTGAGCATGGCTATGGACGTCTACTCCCAATCCCCCTGGCTTGGTCAGGCTGATTCACCTGATCCTCTCAGAGAGACTTTTCCTTCAGATGAGGCTATCATTGAAACTATGTCTCTTGAGGAGCTGCCCTGGGGCGATGGACATCATCGCTCCTCATTTATGCCCAGCTTGGGGGCAATGACTGATTGTCTGGAGCGTTATGCTACTCAGGTTCCCTCCCCTCCTCTTCAAACACCGATCTTGACGCACGAGGTCTTTTCGGAGGGTAATCTGAGTAACATTACTCAAACTGTTCCAATCAACATCTCCGTTAAACCGGGGATTGTTGAGAATATTCATGTGGGTGTGACTTGTTCTCCCGATGAGATTCAAGTCTATACTGAGCTTTTCAAAGAATTCAGAGATGTTTTCGCATGGTCTTACGAGGAAATGCCGGGGATTGACCCTAGTATTGTAGTACACGAGATTCCAACCTATCCAGGTGCGAAACCCGTGCGCCAACGCTTACGTCCCATGCATCCTCGGAAAGCCGCCGCCATCAAGGCAGAAGTTGAAAAACTTCTGAACGCGGGTTTTATTTATCCTATCCCCCTTACAGAATGGGTGTCCAACATTGTCCCTGTTGATAAAAAGCAGGGAACAATTCGAGTCTGTGTGGATTATCGCGACATCAATCGCACCTGTCCAAAGGATAATTATCCCACTCCGTTTATCGACCAGATCATCGATGAATGTGCCGGGAGTGAGATCTATTCCTTAATGGATGGTTTCTCAGGTTATAACCAAATCAATATTGCACCTGAGGATCAACATAAGACCACATTCATCTGTCCGTGGGGCACTTTCGCGTACAAAAAACTCTCGTTCGGCTTAAAAAACGCTGGCGCCACGTTTCAGCGTGCGATGTCCTACGCTTTTCATGATATTCGCCATATCGTCTAGCCTTATCTGGACGACTTGCCAGCCCATTCGGGTAAGCGAGAAGACCATCTTGAGCATCTCCGCCAGATATTCCTTCGTTGCAGACGCTACAATATCAGGCTCAACCCTCATAAGTGCGTCTTCTGCGTTGATTCTGGCCGTCTTTTAGGCTTTATAGTCTCGAAAGACGGAATTCGCCTTGACCCTCTAAAGGTCGAGGCCATCGTAAATCTCCCATCACCCTCCTCCCTGTATCAGTTACAGAGTCTGCAAGGGAAAGCAAATTTTCTTAGGCGCTTTATCTCGAATTATGCCGAGGTGGCCAAAGGATTCACTCGTTTGTTAAAGCAGAACGTTCCCTTTCACTGGGACGAAGTTTCTCAGGAATCCTTTGAGAATCTGAAGACATTGCTAGTCAATGCTCCGTTGCTTCATCCTCCGGACTACCACCGCGACTTCACTTTGTATCTAGCTGCCGCATTTAGCACCATCGCCATGGTCTTAGTGCAGGATGACGATAACGGTGATGAACATGTTGTTTATTACCTGTCTCGGAACCTTCTCGACCCGGAAACACGTTATGCACATGTCGAGAAGTTGGCCTTAGCAGCCGTACACGTCGTACAATGCTTTCGCCATTACATCCTTTTGCGTACGATAACAGTGGTTTCGGACTGCAACCCTATGACGTATATTCTATCTAGACAATTACTAGGGGGCAAGTACTCCAAATGGATTGTGATCCTGCAGGAGTTTGACTTGGAGTTCACCACTGCCAAGTCAACTAAATCACTGGTCTTCGCGGATTTGATATGTTCTCTCCCTACAGACTCTGTTCCCTCACACTCTGAAGACCATATACCGGACGAAACGCTTTTCCTCATCAGTACTCGTGATCCTTGGTACGGTGACATAATAGTGTATCTTCAGACCTCGACATTTCGGTCTGAGTTGGATAAAACTGCCCGCCGTCGGATTCGGCACCAGTCCCAACCCTACCGTATAGTAGGAGATACCTTATATCGCATTGGAGTAGATTCGGTGCTCCGACGATGCCTTACCTTGGAAGAGGCTGAGAAAGTCTTGAATGACTGCCACAGTGGCGCCTGTGGCGGACACATGTCCGGGTATGCTACTGCCCAGAAGATTCTGCGGGCAGGTTATTTCTAGCCTTCCATATTCAAGGATTGTATCACTGCAGTCCGTAAATGTCATCCATGCCAGATTTTTCAGCGCAAGATGCGCGCGCCGCCATTGCCTTTGCATCCCGTTATTACCATCGGCCCTTTTGCGAAATGGGGCGTAGATTTTATGACGTGTAACCCTCACTCGGCCGGGGGGCATGCGTATATCATTGTCGCCGTCGACTACTTCACTAAGTGGGCCGAGGCGATGCCTACACTAGCTGCTGACGGAAGAACGGCTGCTTCATTTATATTCAACCACGTTATTGCATGATTCGGGGTTCCTCAAGCCATCGTCACTGATCATGGTACTCATTTCCGTGATTACATGATGACGGAGCTGACTTCAGCGTTGGGCTTGCGCCACGACAGCTCAACACCATACTACCCTCAAGCGAATGGTCAGGTTGAAGCGGTGAACAAGGTTTTGGTCACCATGCTTCAGCGAACGGTTGGGATTCATAAATCTAGTTGGCATCTCCAACTGTTCTCAGCTCTCTGGGCATACCGAACATCTGCTAAGAGTGCAACCGGATTCACACCATTCCAATTGGTGTACGGTCTAGAAGCTACTCTGCCGGTTGAATGTGAAATTCCTTCGCTTAAATTAGCTGTGGAGCTCTTACCGGATACTTCTCCTGAGGAAGAACGTCTTCTGTATCTCGAACGGTTGGATGAAACCCATCGTCTAGCTGCTTTGATCATCGAAGCACAAAAGAAGAGGGTCAAAACTCATTTTGATCAATCTGTTTCTCCCCGTTCTTTTATCGAAGGAGACCTCGTCCTCCTGTACGATCAGGCACATGATAAGCTTGGAGCCGGTAAACTCCAGCCTATGTGGCACGGGCCCTATATAGTAAAGCGCGTTTTGAAAAATGGGGCCTACGAGCTTATAGATTACGAAGGAGTTCCGCTGGCGTAGCCCAGAAATGGGCTGTACCTTAAAAAGTACTATGCCTGAAGTGATTTCTTGGTGTGGTGTGTGTACATAGGTGTGTGATTTTCATTTGTGTGCATGTATTGTGTGGTGTGCTTTGTAAACATCTTTCTGTTGATCGGGTCTTCCTGGTTGTGTAGATGTCTTTTCATCCATTTGTTGGTTTCGCGGATGGTGCCTCCCGCAGTACCAGGAATCTGTCTTCAGCAGCCTGGGTAATCTATGATCCTGCTGGTGAGTTGATTGACCTACAAGGCGTGTGTCTAGGACATACCACGAACAACATCGCAGAATATAGTGTCGTGTTGGAATTATTAACCGAGGCAGTAAACCTTGGTATCCGTGAATTGCTCGTGTATCTAGATTCACAGCTTGTAGTGTTACAACTGAACGGACACTATTCGGTAAGGAACCCGTCCATCTTACGTCTGTATTTTCATATTCGATTACTGGAAAGGAATTTTGACTACATTACATATCATCATATACCCAGGCACTTGAATACATTAACAGATGCAGTAGCAAATTTGGTATTAGACAGACATTTGCGTAACTTATAAATCATCATCACATGTAAAGAAGACTCATCCAGAAATAGATATGCATATATATATAGATATCGAAATGTTTACATAAGAGTGTGTCACATAAAACTCAAAAAATATACATAATCGTCTTAGTACATCCGGAGACGGTATGTCTCTCAAAAAATAGGTGTGGTATAAATCCTAAGGACTAATCCGCATGGTGCTCATGATAGCACGTGACTGCACGCACTAGGCGCCTCAGGATTCGGTGGATCCGATTCGGAACTCCCACCGTGTGGCGCTGGTATGCCATCGGTACGTCTGCCAGCCGGGCATAGTCTGGGATCCCGTGGGCAATCCCCTCGAGGTTCTGGATCAGCTCCTCTCCTCCGGTGCCCTCTCCCTGAACCTCAGGGGCGAGTTGTGTCCTCCGGGAGATTGGAGACATCCCAGCTGGTCTCTCAGGTCCCACATCTGCATGCATAGATGATCGTGTTAGGACGAATGTGTATTAACAAAAAAAAACATAAAACATAAAATCAAAATATGAGGTCTTACCCAACTCCTCGTCCCAGTCATCTCCTTTTGGCAGTGGGAGATCTGGGTCCCCGGTAAAGTCAGTTCCTGCATAGGGCCAGTCTTCCACGACAATCAGCTGGTGCCGTAGCCACCTAAAGAACTCCGGCCTCGAGGACATCTGTTGGCCGCCTCCAGCTCTGGGCATCAATGCAGCCCAGCGAGCCATTCTTGGCTCTCGTGGTATCGGATCTGCCACTGCGGCCCCTTGGCCCTGGAAGATTGGTAAGCGTTCCAGAATGAATGATACCAAGATGGAACCATAACCGAACTGTTTCAGTTTACCCTGTTTGCATTTCGTGAGCTGCCTTTTCATATTGATTGTTACTGCTGTTGCCCAGTCGAACAGCAGGGGACTCATGCATTCTGAAGCTAGCAGGAGTTGGGCCTTTGTGGCCTCGTGCGGTGCCTGCGACCCAATAGCCCGCGTGATGGTATGGAGAACCACTCTCAATGTCAGATCAGGGATAGTGTGGATATCCACTTTGTTGCTACCTGATCTCGTTTGAGCTCCTTGGCACACTCGTGCCATCACTTCTTCCATCTTTTCCCCAGATGGTCTGCTTCCAGTCAACACTGGGATCGGACCTCTGCGGGACAATCCAGTGAGAAAATAAACATCGGAAACCTCCAGCTCTAATACCTGGTCTCGTAACCTGAATACCTGTTCATGTTCATCCCAGATACTGATTAAATACTGGGGGAGCTCGGGCTGAGCTCGTTGACACGGTGTGAGGAAGAACTTTTTCAGTCCACAGTTTCTAAGTGCATTCATGCAAGCCTGACTTTGCATGGCTTGTTCATCCTCTTCTCCATGTTCTCGTTCTTTCCATTCAATTTCCATTTTGATCGATTACCTGCATTCATATGGCCATGAACCCTTAGTTAGATCTCTGATGAGTCTCAAATTCCATGCAATTTGGTCTAAATGTCGAAATTTTAGGCGGATTTTTAGGTTCGGCCGCTGGCGCGGCTGTTTTGTGAACATTCGCGCCACGTGGCACGGGACCTTTGTATGAAAGAGCTCATTGGCGCGGGTCCGTGCCCCATACCCGCGCCAATGAGCGCGGCCCTAAATTTTCAAAAGTGGCTCTACATAACTGATTTATAGGGTAAAACTATTAAAATTTGGATGAAAATGAAGAGCAAGGGAGCGCCTCTTACCTGTGACAGACGAGAAGCTGAATGGTCAACTGGATTTGTCGCAATCACCGTCAGAAGTTTCTGCTCCAAATGGATCACTGTTGCTTTTTACCAAGGTAAATTGTAAAAGTAATTTCATTTTTACCAATTTGACATATTTATAACTTTTTCGACGTTAAATGAGTTTTAAAAGTTATTGTTATCAAATATTTGCATATGTTATGTCGAAAAGGATTTTACGCTTGCTTGGTATGTGCAGCAACAGGTTTTTGCGACTTAAACGATGGAAACGAGTTGTATTTTATACTTTTTCGGACTCAGTAAATACACGAAAAAGTCACTTTGGAGTCATCTTTCAGCTCTTTTCTGACTCTCTAAACATGAAAAGATTGCCGAGGCCCTTGTCGTTTCGATCTCATTAAAATGGACACGAATCGACATCTACCCAGTATACGTTTACCCCTTTTTCGGGCTGGGATGGATTGATTACGAAAAAGGAATACCCTAGCCTATCGCGACTAGGAGGTTTCCTCGGATATTGTTTTCTACCTTTTCGGATCTGAGGAACTATTTACGAAAAGGGACCTGTGGAGTTTTCTTTTCCGCTGTCTTTTCAAACTCTCTAAACATGAAAAGACGCCGAGTTCTTCCTTTGTCAGACTCGTTAAACCCTGATGACATCGGATCTAGTCGAAATGACGTTCTCCAAGTTCCTCCTTCCTAGGACTCGTTAAATGCACTAGGATGGATTCGCCCGAAGGGCGGACTTATATTACAAGCATATGCTATCCCCTTCAAGCTTGTTATAAAAAATAATTGGGGTACTCGCCAGAAATGGTGGGGGAAAAATGGAACCATTGTCGTTGTCGTTGGCAGTATGTCGCTCTTGAACATGGCACTTGTCTGCATTCGTGTCGGGTTGGGGACATCTCATCTCGTTTCTTCACTTTGCCTCCGTGGGTTTGGATAATCCCTTTTGACCTCTCATCTTCTCATTGCCTCGTCACCATGACCTCTGATCTGTTGATGTCAAATACTGCCAAGTCCACTGTCGTGCCGTTTATATGTTCAAGAAAAGTTGGCCTCTGCAAATATCAACCTTCCTCTGATTCTCATACGATCCTGATTCACAAAAAAACATCATGTTCCTCTGTCTCGTGTCGATGATGTGGGAAACATTATGGCCCACCTTCGATCAAGGTCACTTCCTGTCGACTTCAGCTCATTATCCGGGAAGTTGGTCTAGAGACTCCTTATGGTACCTTGGAGCCTGCATGCCTCAATGGCAGGTTCGTCGCATTCGACGTGAGGTTTACATCATTGGCCTCCGATCGAGTGATTCTGCGGGTGTTCGACGTCAACTCATTTATTCGCACGCCGTAGATTGTACCTGTAGTACCTTGAGGACCATTGTCATCATTGGTGGTTTCTCTCGCGTCTGTTAACAGCTTTCATCATTGGCTGGTAATCAGACGATGTTCTTGCATGTTCGACTTCAGCTCACATATTCGCATGCTTGAACTTGTACTCTGTTGGGTCGAGATGGAGCGCAAGACCCTGGATTGTGTCTGTTGTAATCCAGGTTGCGATTGTGGATTATTATCATTATGTACATGACTCATTGATTGGATGGCTGCGACCATACCTGAGTCTATTTGTTTGATTTTAGTTGGATGGCTGCGCCCATACCCTGGATCCGGACTATAGCATACTCTGTTTCGGATGGCTGCGTCCATACCACTTATACATCATGTACTTGAGGTATCAGTTGTATCTTTCTGCGTAGGTTTTCCGACGGCGGGCCTTCAGTTGAACATGTTCTCGTAAAGCATTTCACCCCTCTCTCTCTCGGGCCTCATACTTTAGGGGGCATCTGTTACACAGTAATTTGTCACCGTCCCTACCATTCCCAGTCCCGCACAATGGAGGACCCATTTTATGACCTGTGAACATTGTCATGCCTTGAAACCATCATCAAAGCATTCCTCTAAGCATGAGCTTTAATTGCCCTTAAGACATCTCCTTGCAAAAATCATGAAAAACATCTCTTTTTGCATTGGCGCGGGCAGACAGTTCAGCACTCGCGCCAATGGGGAAAATCCTGCAAAGAGGCCGCGCCAACTGGCGCTCTGTCCCAGAGCAGTAGTCGCGCCAGCCAATTTAAGGAGTGTTTTTTAAATAAAGATGGCAGAAGTTGAGTTTCAACAAACTCAGAAACCATTGCCTATCTTGAGTTGGGAGGTTTGGCTGCGGGAGTTCTATGGAAGGGAAGTGGTTTGCCACCTCCCATGGAACCTTCCTTGTTGATAGGGCCAATCCCACAATAATAGGGATCCAAACTCCCTCCTTCCCCATCTATAAAAGCCTGCTCAATTCCATGGCAAGCTAGTCTTGAAGTGCCTAAGCTTTGAATCTCCATATTCCCAAGAGCCTTTGTGCTGTAAAGAGCCCTCTTTTTCCCTTAAGGCCGACTCAAGTAAGGAGACCATCGTCGAGAGACTCTGGAGAGGTTTTCCCTTTCCCTGGCGAGCTTTGCGAGACATGAACGACTGGAGACCCATCCGAAGGAGACCACGACGTCAGAACTTGGTTGTAATCTCTCTTCGTTTGTTATTTAATAGATGATTACGATTATGGTTCCACTCTGTTTTCCATCATGTTAATATGAGTAATATCCTTTCTGACTGATATTTAGTTACGTATGCTAGGTTCTATGCTTGTATCTGTTTCTTTCTTTCATGTGCAGATGTTCATCCGCGGAGATCGTGGAGGGATCGTGATCTGCCGAGGCTGAGGAACGGGGACGCTCTCTTCTTCAGATCATAGCATTGGATTCCAGGTAGGCTTCTATCTTTAGTCTTTTCATCCGTAACTAGGAACTTGCGTCGTAACATTGTTTGATTGTTGCTAGACCCCTGCTGGGCTAGTAGGGATCGCCTCTATCCGCAGAGGGGATTTACCTCCTGTGATAGTGTCAGAAGGATTTCTGACCTCACTACCTGCAGATTCAAGGGTTTTCCGAGCCCAAACAGGAAGAATAGAAGGGACATGAGTCATTTCAAGAGCTTGATGAGTTTCAGGTGGAATAATTAAGGGAGAGGAAGAATCAAGATCAATAAGAGGCACAAAAATAGAAGAAGGAGTAACAGGTGGTATTGGTAAATTCAGGGTAACATGAGTTTCTACAGACTTGGGTGGGGAAGATACTTCATGAAATTGAACATGCCTTCTAATTATGACACTTTGATTAGAAGGATCAAACAACCTGTAAGCCTTGGAATTATCATCATAACCAATGAAGATACATGTGTGATATTTGGGTTCTAACTTTTTCTGTTTTTCCTAAGGAATATGAGCCCAACATTCACAACCAAACAGTTTAAAATTACTAATATCCAGTTTACTTCCATTCCATTTTTCCTCAGGGATAACATGCTTAAAACCTTTAGTAGGAAATCTATTTAAAATAAAATTAGCACAATAGATGGCTTCAGCCCAAAATTTCTTATGTAGTCCTTTAGAATAAAGCATACATCTAGCCATTTCAACTAAAGTTCTGTTTTTCCTTTCAGCAACATAATTTTGTTGAGGTGTGTAAGGAACAATCTTTCGATGTTGAATACCATGTTTAAATAAATATGCATCAAATTATTTCTTAACAAATTCCCCCCATTATCAAATCACAAAGTTTTAATACTCTTGCAGAATGCATTTTCAACCATGGATTTAAATTCTTGAAACTTTACAAATGTTTCACTTTTATTTTTCAAAAAATAAACCCAAGATTTTCAACTAAAGTCACTAGTAAAGGTAAGAAAATAAACTGCATGGGATATTGAAGGAACTTCAAGAGGACCACATATATCACAATGAATTAATTGCAAAGGTTCTTTAGCACACCAGGATGTACCTTTGTCAAACATTTCTCTATGATGTTTACCAAGAACACATCCTTCACAAACACCAGTAGTAGAAGAAATATTAGAAAACCATGAACCATTTTAGTTAGTATTTTCATTTTACCATAATTCAAGTGACCCAATATTTCATGCCATAATTTACTTAGTTCATCAGCATGAGCAACATAGGAATAAAAGGGTTGTATCTTAATTGAATTAAAACCTACAAATTTATATGAAACAATTGTATGATCAACAGGGTCAGAAGAAACTACTTTGTAATTTTGGTTGATATCTTTAAGAACATATTTATCAGACCAAGCTTCAAATTTAAAACCTTTCTGGGCAGTTTTGAACATGAAAAACATCTTCCAATTGACCATTAGCAATATTAATATTACCAGAACCAATTACAGAAAGTTGTTTACCATCACCAATAGAAACTTTATAAGAGGAGTGCTTATTAGTGTCATAAGATGTAAATAAAGAAGCATTACCAGTCATATTTTTAGAAGCACCAGAATCCATTATCCATTCCACATTAGAAGAATACTTACTAGATCAAACAATAGATGCACATAAAGCTACATGAGATTCATTAGAATTTTTCTTGTTTTCTTTAGTCATTAAACGTTTCGCTTTAAAGAAATTATTTTCCGGATGGTTAGTTTTACCACAATGCTTATAAGGATAATACACCTTTTTATTCTTACTAGTTTCATGATGTGCATGAGAAGCATGACCATTATTATTAGTATGATTAGAAATGTGTGAACAAGAACCTTTGGCATTATTAAAAAATTTCTTAGGATTTTTATTATGTGCCATAAGAGCTTTATTAGGTGAGACTTGTCCTAAAGAAATCAACCTTTCTTGCTGAATTATCAACCCTCTACAGAAATCATCAAAAGTAGGTTTTGTGGTACTTTGAGACAATTCAAGAGCCCTATTCCTAGTTTGGATGAACATGTCAAAACAAGATGGAAATTTTTTTTCTACAAGAATGATGAGAGCAGTGTCTGTTTTCTTGTAATATTTACCACATTATTTAACTTTTCATTTAAGGTTTTCAATTCAGCAAGATATAATTCTACTCTATCAAAATTATTAAGATCTAGCTCATGAATCTTCTTTGCAAGGTAATAAGCGAAAAAATCATCAGATTTATCAAATAAAGAAGCAAGAACTTCTCGTACCTCAACCGAGATGTCTTTTGCCTCAATACTTACCTGAAGACTATCTAAAATTGTTTGACCAATGATCCCTATTGCTTTATCAAAATTTTATTCCCATTTATCAAGGCTTGATCATTTGTAGGTTTCTTGTGTTCAACATTAACCAACATCCATAGATTCTTACTCCTGAGAACATCAATCATTTTCATTTTCCATGCAAGATAGTTAGAGCTGATAAGTTCAAGAATAGAAGCTACTTCTAAAGTCATAATGATAGAAATTTTGACAATAAATATAAACCCAAATGCAATAAGTTACAAGAGAAAATGTGGATAGGAAACTGTAAATTTTTTCAGTTCATTTGTCGTCACCAAAAAAACCTGAAAAAACTACCAATATTGAATAAAAAATAACTCTGCTGTTGGGACTCAGTTTGAGCTGATTGTTATTTTGAAATTCTGTAGCTTGGTGAGAGAAACCCAAATATCTACTCATTTCTAGGAAATTATTCACAAAAGGTAATAGATTTGACAAAAAATATCAGGTGGAAAAAAAACACTCAATAATGCTCAAAATTTTTATTATAACAAGTTTCAGGAAATAGTGCAACCACTCTACATCCACTTATGTGGCCGGAATTCTAATCTGAACCCTCGGTCTACCAATCTTTTGCCCTGTAAAAAAGACAAAAAATGTTGTAACTGAATACTATAACCGGAAGATAGATCTCCTTGAGGAGGATTCAAAAAAATATATATATCTTACAGAAATACAATCAAGGACCCCTTGAAAATCCAAAAAACATATAGATCTTATAGAAAAAAAATCAAGAGCCCATTGAAAAAAAATATGCAAAAAAACTACACAACAAATTTAGGGTTATGAGGAAAAAAATCCCAAATATGTAGAATCATGCCCAGGTCTGAAGAGAAGCCTAATGGCTACCAGATAGAAAGAAAATATACAAAAAAAGGAGTGCCCAAATAATTAAAAATGAAGATACACATTGATGGTTAAATTCAAAGAAGATGTCAGATCATAGTAACCATGGCTCTGATACCACCTGAGAATATTAGATCTACTAAACTAGCTATCTATATTAGAAACCAACAACATATCAACATATAAATAAGAGCAAAAAGAGAATAAGGAAAAAGAATACAATAGTATATGTGGTTCACCCAATTGGGCTACATCCATGGTAAGGTTTTCTTCTATTATCTCCAGAAATCTCCTTCAATCTTACAAAGAGAGCAGCTACAAATAACCTGATACAAATAATAGTATGAGCACAAGATGAGATGTGATAGTAATAAAAAAGGCTCCCTTGACCCTATTATATACCCAGAGATTTGTAGGAATTACTCTCACATATTTAATGTGAGATAATATAATTCTCCAAAATAACATCTCTTTATATAATAAATGGGTACAAGAGTATATTATGCCATAATGAATATGGGATATAATGTGTTACTCTTTTACATAAGATTGTATTCAACTTCCGACATAATAAAAAGACATTATTACCTTCCAAGGAATATAATATATTCCAACACTATCCTCATTGGTGTGCTATGTTTCTCATTTGTTCAAGTTTCTACTGCTAGGATTTCATTTTCCCCTCCCTCGTAGCACTAGGTTTTCCAATTTCCTTCATTCCTAGCACTAGCTTTTTAAAGTGTCCTTTTCATAACACTAGATTTTTCACTTTTCTAACTTTCTAGTGCTATAATGTTTCTCATCTACCTTGTTTTATAGTGCTAAGATTCCTCCTTGTTTCCTTTTCCAATGCAAGGAGTTCCAAATGTGCCCCTTTTTGGTGCTAGGCTTCCTAATTTCTCTTTATTTTAACGTTGAGTTTGTCAATTAGACTTATTTCTAATAGCAGGATTTGCATTTAGGATATTTTCTAATAACATTGATTTTGCAATTGTACCCTTTTTCCAGTGCTAGGAGTCTCCAAAAGTCCTCATTTCAACATTGATCAGTTTCACATTTGTTCATTTTTCTAGTTCTAGGTTTTGAAATTGTCCTCCTTTTGACCTTTTTCCATGTTTTCTTTCATCCTTTTTCTCCTGAATTGGTTACAACAGGATGATTTCCTTAGGAAATTAAAAATTAATATTCAAATGTAAACATAGAATAAAAAAAACAAGAGAATATAGGTATAAGAAAGAAACAATCCATAACATAAAGAGCATTTAAACATGAACGAATTTTTTAATATGACTTTAGACGAAGATTTGTGAAATGTTTAATTGATATATTACAGAGCATCTAACAAGGATAAATCTTGCATATGTATTTTTCAATCAAACATGAATATAACACAGAGATTAAATAAAAAATCAAGAATCACATACACATAATATATTGATACGTTCTTCAACACACCATCCTCTCGGAAACTCTAGTATAGAATGAGTTTGTACTTCTCCATTGATTTTTCATTAATAGCTCAAATTTAAAGAATCACAACATTTTTTTCTCCAAATTTACTCAAGACGCGAACCCCTATTACATCATAAAATATTGTATATATACAAGCTTATAATCCTCAAGTCATTTTTAGAAATTACAGAAAAAGATAAATAAAAACAACTTTTTCTATAATCTTGGATCTCTATTCTTGGAAATAACATATCCAATGAAATTCTTCAGGAATTATTGGGATCAAATATCCCTAAAGAAATTCTGGTGCCGAATGAAAATAACATCCTTAGAATCTATTTCTTCCTGGCCTCTCTCCTTGAAAATCTCCTAAGTAAACTACTTTTCCCAGTCACTTTATTCTTTATCCTCATTTTTTGGTAAAATGTTATCTGAATTTACAATCAAATCCCTTATGATTTGATTATCTGCTTTTGTGTTGCTAAACCTTTTCTCTTTCTACTCGATGCTCCACTTGATTTGAGGCATATCAAAATATTCATCACTAATGGATGTTGCTTTGAAAACATTTTCTAATTGTTTCACATATTTCTTAGGTTGAAATAACTCTGTATATTTCACTGGTTGTAACTCTTTTACTTCAGTATTTTTCCTCTTACTCTTAAGCTCTGCTTTATTTTTTGTTTTCAAATCCATGCCAAATATTTCCCTTTTTGGAAAATTACTTGCGAATTTAATCTTTCCTCCATAAAAAAAATGAATCAAAAGAAAAAAATCAGCCTAAAATATAAACTCTCAATTGCCAATTTTATCTACAATAATAAATGAAGAACTATAATGATAACCTCCCTCTCCCACAACATGTGTGACATGTGTGTCTGCTTTTATTCACCTATAACACATGCAAGGTCACCCCAAAATATTCAAGCAATCAATTTCCCATGATTAAGCTAGAAATCCTTGGTAGGTAGTTATTATATGCTCACATTCCAAAAATTTGACCCTCGAGAACTTTTTGCAAGTGCCAAATCTGAAACATTCCACTTATCTGCAAATATAGAAATTGTTTGCCAGATAGATGATGAAGGAAAAGATACTACCAAAATTTCTCCATTTATTGCATCTAATTTTGAATAGAAAGTGTATGTAACCCATGGTAAACCAAAAATCACCTTTCTAACTTCATAAAGCAAGAAAATATCTTCTTTCAGGATTTTAATTATTTCCTCACCCTTCATATTTGTACTGGTCTGATTTATGGCTGATATATCCTTTCTTTTAGCTAGCAACGTCATATGATATTCACTTTCTAGAATCAACAAACGCTGGGAATTCCAAAACCTTGGCAAACCTGACAAAACCATCTCTCTAAAGAATATTTTAAAACCTGATATTATTGCTTTCATGAAATTGGTTTTCAATGAAAGATACTTCATCATTTGATTTTTAATGATATACTTTCTTTCTTGGGATATCATTTTTTCTCTGTCATCTATCCCTGCAAAATTCAATTGGGATTTTCTTCTTGAATTTAAATAATTGATAGCATTTTGAGCCTTTGATGGTTTATCTCCCAACATCTGTTGAAAATTAACAATGTTGGTTGAAACAATAGAATTCAATTCTCTTTCATCGTCCACTTGTCCAAAATAATATTTAAGCTTTTTAATATCTCATCCTACACTAAAAGCTTCTTTAGATATAAAATCAAAGAAGAATTGGCTTCATATTGATCTACCTACTCTTTAGTTGTTTTCATTTACAAAACTTCAGCCTTCAAGTTTAATGTTTCCTGCTTTAAATCATATCTTTCCTTATGCAAATCCAGCAGTTCCTGAGTCTGAGGATGATCAGCCTCAACAATTTTCAATTTATTCTTCAAATCCTAAATAATCTTTTCTAAATCCTCCAAAAATTTCTTTGATGCTTGATTTTTTGTAGAATTCCCTTATGTTTCTATCAAATCTACTTCTAATTTCTTTATTTGATTCTTCCATCCTTTTGACATGGATTTATCTTTCTTAATTTTCTCTTATAATCTAAAAACCTTATTCTCCAATTTATTCTTATTCAAAAATTAACTTTATACATCAGAATATAGAACATCTGAGACTTTCTTATGGAAATGAACATTATCTGGATCATTAATTTTATCCATTTTGATATTTACCCCATACATTTTCTTCTCATATACCACAACAATCTTCAAGGAATTACTAGCATCTTCCTTCACAGAAAATAATGAAACATCCTTAATATCAACCTTCCTAACCTGACAAGACATACTCATACTTTCTTGAATGGAAATCCTTTTCTTTTTAGAATAATATCTAATAAAATCTTTACATGAGTGAAACTTAGATGACTCTTGAGAAAATATGATTGTTTGCACTTGCAACTCTTCACCTCCTTGCTAGGCTTCAAATTCAAACTGAGACATAGTCTTCTCCGAGGAAGAAGAAACTCCTTTTTCTTCTTCTACAATAGTACCATTTTCTTGGTAACTTGATTGATCTTCATCATCAATCATCACAATTTCAAGTCCTTCAAGAATAACCTTCTGCTTCTTAAGAGATTTTTCAACTATAACCTTTGACTCTAATATTTCCTTATGAAAAAATTTTTACTGAATATTTTTTATCAAGGGAGCCTTAACATCTGCAGTCAGAGGATTAAATTGCATCTGTATAGAAGAAGTAGTTTGCACCTATGGTTCCAAACACATGACTTCATTTATTGTATCAAAATTAGCCCATTGAATTAACTCTGCCATTTCTTCATTCTCAAAAGAACCACATATATTATAAATCTTTCTCTGATTAATAATTCCCCTAGGATCATACCTAACTTCCTTAGCTTCCTTTAAATTCATTCATTTAACAATTTTCTCTATGATTGTAAGAGTAGAAAATTCAGAAACTACAAAAGTTTCAACTGTGTATTTGAAATTTATATTGGCTCCCTTTCTGTGCTTGACAAAATTCTCTTGCTCAAGTAATAACCTTTGCCTCAAAAACTTCATAGCAAACAATATTTGAACTAGAAAAGAAGGAAACATGACAGGTGCCTTTGTGAATCCATAAACCCTAATAACTGTAAAATATTTGTACACAAACCAATCTGAAACAGGATCATTTGTCATTTACATCGTACTCCTCATTTCCTTAGAAATTTTAGGTAGATTTTAATATCTTAAGTACGAAATGGTATAAAAAACAAAGCATTTTAGCTATGCTAAACAGATCTCCCCATTTCATATGTACTCAGAAACACCCCAATCTCGCTACTTCAGAAAATAGAAAATGCAGGAGGTAGCAACAACGTTAATCTTATTATGGAATTAACTACAAAAGATAGATAAATAATAACTTGGAGCCTTCATTAATCAATAGAGAATAAATGTGAGGTTATACCTCCTTTACAAGCTCATCGGCAAATCCTAGCTAGGGTTTCTTGCAAAATAACAACATAAAATGAAGCTCTGCAGAATAAAATGTTGAACCCAGCAACCCTGTATCATAAACTACTAAATATAATCTGAAATGCATGAATAATACAGAAATAGGCCCTAGGCCTTCCTCAATTGATCTTCAGGAGTGAAAGAGACAACTCCCTCTCTAAAACAAGCACCAAATGGAAAGTGTGACCTAGCTGCTGCTACTGCTGCATGAAAAACGCAATCACTAGAAGAGACTGTGTTGTCTAGGTTGTAGAATAGTTCTCCACTTGAGAAAGGATGAGAATTGAGCTCAAGACCTCCTCCTTAGATCTCACAACCAACTAGATCAAAGATGGAGGTGGGATTCCCGCCTGAGAATCCCTTGCACTAAACAGTGCTGCAACCCCGGCTAAACAACTGAATCTTACAAGTCAAATGAATGAATACAATATCACTATTCGAATGCCCTCCTTGCTGCTATCTCCTTTGTCTTATAAGATGAGAACCTTTGCAAACCCTAAAACACTTTGAAGAGCTAGCACCATTCACATGAGGAGCCTCCATCTAAAACCATGTTGCCTCTTCATGAGATACATTGAACCTAGGCAGTGCTGTAGATTTGGTCAAAGTTGACTTAACCTCTTAGCTCAAACCCCTTTCACACCTGCAAGTGATTATTTTACATATCCCTGATTTGTCTTTGTTCACATGGGTATAGATTTATTCAGACTTTTTAGGAGTTTTACATGTCCTCCTTTATTTATTTATTCATACAATAAAATTAAATCAAAATTGAATATTCCTCTTAGCTGGGACTAAGTAGGAATATTACATACAGCATTGCCCTTGCAGCTTCTATTATCGTATGATTCTTCCATTCTGCAACTCGATTTTGTTCTGGATTGTAAGGAGATATCCACTCTCTCTTGATGCCTTCCTGTGCACAGAAATTTGTGAAGTCTTTATCGATATATTCTCCACTATTATCTAACCTTAACTTCTTGATCTTCTTTCCTGTAGAGTTCTTCACCAATGATTTTAAATCTTTAAACCGATTAAAGACTTCATCTTTGGTCTTTAGAAAATAGATCCATTTTTTTCTGGAATAATCATCAATGAAGGTGGAAAAATATTTTTCCCCACTGAGAGTTTTTGTAGACATCGGACCGCAAATGTCAGACTGTATTAACTCTAATACACCTTTGGCTCTGCTACTACTTCTTGGAAATGCTACCTTAGCGTACTTCCCTAGTATGCATCCTCTGCAAACGTCTTCTTTCTTTGCGCTAAGTTCGGGAGCCCCTCTGATAGTATTTTTGAGAATCCCCAAGACTCCATGATGTAGATGCCCCATCTTTCTATGTCATAACTCATTTATATCTTTGTCATCTGTACTGCCGATCAGGGCCACCGGAGATTCAAGCTGGAGTTTATATAGCTTGTGAGTCCGTACTCCGATTTGTGCCTTTTTGCTCCAATTAGGATGTTTGACATGTACTTTATCTTGAATAAATTATATGTCATAGCCCTTGTTCTAAAGTTGAGACACCAAGAGTAAGTTCATACCAAACCTTGGTACATGCAGAACATCCGTGGCTCGAATCTTGTGGCCATCCTTCATCTGAAAAGTTATGATTCCTTTCTCGATGGGGGTAAATTTTTCCTTATTTCCCATAGTTATTTGGAAATTCATCTACTCTTCTTGATAGCTTGAAAAACATTCTCGAACCCCTGTCAAATGAGCAGATGCTCCACTTTCAATATACCAAACATCAGAGGAGTTGTGCTTGACACACAGGCAAGATCCTCCTCTAGTCTAGATTCCAGCACCTTCATGTCATGTTCCCTCTGCATTTTTGCGTGCTCTAGAGGACTGCGTGAACCCTTCCTTTGGTTCATGCTATATCCTCCCTTCCTATCAACTATGTTTTCCCTTCAGATCTGCAATTACTCTGATACCACGTAGGAATTTCTAAATCTTATATCTTACGCAGAAATTATTACTGTTAATCTATTTAAGCTCCTCCTACTTATATAAGTTATCAACTGAATAAATTCAAGTTAACATCGAACAAAAACACATAACATATCTCTACCAATCTATATATAGAATAAGCACAAGCACACATTGACAAAGTGTCATAGTTATTTTTGGACAAATAGTCACCGGAAAAACCCAAAACGGTCTCTAGCTACTAGAGGGTTCTATTATTAAGAATATTTCTGAATACACAAATATGGGTTCTAGATTTGGAAAACCCAACAAAGATAACACTATATCTATATATCTTTGGCTGATCTAGGGCCAAAAAAATGACTGATCCACACCCACAAATGGGATTTACAGGATTTAGCCAAATCTAGGCCTAGAAACCCCAGCGCTGCCCTTGAAAGGCTCTACGTCAGCCTCTGAAGCCCCTGAAAGCATCTGCGTCAGCCTTGGATGGCCTCCAAACCCTCAGCGCTGCTCTAGAAGGGACTGTGTTACCCCAGAATGGGTGACGCAATCACTATGTTTCCCCTAAGGGTCTTTGCGTAACCCCTAAAGGTCTCCTAAAAATTACACTCTCCTTGTTTTTGCTGCTGCTACCTTCCTCTACACTCTCCTTGAGCTGATCTCTTCTCTACCTCTTGTATATTCTAGACCTTAGGATCAGATCATCCCCTTGGTCTAAATTCCCCTCTCTGCAGCTGAAACAATTCTAAGTATTCTTAGCAAACCCTACCCTAGAATCTCAACTTAGCTTCAATGCTCTACCTCTGTGTATCTTTACAAATGACCCCAAGCCTTTCCTTTATACTTTTCTCATTGAAAAATCAACGACCATGATAAAATCTTGAATCAATGGCTAATATTAAAAGAAAGCTTGATCCGTGTGACTTAAGACAAGCTCATGACATGCTTAATTAAATCCACTTCAATTATTTTATTTTCCTAAGTTTTAACTTAAGAAATACATTAAAATAATTAATTAATTTAATATCTCCTAAACTAGATGAAATTTCCCAAATTCATTTTTGGGTCTTGTAGATCAGGTGAACTCTAGTCCTTCCTCAAAATTTGGGACCTAGAGCACAAATCATGGTACCACAAATACACAAAATCTCAACAAATAATTCATTTCTCTAATTTTTTAACAATATCTGGATGGGCTATTGGAGGGATGCAAAGGGAAGAGCTGTGAATGTCTTCCACAATTGATGCCCATGTAGAAGGATAAAAAATCCTTAAGGAAACATGGCATGAAGAAGGCAGCATGCCATGAAGGAAGGCCAATTATGGATGAATATATCACTTTCCAATGAAAGGAATGATGACATGGCTAACATGATTCATGGATAAAAGTGATGGATGTTTTGTGCCCTACGAAGAAGTCCCGAAAATATGTCGACTCTATGACAAAGAAAAATTCATGACATCAAAGGGATTTCTACGAGAAGCTAGTTATCCCATGATATCCACCAAAAGAGATGTTAGAAGAAAGTACCTTGTCGAGGGAGCTTGGTCAAGTCCCTGATTAAGAGGGCTTTTGGGTACATTCCTTCGATGGAATGGAAATGGTCCTCTCATGTGACCAGCAACAACCCCCCTTTTATTTACTATTAGTAATAATACTAAATAAATGAGGACCCTTAGTTAAAAAATCCAAAAAATCAATTAGGATTTGTTTGTCTTTTCAAATAAAACTTTCTATCATAAACCTATAGAAATCCCTTAGAAAGAATATTTAGAAACACTTAAGTTTATGATAGATTATAATAAAATTGCTCTTTAAACAAGATAGCGCATCCATAACAAAATGGTATATATAAAACGCATTGATCGCAGATCGCATAGCGCAGAAAACAGAAATGATTAATGAATATCTTTTGCGCTCTTATCAATTATGCGCTTTTGCGATTTTGCGCTTTTGCGATGATTTCATTTTGCGATTTTGCGCTTTTGCGATTTTGCGCTTTTGCGATATGCGCTTTTGCGCTATTGCGCAATTTCCGCTTTTGCGCTATTTTTATGACTGCGATGACTTCATTTTGCGATATTGCGACATTACGATATTGCGATATTGCGCAGCAAATCGCAGATCGCAATGTCGCAGATTCATATAGGCGCGCTATCCCAAGGCAATCTTCCCATATGTCAAATCCATTATGCGCTTTAATGATTATATTAAATGATTGGATTGATTATTAATGTGAAATGAGATTGTGTTTAGATTGAAAGTCGTTTCACAATTTAAATATTATATTTCATCCGCTTTCACATTCAAATCAGTCTCATCACCTTTCTTATATCATTACTCTCATTTATTCGTAAAACGCAGGCACGAAGGAGCAAACGACTATACAAAGCTTCCGCTAAACACTATGGGTAAGAAGGAGAAGAGCTCAAATTCTGAAAACAAAGAAATGGCTTCGCTATATGCAGACACCGCCTGTAACAAGGATGCCGGTATATCCACTTGGGAATGAATGTATAATCTGCTAGAGGAAGAAAACCCTGTGGTGATAAAAGTTGTAGCTACAGCAGGTTCCCAGAACACGTCTGAAGCGACCCTTAGAGACTTGGCTTGCTCATTTCTGCATAGAATAGTAGCAAGGCCAAGGATTCTCCCATACACAGACATGGTGAGATGGGTGCTGGATAGCACAGATATTTCAGACAGACAATTCAGAACTCCATCTGAAGAGCTAATCGGGTCATTCACCATAGAAGATATGAGATTAATGTATAAGCTGCCAGAACCTCAGGCGTCTTTCAACAAGCAATTTATGGAAGATTTTTCCAAAGAACACTCAAATTTGGCAGAATGCACAAAGGAGTGGACCAAAAGAAGTGAACCATTGAAGAAAAAAAAACAAGGTATGTACAGCACGGGTTCACTTACCTCTCCTTATTGTTTTACTGCTGCCATGTTATGCAGGCTTTTTGGAAAGCCTGACATAAATATGATCTTACTCGAATGGCTTCCTTTGTTGAATGCGGCTGTTAATTCTACAATTGTAGACTGGGCCAAAATCCTATCTGATAATCTCACCACTGCTATTTTTCACTACCGGTCTAAACGAAATGTTTCCCAGCGGGTTTATCCGCCTTTTTATTTATCTACTTATGTCATGGACGCCATCTGCTATGTCTCTAAATTCCCGGTGATGGGATGGAAATGGACTATCCACGATCCCTTGCCCATTCATGTGTACCATAAAGAACTATGGGAGTCTAATTTTGTCCCCCATTTTTACCAAATTTGTCATGGAATAATGCTGCCATTGTACAGAACATTGTATAATAAGAATGCCCCAAGGTTATCCTCAGAAACAGAGGTTGATATTCTCCCCGTCGCAAGATGGTTTGGAGAAGAATTTTTCACCTATATTAGGGTTTTTGGAAGTTATGCTTCTCCCCATGTGTTACCCCTATATGTTCCAGATAGACTTGTAGCTCGGGAAATTGCTTATCAGACCTGTGGCCAGGGAGGTATAACAAAAGATTTAAAAGAGAAGAAAAGGGGCATTTGGCCACAATTTCCCGTAAAATGTGGAACATTTTCACTGCTCGATATTGGTCATGCATTTCAAGAGATAGACAAAATTACATGCCTACAGCTGTTCAAATTTTCGAGAAGGTTATTCGACCCAAATGATATTATTAAGAATTTTACCAATGCAATCAGAGTAAGGGAATTTTCCGGGGAACAGGATCCTTTTGATGATATGTTCCAAGAAAGAAATTCATTCAAAGAAGTTTTGAATTCAGCTCAAGCGCAGTTATCTCCAGAGCAATTTCAGGAATTCAAGCTTTACAGAGAAAGAAGACTAACTCCTATTCCTTTGGATAATCTACGCTTAGAGCCCGCAAGGGAGCAAACTCCTAGTGTTAGTCTTAACGGCAGTTCAAGTACAGGTAAATCTAAATAAAAATCTGACAGAGATTCTGAACACTCCAATAAGTCTAAAGAAAAGGAAGATAAAATGGAAGAATCCATTAAAGATTCTGCACAATCTAAAGAACTTACTCAACAACAAATTTTGACTTCTCAATAGACAAATCCTCCTCCAACCAATGTACAGCAACAGCCAGTCACCATTGAGTTAGACAAAGAATGGGAAACCTTTAATCAATTGATTAATGTAGAAGGACAGAATGTACAGACCCCTATCCAGACAACCAAAGTTTTGAGCACAGGAACAAGCAGCACAGCCGCAGTAACAGAGCACATACCAATCACACCCTCCTCTGAAATTGTACTTAATGTAGAAGACATTCCTCCTCTGAATGTATTTTATAGCCCAAAATACAAAGCAGTAGTAAAGAGACAAAGGAAAAAGAGAAAAATAGAAAGTGCAATTGCTGCTGAACCAGAACAAGTAGATGTTTTGTGGAAAGATCCTGCCACAGAGCCTACTCATAATCTCACTAAGTTATCTCAAATAACAGGAGCTTATGCTTCTGCAACAATTGATAAAGAAGTTGAGATACAACTTTTTTTGGATGAAAAAGAAGAACAGATAAAAGCTCTGCAACAGCAATTGCAACAGGTACAGGCCAATAAGGAAGCACAATTAAAACTTGAAGAGTTACAACAACAACTTCAAGAAATGCAAACAGGACATCAAAAAAGCCTGGCTGATAAAGACAAACAAATACAGATTATCCAAGAACAACATAAAGATGATCCTAAGCTTCCAGAATTCATTTCAGAAACCATCTCTTTGAACAATCAACTACTGCAACAAGAGGAAGTTTTCTGCCAAAAAATATTGCAATGGAATTCTTTGTGCCAAGAGAGCGATAAAATCACAAATCATGTCATAGATTTATGAAATGATTATGATTTGATTAATGAAAAGATCAATGATTATCTAGCATGGCAAAAGACAGAAGAAGGCAGAAAAGCTGGTGCACCCATCATTAACGAGAACCATAAAGAAATATTGTTTAATAATTGGGATGCACAAATCAGAAGGGCAGAAAGGGCAGCAGAGGAGGCATCTATAGTGGCAAACACTCTCACTGATTGTGTAAATGACAATTTACGCAAAGCTAACTTGATTTCTGAAACTATTCCAGGATATCTCCCACAGGCAAACCAACTGCAAACAGAATGGAGGCAAAAGGCAGAAGAAAGAGCAAAATCCATCCAAGGGCTGACAAGATTGAATTGGGACTCATACTGGATGTACTTGGTAAAGCCACACAGTCATCACAGTGCGCTCAATTGTATCATCAATGCTATAGAGAAGATTTCTCCTATGCTTTCCGACTCTGTCTTTTCAGGACAGTTGAATTCTGAAGTCGGTCAACCGCATCTTCTCAAAACTATGCTGGATGCCTGCAAGCTTAAAGATCAAGTTAATAGATAGATAGATTTAGTTTTAATTTCACTGTATTTTAGCCTAGGAAAAGGACGGTCATTGAACAGCATCCTTAATTTTTGTAATAAACTATTTTTAGAGTTAGTTAAGTAGTATTTAAACCCCTCTCATGCATTTAGAGAGGGGTCCTGGATCTTAATATTTTTGGGACTTGGAGATTGCATTTCTGTACTCCATTGTCTTATATATTTTTTGAAAAGGATCACATCTGGTGATTTTCATGCGAAATTATCTTTGAAGTGTTGCATTTCTGTACCTTGGAATTTGATTTTGCATTAGAGTTACTGGATAGAGTATCAGATTGCATTTGAAAGTCCTCAAGATGAACAAGGTATTTCTATCTGTTCACTGTTGATTTCTTTTGTCTTATGATATTCGTTTTAAAATTGCTATCATTTATATGTATATTTGTTTTCACAACGCTTTCTTTTATATATCATTTCTGAGTATAATTGAAACGTTATTTTTCATAGTTACATGTAAATGGTATACAATGATGAATGCAATATGCTTATATAACTCTGTTTAATTTCTTAAACAGAGTTATCTTTATTTTTTTTTGCACATTTCAATTTAATTAATAATACATTTTCATGGTTATTGTTGAATTGGAACAATCTTAAGTTGTATTCACATATAATTACCCAGGTTAGTGTTAGAATTTCTTTATCAGTATTTAGCTTAAATTAGATAGTTTTATTTCAATTAGTTTAGTCCCATTTCCACCCATCCAATCCAATCCATTTAGTTACAAGGAAACTGGTCCTTTAAATCTAGTCGGAGCCACCACACCAAACGGAAAAGGAGTTGTCTTAAGGTCCCGACCGGGTGGTTTTCCCCGATGTTTGAAGCAGAGATTTTCTAGGCTTCAACATTTTTGGCACTAGAAGGAGGGCATGAGCTATGAATGGCAAGTAAATATTTATCCACAAGCTATTCTGAGAGCAAAACACCCTCATTAACTTCTTCAATTTCTTCTGAAATTCAGAATCCAAGAGAAGAAATTGCAGAAAATATTCAGACACCCACTACCAAAATCTCAAAAAATTCAGACAAACAACATCCCGAGTCTCCTGAAGTTCAAGATCTAATTCATAAATTGAAAGGATTCTCATTATCTTTAGAAGAGTCTGAAATATCTGAAGGTAGTGTAAGCTCAAAATTTATTCCTTCAAAACCTCTTACTAGATTGCAAAGTGAAAAACTTGGTATTCCTCCGAAAGAATTTCCTTTACCTAGTAAGGGAAAAACAAAAAGAATTCAATCAGAAACAGAAAGTGATACAAGTTCATCATCTCATATTCAATCACCTGTTTCCAAAACCACAACTCAACAAAGTGCAGTTGTTTCATCATCATCTCTTCAGTCATCATCTCCACAAGCATCTTCTCCTCAATTCTCATCAATCTCAACATCATCTATTCCAACCACTTCAATTCAAATACCACCAGTTTCTGGTATTCCTCCAATAGTCATCCCAATAATGGCACAGAGACCATGGTCTACTCCAGGAGCAGTCAACATGGCTGCACCTTTACATGATTTACCAGACAATCCTGGGAAATGGCTTCCAAAGTTTAGCCCAGATCTTAACATTCAAGCTGAAGAACATATCAATAACTTTATTCTGGCTGTTAATTTGAATGGAGTCATACACGAAGATGTTGTAGTTATATTATTGCCATATACTCTTCAGGGAGTAGCAGGATCATGGTACTTTTCGTTACCATCAGGATCTATAACGAGTTGGGACATTTTTGCAGATCATTTTCTGACCAAATTTGGAGATGACCGATCAATTGCAACTTTAATCAATGATCTCTCAAATTTGAAAATAGAACCCAAAGAACCTATAAAAGAATTCAATGCTAGATTCAACAAACTTTTGAACAAAATTCATACAGATTCACAACCCAGTGAACAAGTCAGAATCGAATGGTATATAACTGCCTTACCCTCAAACATAGCAATTTTCGTAGACAGAGCTGCAAAGCCTACATTGGCTGAGAATATGAAAGAAGCTATTGCAGTAGAAAAACGTATTACTTCTCTGGAAAAGAAAAATGCTATTGAAGAAAGGAAATCAAAGAAGGTCAGCTTCAGAGATGATTCAAAGAAAAAGGCCAAAGATCCATACGACATGGAAGGTTTACAGAAAGTTCTTAAAACCATGTCAAATGAAATGGTTGAAATTAAAAAACAAGTGGCTGAAACTTCTACCAAGAAACCATTCCAAAATTTCAGAAGAAACCAAGTTGAATCTAAACCTCCTAATGCAATCTCTAATGCAGAATCAGAAGAAGAGGAAGAAGAAGAAGATACATCTATAGTATCAGATCAAGAAGACAAAAATGAAGAAATAGCTGAATTGAATGGAATGTGGGATTTTATTCTCCCTAATTCTGATAGTGAAGAAGCTATGCCTGTAAGTACTAGGAGTAAATCTACAGCAGAACCAGTGCAAACAGTTCCTAAAAAGAAAATTACAACTCCAAGTACCAAAGACAAACCCACTGTGAAGAAAACTTCTCCATTACCTACTCAAAATCAGCCATCCTCTTCTAATCCTCTCACATCAACAGCAAAAACTTTAGTAGTGTCAGATCCTATGGAATACAATATTGTCGAAGACATGAAAAAAATCAAAGCCAACATTTCCTTACATGAACTCAGCAAACTGAAACACCAGCAAAAGTTGCTATTAAAAGAGTTAAATGCTACACCAATTGCTCCTTTACCAAGCGGTGTAGTTGCAAAAGCAGCAAGAGGAACTGGTAAGCCCCCAGATAAGGTAGATGCTACTGATACTGTGCTCATTGGGGAAAAGTCAAATTCTCAAACTCCCCCTTTTCTTTTGACTTATGAGATGTACAATAAAAATCTGCACAATTGTTTGATTGATTCTGGAGCTTCCTCCAATATAATGCCTACTTCTGTCTGTGCTAAATTGAATATTGAACCACAGAAATCAGAAGTTCATATCGTTCAGTTGGATCGCTCTAAAGTCCAAGTGGTAGGAGAAATCAATTTAGTTACTATCAGATTAGCCTCAGATCCTAGGATTGTCCAAAGAATTGATATTCTGATTGCTGATATTCCTGAATTCTATGGATTAATCTTGAGCAGGGACTGGTCTGCGAAACTTAATGGTTATATCTCAACTGATTATTCACATATGTGGCTTCCCTACAAAGGGAAACCAAATCAAATCAAAGTTGAACGAGAAAAACATATGATGCACACTGTCACTGAATTTGAACAACCTAATGAGCCTGTGGCATTCAACAACAATATTCTTGGAGGTTATTCTGCTGAATCATTTCTTGGAAACTTCGAAGCTCCTCAATCACCTTTTTCTGTAAATACTTTTGTTTCTCAGATAGAAAATTTTTCACAATCTGATTCTTCCAAAATTGTAAATATTTCTGATGTAATTGTAGATAAGCCAATAGATAAGTCTTTATTTTGGTCATTATATTTTGATGGATCGAAATCTAGTGATGGAGCTGGAGCTGGATGCATCCTAATTGATCCAAATGGGGAGAAAACCATGCTGTCATGTAGATTAGAATTTGAGTGTACTAACAATATCGCAGAATATGAAGCCTTGGTTCAAGGACTTTATAAAGCTATAGGGTTAGATGTTAAATACTTGAAAGTTTTTGGTGATTCCTAAATTGTCATTAAACAAGTTAGGAATACTATTCATTGCCTTTCAGGACATCTTAAACACTATCAAACCCTAGTACAAGACCTCACCACTCATTTTTTAGCATTCAATATTTCTCCTATTCCTAGAAATCAGAATACATCAGCTGACTTGTTAGCTAACGTTGCATCTAAACTCCTACCTGCTGAAGATTGCAGTCCTGATAGGTTTTCTGTAGAATTGATTTTTCGTCCATCTGTCCCAGATAATGTTACAAATTGGAGAGTATTCTATCATGATCAAGATATTATAAATTTCATGACTTCAGAGAAATCATATGATGAGAAAATTATTGACGAAGATGATCATGATTTACAAATTGCTTCAAAAGGTAATGAAAACCCCATTCCAAAAATCATTGTTAAATTAGAGGATTTATAAGTGACATTAGAGACAAACATTCAAGAAAGTTGTTAATACGAAACTCCAAAGTTCCACTTTGAAGTTTGAATTAGTAAATCTTGTTTCTCGATTCTAAAACCTCAAAATGTTAACTCGGGACCAATTAACACCGTAGGAAAGTGAATGTATTCATTAAACCTATCAACAAGTATAAAAACGTTTTTGCTTGAATTATGATGGACCTAAAAACGTATAATACTTCTGCTATTCAACACACGATTCCAATGCTTCCTAATATTAAACCTATTCAATGGTTGAGAAAGATCCATCCAAATCTTGAAAGTCAAATTAACCGTAACTTAATAAACTTTTGAAAGCCAAATCATTTTTCACCAGCACTCTAATTGGGTTTCCAATATGGTACCCGTAAGGAAGAAGAATGGTGATATAAGAATCGTATTGATTTTAACCAAGGCATGTTTAAAAGACAATTTCCCATTGCCAACCATGGAATGTAGAGCATTTCAAAAGGTAGCCTGTTCCTAACTTATGTCTTTCGATGGATTTCTAAATATAATCAAGTTTTAGTTCACCCAGAAGGACAACATTGAAAACAACTTCTAACAAAATGGGGAACTTATGCTTATCGAAAATGCCTTTTCGTCTAATAAATGCAGTGGAGCAACTTTTCAAAGAGCCAGTGGACATAGCATTCAAAGGTCTCGATTAATAACCTATTGTTGTTTATCTTGATGACATAACAATATTTTCAAAAGAGCCAATCATCTACATGATTTAAAACAAATATTTGAAAGATGTAGAAGGTTTGGTATTTCCTTAAATCCGAAGAAATCTTTCTTTGCTTTAGATGAAGGAAAACTCTTAGGAATTGTTGAAGTCAAAAGATGGCATATATATTGATCCAGAGTAGAGTGAAAGAAATTCTCCGATATTTATTTACCACATAACAAAATCCAGCAATCATTTCTGCGCATCAATTTTGTTAAAAGATTTATTCTCGATTTTTCTTTAATTGTTTTACCTATGCAAAATATGATCAAGAAGAATTCAATATTCAACGCTTATAAAGAAAAATACGTTTTTGATTCAATCAAACGAGCAATCATTAATGCACCAAACATCGAATACCCCGGATTTTTCTAAATATTTTACTTTATACTCCTCGCCACCGAAACATCCTATGTACTCGTTTTAACACAACTTAATGATCAAGAAATCGAAGCACCAATTTCTTTCTTTAGCTCAAATCCGCAAGGAGATGAGCTTAATTATTCCGATGGGTTGAAAACAAGCTTTGCCGTGTTTAAATCAATCAAACATTTTTAATTTTCTTCGAAGACACATACAAAAATCATTGTCCCCATTTCAGCGAGGCAATTATTAATTCAAAAAGAAGTAGGAGAAAAGAGAGAGTTAAATCGGGTAACAACCTTGCAAGAATATGATATTGATATTAAACCACGAAGATTGTTAGAGGACAAGGGTTTTAAGATTATTGATAAGCTCATAACATACTCGTAAAATCAAGAATCAAATCAAGATATTCAAGTAAGTCGATAAATGTTGTTCGTATCTCAGTGATGTCGATCTTATCTATTACTTGAAAATGGGTATGCTCCTTCTAATCTCGCCTATAAGAGTAAACGCGCTTTAAGGTTAAAGGCTATTAAATATGAGATCATCGATAATGTGTTATTTAGAAAAATTTATGATTCAATTTTATTAAGATGTCTTGAAAAGAATGAAAAGGTTTTACAGAATTGTATGATGGCTCGCCAGGAGGTCATTTTGGAGGTGATACCATGTACCACAAAATAATTGGTATTGGTTATTACCGGGCCTACTCCTTTCAAAGATACATGATTACGTAAGGAAGTGCCAAATTTTTCAACCTATAAGGGAAGACAAAGGAAACCAACTTTTCCTTTCGTTAAACCGCAACTATTGAGCAACCATTCGAACAATGGGGCATGACATTATTGGTGAGATAGTACCTCATTCTTCCAAACAAAGACAAGTACATCCTTAATGAATCGATTACTTTACAAAGTTGTAGAGGCAATCCCGTTGAAGGTAGCCAATTCTAATGCAATTATTGATTTCATAACATCAATTCATCATAACCAAAGCTTGGTGTACCTCAAGCTCTTGTTTTTTATAATGCATCTTACTTTCTCCTAGAAATAGTTTAATTGAATTTGTGCAATGCCAAAAGAGGTTTTAAATTAAAATATCTTAGCAAATTATTATCCACAAGGTAATGGTTTGGTTGAATCCACTAATAAAAAACCTTATCAAAATCATTAAAAGGACCATTGATCAAAATCAAAAGAATTGGCACAAATCTTTAATATTTGCGTTATGGGCTGATCGTATCACCGAAAAGCTTCAATAGGACTTCACCTTCATCCGGTTTATGGAAAAGAAGTCATGGATACTCATCAAATTTAATCCTTCATCATTAGCCCTAGTGCAGTTTATTGAAGAAAATCCTTCATCATCCATTCAATCGAGGTATGATCAAATCCTTAAACTAGAAGAAGATAGGGATAAAGCAAAAATTACTCATGAAAAACATCAACAAATTTCCTCAGAAATCTTCTTTGATGCAAGTTCTACCAAATTTCAAAATTTTTATCAATTGGTGATCTCGTTGAAATGGGATAAAGCACACGAAGAAAAGGGTAAACATACCAAATTTCGCAAATGGCTTGACCATTTTTTGCATCGTTGAGAAGATAAGCTCAAATACATTCATACTCCAAGATCTAACAGAAAGAGAGAATCTTCCGTAAATGGGCTTATCTGAAGAAATTATTTTCATAATGAGGTAACCCCTTCTTAACCGTACATATTTCTTTCCTCGCAAAAGTTTTGATGTTTTTTTTTTTTAATAAATAAAAGTTACTTATGAGTCTCCGATTGATTGTTTACTATTTAAGAAAATTTCTTCGGAAAATATTATAAATATTTATTTTGTGTAAATAAGAATTTTTAAAAGTAATGATCACAACTTTTGAATAGTTTAAAATAAGATGTTAAACTTTGAAATATTATTTCAATCATTTACATGACTTTTTGAAAACTTGAGAAGAATGTAAATCATCATAATTTTATCAAGGAGAGAAAGGTTATCGTAAAAAAGTAAAGATTTTTCAAAGTTTTCAGAAACTCAAAAACTCTAAAAATTGTCATCCATTGATTCTTAAGGATAAAACTATTTCACCCCATCCATTTAAGTTGTGATTTTTTAGAATATACCTTGCATGAAAATTATAATTTAAAATTTTTTTTAAGAGATAAGAGGTCTCATTACGAATCGACTTACCATGTTCATATGAGTAATAAAAACTCCACATTACCAATACTAAGTACCAAAACAAAGTAATGGCTTATAAATATAAGACAAGGGGTCTCATCACTTGTTTCTACTTTGTTCAGCTTAATTATAACTAGTGAATGGCATTGCTATTAACTCCAATGCCAAACCTAACAATGGCTCTTAAAATAAAAATAAATAAAAGACAAAAACATGAGATAACAGTTCTATGAATTTATCTTAAAAAGTCATAATTTTAGTTGGATGGGACAATGAATGGTTAATGGTTAAAAGGTAACCCCTGCTGTGAGACTATGAACGTTACCGGGCAAGAAAGGCAATACCCATGGTAATAGAGTATATTATAAAACCAAAACTTGGAGAGATCCACTTACTTCATTATTAACACCAATCAAAGCTTGAGATGACTCAAAATGTTTTTATTTTCTTAAGGAATTAGAAAGAAATTAAGGAAATGATTTTTTATTTCTTTTTCATAGTTACTTTATTTGAATTATCCTAAGATAGTTTTCATTATCTTTAAAAACCTTTACTTACTAAAGATAGAATGTTCATTTTATTTTTTCGTAGATAACCTCATTTTTTCGTTGAATCATCAATTGTTGTGACCAGTAACAACCCCTCTTTATTTAATATTAGTAATAATACTAACAAATGAGGACCCTTAGTTAAAAATCCAAAAAATCAATTAGGATTTGTTTTCCTTTTAAAAAATAAAACTTTCATCATAAACCTATACAAATCCCTTTGAAAGAATATTAAGAAACTCTTAAGTTTATGATAGATTATAATAAAAATCGTTTCTTTAAACAAGATAGTGCATCCATAACAAAATGGCACATATCTTTTATAAAACGTATCAAGTCGCGTATCGCATAGCGCAGGAAAACGTAAAATGACTAATGAATATCTTTTGCGCTTCTTTCAATTTTGCGCTTTTGCGATTTTGCGACATGCGCTTTTGCGATTTTTGCGATATACTGTTGCCGCTATTGCGCAATTTCCGCTTTTGCGCTATTTTCATAACCGCGATGACTTCATTTTGTGATATTACATATCACATATTACATATTACAATAAATCGCAGACCGCAATGTCGCGCATTCACGCAGGCGCACTATCCCAAGGCACCTTCCACATGTCAATCATATGCGCTTTTTAATGATTAAATTAAATGATTGCATTGATTATTAATGGTAAATGAGATTGTGTTTGGATTGGAAATTCGCCCACAATTAAAATATTATATTTCATCCGCTTTCACATTTGTACCATTTCATCACCTTTCTTATGCCATTACTCTCATTTACTCGTAAAACGCAGCACGAAGGAGCAAACGTCTATACAAAGCTTTCGTTAAACACCAGTGGTAAAAGGAGAAAAAAGCCTTAGTTCGAAAAACAAAGAAATGGCTTCGCTATATGCGTACACCGCCCGTAATAAGGATGTCAGTATATCCACTTGGGAGGGAATGTATAATCCGTTAGAAGATGAAAACCCCGTGGTGATAAAAAGTTGTAGCGACAAAGCAGTTCCAAGGATACGTCCGAAGCAACCCAGAGACTTGGCTGGGCTTCATTTCGCATAGAATAGCAGCAAGGCCATGATTCTCCTACATACGTACACAGAGATGGGTGCCGGACAAGATCGATATTTCTGACAAGCAATTCAAAACTCATCCGAAGAGCTAATCTCCAAGCCATTCACCATAGAAGATCCGAGATTAATGTATGGGTTGTCTAACCTCAGGCGACTTACAACAAACAATTCATGGAAGATTTTGCCGTAGAACATGCGAATTTGGCAGACGACAAAGGAGTGGACCAAAAGAAGTGAACCATTGAAGAAAAACAAACAAGGTATGTACAAAGGACGGTTCACTTACCTCTCCTTATTGTTTTATCACAGCCATGTTATGCGTGCTTTTGGAAAGCCCGACATAAATATGATCTTACCTTAATGGCTTCCTCGTTGAATGCAATTTCTCGTTAATTCTACAATTATAGACCGGGCCAAAATCCTATCCGATAATTTGACCACCGTTATTTTTCACTACCTACCTAAACGAAATGTTTCCCGGCCGGGTTTATCCGCCTTTTTATTTGTCCGCTATGTCTCCGCTATGTCTCTAAATTCCCCGTGATGGGTCGAAATGGATCATCTGTACCATCCTTTGCCCATTCATGTGTACCATAAAGAACTCGTATTCAAGTTTGTTCCCTATTTTTACCAAATTCTGTCATGGAATTATGCCGCTATCAGGCTGCACGATTGTATAATAGGGATGCCCCAAGGTTATCCTCGTAAATGAAGAGGTCGATATTCTCCCGTCACGAGATGGTTTGGAGAAGAATTGTTCACTTCTATATTAGGGTTTTTGGAAGTTATGCTTCTCATGTGTTACCCCATATGTTCCTATAGGCTTGTAGCTCGGGAAATTGCTTATCAATTGCACCGTGGGAGGTATAACAAAATATTTAAAAGAGAAGAAAAGGGCATTTGCCACAATTTCCCGTAAAATGTGGAACATTTTCTAACGTTTGATATTGGTCATATTTCAATAGATAGGAAACATTACATGCCTACAAATGCTCAAATTTTGAGAAGGTTATTGGACCCAAATGATATTGTTAAGAATTTTACCAATGCAATCAAAGTAAGGGAATTTTTTCTGGGAACAGGATCTTTTTCATGATATGTTCCAAGCAAGAAATTCATTCAAATAAGTTTTGAATTAAGCGCAAGCTAGCCTATCTCCCGCAGGAATTTCAGAATTCAAGCTTTTGACAGAGAAAGAAGACTAATTCCTATTCCTGATAATCTACTAGAGCCCGCAAGGGAGCAAACTCCTAGTGTTAGTCTTAACCAAGTACTAAGCACATGTAAATCTAAATCCAACCGATGAGATTCCGAACACTCCAATAAGTCTAAAGAAAAGGAAGATAAAACAGAAGAATCCAGTATTAAAGATTCTTTATCAAATTCAAATAACTTATCAACAACAAATTTTGACTTCTCAACAGACAAATCTCCTCCAACCAATGTACGCAAACAATCACCATTGAGTTAGACAAAGAATGGGAAACCTTAACCAATTGATTAATGTAGAAGGACAGAATGTGGCTGCACTTCGCTTCCGTACAACCAAAGTTTTGAATACAGAACAAGACAACAGCAGTAGCCGAGCACATACCAATATCACCCTTCCGAAATTGTACTTAATGTAGATATATTCCTCTCACCGGATGTATTCTACAGCCCAAAATACAAAGCAAGAGGAAGAGACCGAGAAAAAAGAGAAAAATAGAAAGTGCAATTACACTGGCGAACAAGTAGATGTTTTGTGGAAAGATCCCATGAATATGAGCCTACTCATAATCCTCACTAAGTTATCTCAAATAATGTGGAGCGTGCTTCGCAACAATTGATAAAGTAGTTTGAGACACAACCGTTGTTGAATGAAAATAAGAACAGTAAAAAGCTCGCAATGCGCAATTGCAACAAAATGCTGTGCCAATAAGGAAGTTAACAATTGAAACTCTGAAGAATTACAACAACAACTTCAAGAAATGCAAATAGGACATCAAAAAAACTCGGGCCGATAAAGACAAACAAATACAGATTATCCAAGATCAAGATAAAGATGATCCTAAGCTTCCGTAATCTATTTCAAACCATCTCTTTGAACAATCAATCATCGCAACAAGAGGAAGTTTCTTCACAAAAATCTTGCAATGGAATTCTTTAAAGCAGAGAGTAGTATAAAATCACAAATCATGTCATAGATTTACGAAATGATTATGATTTTATTAATGAAAAGATCAATGATTATCTAGCATGGCAAAAGACAAACAAGAAGGCAAAAAAGCTTCTGTGCACCCATCATTAATGAAAACCACAAAGAAATATTGTTCAATAACCGGGATGCACAAATCGAAGGGTTAAAAGGCAAAGCAGAGGAGGCAATGACACGCAAAACACTCTCACCGATTGTGTAAATGACAATTTATACAAAGTTAATTTGATCCCAAAACCGTTCCATGATATCTCCTGCCAGCAAATCAATCCAAATTAATGGAGGCAAAAGGCGAAGAAAGAGAAAATCCATCCAAGGGTCGACAAGATTGAATCGGGTAATTATACCGGATGTACTTGGTGAAGCCACACAACAAGACAAGCACAAACAATCGTATTATCAATGCTGCTGCAGAAGATTGCTCCTACGCTTGCCGACTCGTCTTCTCGGACACGTGAATTCCGAAGTCGGTCAACCGCATCTTCAAAACTATGCTAGATGCCTCCGGTAAACTTAAAGATCAAGTTCATAGATAGATAGATTGTAGTTTTAATTTCGATCGTATTTTAGCCTAGAAAAAGGACGTGTCATTGAACCGAACTTGACTTTTTACACAAACTATTTTAGATTTAGCTAAGTAGGTATTTAAACCCTCTCATGCATTTAGAGATGGGTCTCCGGATCTTAATATTTTTGGACTTGGAGATTGCATTTATGTACTCCATTGTCTTATATTTTTTGAAAAGATCACATCCGTACTTATGCGAAATTATCTTTGAAGTGCTGTACTTCGTACTTTGGAATTTGATTTTGCATCATAGTTATCAGATAGAGTATCGTATTGTATCCAAAGTCATCAAGATGAACAAGGTATTTCTATCCGTTTACCTGCTGATTTCTCTTGCCTTATGATACTGCTTTTTAAAATTGCTATCATTTATATGTATATTTGTTTTCATAACGCTTCCTTTTATATATCATTTTGTGCATAATTGAAACGTTATTTTTCATAATTACATGTAGATGGTATACAATGATGAATGCAATATGCTAATAGAACTCTGTTTAATTTCTTAAACAGAGTTATCTTTATTTGTTCCTGCACATTTCAATTTAATTAATAATACATTTTCATGGTTATTGTTGAATTGGAACAATCTTAAGTTGTATTCACATATAATTACCCGTGTTAGTATTAGAATTTCTTTATCACTAATTAGATAGTTTTATTTCAGTTAATTTAGTCTCATTTCCACCCATCCAATCCAATCCATTTAGTTACAAGGAAACTCGTCCTTTAACCAGCTTCTGAGCCACCATACCAAAGGAAGAATGGCTTTAAGGTCCCGACCAGTGGTTTTCCCCGACCTCAAGCAAAGATTTTCAGGCTTCAACATTTTGGCGCTGTATGAGGGTTCTAGCTATGAATGGCAAGTAAATCTTTATCCACAAAGCTATTCCGAGAGCAAAACACCTTTATTAACTTCTTCAATTTCCTCTAAAATTCAAAATCCTAGAGAAGAAATTGCAGAAATATTCGTACACCCACTAATAAAATTCCAAAAACATTCGTACAATCAAATATCCTCACTCTCCGGTTCAATATTTAATTCATAAATTGAAAGGATTTCAATATCTCTTGAAGAGTCCGAAATATCCAAGGTAGTGTAACTTCAAGATTTGTTTCTTCCAAACCTCTTACTAGGCTTCAAAGTGAAAAACTTGGTATTTATCCGAAAGAATTTCTTTACCTAGTAGAGTTAAGACAAGAAAAACTCAATCGAACTCGCAAGTGATATAAGTTCAACATCTAATATTCAAATACCGTTTCCGAAATCCCTTCTCAACAAATTACGCTGTTTCCATATCATCTCCACAAAACATCTTCCTCAATCCTCATCAATCTCAACATCATCTATTCCAACCACTTCTATTCAAATACCACCAGCTTTCTACTATTCCTCCAATAGTTGTTCCAATAATGGTACGAGACCATGGTCTACTCCGTGGGTGTATCAACATGGTCACATTCTTTTACATGATTTACTGCATAATCCCCGGAAAATGGCTTCCAAAGTTTAGCCTGTATCTTAACATTCAAGTTGAAGAACATATCAATAACTTTATGTTGGCTATTAATTTGAATGGATTCATACACGAAGATGTGTCAGAGTTAGATTATTCCCATATACTCTTCAGGAGTAGCAGGATCATATACTTTTCATTACCATCGATTCATAACAAGTTGGGACATTTTCATAAATCATTTTCTACTAAATTTGGAGACATCTATCAACGGCAACTTTACTCAATGATCTCTCAAATTTGAAGATAGAACCCCAAGGAACCTATAAAAGAATTCAATGCTAGATTTAACAAACTCTTGAACAAAAATTCATACGTATTCACAACCCAAAGGAATGTTTAATTGAATGGTATATAACTGGCTTTTTACCTCAAACATAGCAATTTTCGAGATGAGATGCAAAGCCTACATTAGCCAAGAATATGAAAGAAGCTATTGCGTAGAAAAACGTATCACTTCTTTGGAAAAGAAAAATGCTATTGAAGAAAGGAAATCAGCAAGTTTAGCTTCTAGATGATTCAAAGAAAAAGCTGTAAAGATCCATATGACATGGAAGGTTTACGTAAAGTTCTTAAAACCATGTCAAATGAAATGGATGAAATTAAAAAACAAGGGTCGAAACTTCTACCAAGAAACCATTCCGAAATTTCTCGTAATAGAAAACCTGCTAAGTTGAATCTAAACCTCCTAATGCAATCTCTAATGAATCGTAAGAAGAAGATACATCTATAGTATCAGATCAAGAAGACGAAATGAAGAACAATTTAATTAAATGGAATGTGGGATTTTATTCTCCCTAATTCTCGATAGTGAAGAAGTTAAGGCTCGTAAGTACTAGGAGGCAATTCCACAGTACAGTAACTGGAAGGTAAACAAGCCTCCAAAAAAGAAAATTACAACCCAAGTACCAAAGACAAACCTAACGTGAAGAAAACTTCTCCATCACCTACTCAAAATCAGCCATCCTCTTCTAATCCTCTCACATCATTAGCGAAAACTTTAGTAGTGTCGATCTCATGGAATACAACATTGTAGAAGACATGAAAAAGATCAAAGCCAACATTTCCTTACATGAACTCGCAAACTAAAACACCCAAAGAAAAGTTGTTACACAAAGAATCAATGCTACACCAACTGCTCCTTTACCAAGCGTAAAGGTAAAAGCAAGAAGAGGAACCCAAGCTACCGTACAAGGTAGATGCTACCGACATCGTGCTCATTGGGGAAAAGTCAAATTCTCAAACACCTCCTTTTCTTTTGACTTATGGAGATGCACAATAAAAATCTACACAATTGCTCGATTGGATTCGGAGCTTCTCTCCCGCAATATAATGCCTACTTCCGTTCAGCAAATTGAATATCGAATCAGCTGCAACCGCGCTTCATATCGTTCAAACTTGGATCGCTCCAAAGTTCAAGTGGTAGGAGAAATCAATCTGGGCCACTACCGATTAGCCTCCGATCCCAGGAGTAGTCCAAATAATCGATATTCGATTGTCATATTCCGAATTCTATGGATTAATCTTGAGCAAGGGACCGAGCCTATAAACTTTAATGGTTATATCTCGACCGATTATTCGCATATGTGGCCCCCTCAGCAAAGGAAACCAAATCAAATCAAAATTGAACAAGAAAAAACATACATGACACCGTCACCGAATTTGAACAACCTAATGAACCCGTGGCACTCAACAACAATATTCTTGGAGGTTATTTCATCAATCATTTCGTACTTGCAAGCTCCTCAATCACCTTTTTCCGTAAATACTTTTGTTTCTCGTATAGAAAATTCTTTTCACAATCATCTCTTCCGAATTGTAAATATTTCCGATGTAATTGTAGATAAGCCAATAGACAAATCTTTATTTTGGTCGTCGTATTTTGATGGATCGAAGTCTAGTGATGGAGCTCGGAGCCGGGATGCATCTTAATTGATCCAAATGGGGAGAAAACCATGCTGTCATGTAGATTAGAATTTGGAGTGTACTAACAATACCGTAATATGAAGCCTTGGTTCAAGGACTTTATAAAGCTATAGGGTTAGAGGTTAAATACTTGAAAGTCTTTGGTGATTCCTAAATTGTCATTAAACAAGTTAGGAATACTATTCATTGCCTTTCGTGACATCTTAAACACTATCAAACCCTAGTACAAGACCTCACCACTCATTTTTTAGCATTCAATATTTCTCCTATTCCAGAAATCAGACACATCGACTTGCTAGCTAATGTTGGTATCTAAACTCCTACCGCCGAAGATTGGTGTACTCGATAGGTTTTCTATAGAATTGATTTTTCGTCCATCTATCCGTATAATGTTACAAATTGGAGAGTATTCTATCATGATCAAGATATTCTAAATTTCACATGACTTCATAGAAACTATAAGGATGAACAAATTATCGACGAAGATGATCATGATTTACAAAATTGCTTCAAAGTTGCAATGAAAACCCCATTCCAAAATCTTCGTTGTTAAATTAGAGGATTTATATGACATTAGAGACAAGCGTATTCAAGAAAGTTAAAACATTTAAACTCCAAAGTTCCACTTTGAAGTTTGAATTAGTAAATCTTGGTTCGATTTCAAACCTCAAAATGTTAACTCGGGACTCAATTTAACACTGTGAGGAAAGGAATGTATCTTATTAAACTAATGAACAAGTATAAAAACGTTTTTGCTTGGAATTATGATGATCTAAAAACGTATAATACTTTGGTTATTCAAATACACGTATTCCAATGCTTCCCGATATTAAACCTATTCAATGTGGTTGAGAAAGATCCATCGAAATCTTGAAACAAATTAACCGAACTTTAATAAACTTTGAAAGCCAAAATCATTTCAAATGCCAGTACCTCTAATTGGGTTTCCAATATGAAAATTCGTAAGGAAGAAGAATGGTGATATAAGAATCCGTATTGATTTCGTAAATCTAAACAAGCTATGTTTAAAAGACAATTTCCCATTACAACCATGGAAATGGTGATACTAAAAGGTAGTCAAGTCTCGAACTTATGTTCTTTTCTTCTCGATGGATTTTCGGCTATAATCAAGTTTTAGTTCACCCGTATGAGCCGCATTGAAAACAACTTTCGTAACAAAAATGGGGAACTTATGCTTATCGAAATGCCTTTTGGTTCAATAAATGCAAGGAGAAACTTTTTAAAGAGCTATGGACATAGCATTCAAAGGTCCGATCAATAAATTCGTCATTGTTTATCTTTATGACATGTACGTATTTTCAAAGAGAGCTAATCATCTACATGATTTAAAACAAATATTTGAAAGATGTAGAAGGTTTGGTATTTCCTTAAATCCGAAGAAATATTTCTCTTTGCTTTAGATGAAGGAAAACTCTTAGATCAAGTATGTCAAAAGATGGTATATATATTGATCCGTATAGAGTGAAAGAAATTTCGATATTTCTTACCACATAACAAAATCTATGCAATCATTTCTCGAATGCATCAATTTGTTAAAAAAGATTTATTCCTGATTTTCCTTTAATTGTTTTACCTATGCAAAATATGATCAAGAAGAATTCAATATTCAAATGGGCACATAAAGAAAAAGAAGTTTTTGATTCAATCAAACGAGCAATCATTAATGCACCAAAGCATTGAATACCCCGATTTTTCTAAAGATTTTACTTTTGTATACTCAAGCATCGAAACATCCTATGCATTGCTTAACACAACTTAATGATCAAGAAATCGAAGCACCAATTTCTTTCTTAGCTCAAATCTACAAGGAGCCGAGCTTAATTATTCCGATGTTGAAAAATGCTTCTTTGCCGTGTTTAAATCAATCAAACATTTCGTACATTTTCTCTTGAAGACACATACAAAAATCATTGTCCCATTCTCTCGCAAAGTGAGGAAATTATTAATTCAAAAAAGAAGTAGGAGAAAGAGAGCTAACTGGCAATGTACTTATAAGAATATGATATTGATATTGGAAATCACTAAGATTGTTATAGGACAAGGTTTTGCAGACACAAGGAGCTCATAACATACCGTAAAATCAAGAATCAAATCAAGATATTCAAGTAATTCAGATAAATAACATAAATTTTGTATCTCGCATGTCGATCTTATCTATTACTTGAAAAATGGGTACGTTCTTCTAATCTCAAATATAAGAGTAAAAGCGCTTTAAGGTTAAAGGTTATTAAATATGAGATCATTGATAATGTGTTATTTAGAAAAAAATTATGATTCAATTTTATTAAGATGTCTTTAAAGACTGCTTCTAAAATGTTTTGTAGGAATTGCATGATGGACCAAAGAGAGGTCATTTTGGAGGTGATACCACGTACCACAAAATAATTGCAATGGTTATTACCGGCCTACTCCTATTCAAAGATACGCATGATTACGTAAGGAAGTGCCAAATTTGTCAAATCACAAGTGGAAGACAAAGGAAACCAAATTTTCCTTTGCAACCAGAACTATTGAGCAAACCATTCATCAATGGGGGCTTGACATTATTGGTGAGATAGTACCTCATTCTTCCAAACAAAGACAAGTACATCCTTACCGCAAATCGATTACTTTACAAATGGGTAGAGGAACTTCGTCAAGGTAGCCAATTTCGATGCAATTATTGATTTCATAGATCAATTCATCATAACCAAAGTTTGGTGTACTCTCAAGCTCTTGTTTTTGATAATGCATCTTACTTTCCGGAAATAGTTTAATTGGAATTTACAAACAAGAGGTTTTAAATTAAAATATTCAGCAAATTATTATCCACAAGGTAATGGTTTACCACATCCACTAATAAAAAACTTTATCAAAATCATTAAAAGGACCGTTGATCAAAATCAAAAAGAATTGGCACAAATCTTTAATTTTGCATTATGGGTCGATCGTATCACCGAAAAAAGCTTTAATAGGGACTTCACCTTTCAACCGGTTTACAGTGAAGCCGTAATACCATCAAATTTTAACTTTTCCATCATTATCCCTAGTGCGCTTTATTGAAGAAAATCCTTCATCATCCATTCACCTCGAGGTATGATCAAATCCTTAAACTAGAAGAAGATAGGGATAAAGCAAAAATTACTCATGAAAAACATCAGCTTTGTAAAATCTTTCTTTTCGATGCAAGTTCTACCGGCTCAAAAAATTTTTATCAATTGGTGATCTCGTTTTGAAATGGGATAAAGCACACGAAGAAAAGGGTAAACATACCAAATTTCGGTAAAATGTGGCTTGGACCATTTCGTATCGTTGAGAAGATAAGCTCAAATACATTCATACTCCAAGATCTGGGTCATGTAAGAGAGAATCTCTCTTCCGTAAATGGGCTTATCTTTGAAGAAATTATTTTCATAAGGGAGGGTAACCCCTTCTTAAACTCGTACATATTTCTTCGCAAAAGTTTTGATTGTTTTTGTTTTTACAAATAAAGGTTGTTTATGAGTCTTTGATCGATCACATTATTTAAGAAAATTTCTTTCTTTAAAAATATTATAAATATTTATTTTGTAACAAGAATTTTTAAAAGTAATGATCACGCTTGAATAGCTTTAAACAAGATGTTAAATCCCCTTGAAAGAGTATTTCAATCATTTACATGATCTTTTGAAAACTTGAGAAGAATGTAAATCATCATAAGTTTATCAAGCAGAAAGGTTATTCCGTAAAAGTAAACATTTTTCAAAAGTTTTGGAACTCAAAAAAACTTCCGAAAATTGTCATCTCATCGATTCTTAAGGATAAAACTATTTTCAATCTTCTATCCATTTAAGTTGTGATTTTTTAGAATGTAATTCTAAGAAATTATACGAAAATTTTAAGAGATAAGAGGTCTCATTACGAGCCGACTTACCATGTTCATATGAGTAATAAAAACCGATATTACCAATACCGCATACCAAAAACAAATGGTAATGGCTTATAAAATATAAGACAAGGGGTCTCATCACGAGCCACGCTTGTTCAAATTTTAATTATAACTAGTGAATGGCATTGCTATTAATCGTCACAAACTGACTGAATACTTGTGGCTCTTAAAATAAAAATAAATAAAGACAAAAACATGAGATAATAGGTCTATGAATTTATCTTTTAAAAAGTCATAATTTTAGTTGGATGGGACAATGAATGGTTAATGGTTTAAAGGTAACTCTGCCGAGACTATGAACGTTTGTCACAGCAGAGGCAATACCTATGGAAACAGCATATTATAAAACCAAAACTTGGAGAGATCCACTTACTCTATTATTAACACCAATCAAAGCTTGAGATGACCCAAAATGTTTTTATTTTCTTAAGGAATTAGAAAGAAATTATGAAAATGATTTTTATTTCTTTTTCATAGTTACATTTTATTTGAATTATCCTGGGATAGTTTTCATTATCTTTAAAAACCTTTACTTACTAAAGACAGAATGTTCATTTATTTTTTCGCAGATAATCAAGCTTTTCAAAGGATCGCCAATTGTTGTAACTAGTAACAACCCTCCTTTTATTTAATATTAGTAAAATTAATAAATAAATGAGGACTTAGTTAAAAATCCAAAAATTCAATTAGGATTTGTTTGCCTTCTCAAATAAAACTTTCTATCATAAACCTATAGAAATCCCTTAGAAAGAATATTAAGAAACGCTTAAGTTTATGATAGATTATAATAAAATTGCTCTTTAAACAAGATAGCACATCCATAACAAAATGGTATATATCTTTTATAAAACGGATTGGTCGCAGATCGCATAGCGCAGAAAAAAGAAATGATTAATGAATATCTTTTGCGCTCTTTTCAATTATGCGCTTTTGCGATTTTGCGATATGCGCTTTTGCGCTATTGCGCAATTTCTGCTTTTGCGCTATTTTCATAACTGCGATGACTTCATTTTGCGATATTGCGACCTTGCGATATTGCGATATTGCGCAGCAAATCACAGATCGCAATGTTGCAGATTCATGTAAGTGCGCTATCCCAAGGCAATCTTCCCATATGTCAAATCTGTTATGCGCTTTAATGATTAAATTAAATGATCGGATTGATTATTAATGGTAAATGAGATTGTGTTTGGATTGAAAGTCGTTTCACAATTAAAATATTATATTTCATCCGCTTTCACATTTAAAACAGTCTCATCACCTTTCTTATATCATTACTCTCATTTACTTGTAAAACGCAGGCACGAAGGAGCAAACGTCTATACAAAGCTTCCACTAAACACTATGGGTAAGAAGGAGAAGAGCTCAAATTCTGAAAACAAAGAAATGGCTTCGCTATATGCAGACACCGCCTGTAATAAGGATGCCGGTATATCCACTTGGGAAGGAATGTATAATCTGTTAGAAGAAGAAAACCCTGTGGTGATAAAAGTTGCAGCTACAGCAGGTTCCAAGAATACATCTGAAGCAACCCTTAGAGACTTGGCTTGCTCATTTATGCATAGAATAGCAGCAAGGCCAAGGATTCTCCCATATACAGACATGGTGAGATGGGTGCTGGATAGCACAGATATTTCAGACAGACAATTCAGAACTCCATCTGAAGAGCTAATCGGGTCATTCACCATAGAAGATCTGAGATTAATGTATAAGTTGCCAGAACCTCAGGCGACTTACAACAAAAAATTCATGGAAGATTTTGCCAGAGAACATGCAAATTTGGCAGAATGCACAAAGGAGTGGACCAAAAGAAATGAACCATTGAAGAAAAACAAACAAGGTATGTACAGCACGGGTTCACTTACCTCTCCTTATTGTTTTACTGCTGCCATGTTATGCAGGCTTTTTGGAAAGCCTGACATAATTATGATCTTACCCGAATGGCTTCCTTTGTTGAATGCAGCTGTTAATTCTACAATTATAGACTGGGCCAAAATCCTATCTGATAATTTAACCACTGTTATTTTTCACTACCGGTCTAAATGAAATGTTTCTCAGCGGGTTTATCCGCCTTTTTATTTATCTGCTTATGTCATGGACGCCATCTGCTATGTCTCTAAATTCCCTGTGATGGGCTGGAAATGGACTATCCACGATCCTTTGCCCATTCATGTGTACCATAAAGAACTGTGGGAGTCTAAGTTTGTTCCCCATTTTTACCAAATTTTTCATGGAATAATGCTGCCATTGTACAGAACATTGTATAATAGGGATGCCCCAAGGTTATCCTCAGAAACAGAGGTTGATATTCTCCCCGTCACGAGATGGTTTGGAGAATAATTGTTCACTTATATTAGGGTTTTTGGAAGTTATTCTTCGCCCCATGTGTTACCCCTATATGTTCCAGATAGGCTTGTAGCTCGGGAAATTGCTTATCAGACCTGTGGCCAGGGAGGTATAACAAAAGATTTAAAAGAGAGGAAAAAGGGCATTTGGCCACAATTTCCCGTAAAATGTGGAACATTTTCACTGTTTGATATTGGTCATGCATTTCAAGAGATAGGGAACATTACATGCCTACAGCTGTTCAAATTTTCGAGAAGGTTATTGGACCCAAATGATATTGTTAAGAATTTTACCAATGCAATCAAAGTAAGGGAATTTTCCGGGGAACAGTATCTTTTTGATGATATGTTCCAAGCAAGAAATTCATTCAAAGAAGTTTTTAATTCAGCTCAAGCGCATCTATCTCCAGAGGAATTTCAGGAATTCAAGCTTTACAGAGAAAGAAGACTAATTCCTATTCCTTTGGATAATCTACGCTTAGAGCCCGCAAGGGAGCAAACTCCTAGTGTTAGTCTTAACTGCAGTTCCAGTACAGGTAAATCTAAATCCAAATCTGACAGAGATTCTGAACACTTCAATAAGTCTAAAGAAAAGGAAGATAAAATGGAAGAATCCATTAAAGATTATGCACAATCTAAAGAACTTACTCAACAGCAAATTTTGACTTCTCAACAGACAAATCCTCCTCCAACCAATGTACAGCAACAGCCAGTCACCACTGAGTTAGACAAAGAATGGGAAACCTTTAACCAATTGATTAATGTAGAAGGACAGAATGTACAGACCCCTGTCCAGACAACCAAAGTTTTGAATACAGGAACAAGCAGCACAGTTGTAGTAACAGAGCACATACCAATCTCACCCTCCTCTGAAATTGTACTTAATGTAGAGGACATTCCTCCTCTGGATGTATTCTACAGCCCAAAATACAAAGCAGTAGTGAAGAGACAGAGAAAAAAGAGAAAAATAGAAAGTGCAATTGCTACTGAAGCAAAACAAGTAGATGTTTTGTGGAAAGATCCTGCCACAGAGCCTACTCATAATCTCACTAAGTTATCTCAAATAACAGGAGCTTATGCTTCTGCAACAATTGATAAAGCAGTTGAGATACAACTATTGTTGAATGAAAAAGAAGAACAGGTAAAAGCTCTGCAACAGCAATTGCAACAGGTACAGGCCAATAAGGAAGCACATTTGAAACTTGAAGAATTACAACAACTACTTCAAGAAATGCAAATAGGACATCAAAAAAGCCTGGCTGATAAAGACAAAAAAATACAGATTATCCAAGATCAGCATAAAGATGATCCTAATCTTCCAGAATTCATTTCAGAAACCATCTCTTTGAACAATCAACTACTGCAAAAAAAGGAAGTTTTCTGCCAAAAAATCTTGCAATGGAATTCTTTGTGCCAAGAGAGCGATAAAATCACAAATCATGTCGTAGATTTACGAAATGATTATGATTTGATTAATGAAAAGATCAATGATTATCTAGCATGGCAAAAGATAGAAGAAGGCAGAAAAGCTGGTGCACCCATCATTAATGAAAACCATAAAGAAATAATGTTCAATAACTGGGATGCACAAATCAGAAGGGCAGAAAAGGCAGCAGAGGAGGCAGCTACAACAGCAAACACTCTCACTGATTGTGTAAATGACAATTTACACAAAGCTAATTTGATCCCAGAAACTGTTCCAGGATATCTCCCACAGGCAAATCAACTGCAAACAGAATGGAGGCAAAAGGCAGAAGAAAGAGCAAAATCCATCCAAGGGCTGACAAGATTGAATTAGGACTCATACTGAATGTACTTGGTGAAGCCACACAGTCAGCACAGTGCGCTCAATTGTATCATCAATTCTACAGAGAAGATTGCTCCTACGCTTGCCGACTCTGTCTTTTCAGGACAGTTGAATTCCGAAGTCGGTCAACCGCATCTTCTCAAAACTATGCTAGATGCCTGCAAGCTTAAAGATCAAATTCATAGATAGATAGATTTAGTTTTAATTTCACTATATTTTAGCCTAGGAAAAGGACGGTCATTGAACCGAATCCTTAATTTTTGTAATAAACTATTTTTAGATTTAGCTAAGTAGTATTTAAACCCCTCTCATGCATTTAGAGAGGGGTCCCGGATCTTAATATTTTTGGACTTGGAGATTGCATTTCTGTACTCCATTGTCTTATATATTTTTTGAAAAGGATCACATCTGGTGATTTTCATGCGGAATTATCTTTGAAGTGTTGCATTTCTGTACCTTGGAATTTGATTTTGCATCATAGTTACTGGATAGAGTATCAGATTGCATCTGAAAGTCATCAAGATGAACAAGGTATTTCTATCTGTTTACTGTTGATTTCTCTTGTCTTATGATATTTGTTTTAAAATTGCTATCATTTATATGTATATTTGTTTTCATAATGCTTCCTTTTATATATCATTTCTGAGTATAATTGAAACGTTATTTTTCATAATTACATGTAGATGGTATACAATGATGAATGCAATATGCTAATATAACTCTGTTTAATTTCTTAAACAGAGTTATCTTTATTTGTTTCTGCACATTTCAATTTAATTAATAATACATTTTCATGGTTATTGTTGAATTGGAACAATCTTAAGTTGTATTCACATATAATTACCCGGGTTAGTATTAGAATTTCTTTATCAGTATTTAGCTTAAATTAGATAGTTTTATTTCAGTTAATTTAGTCTCATTTCTACCCATCCAATCCAATCCATTTAGTTACAAGGAAACTGGTCCTTTAAATCCAGTCGGAGCCACCATACAAAACGGAAAAGGAGCTGTCTTAAGGTCCCGACCGGGTGGTTTTCCCCGATGTTTGAAGCAGAGATTTTCTAGGCTTCAACATTTTTGGCGCTAGAAGGAGGGCCTGAGCTATGAATGGCAAGTAAATCTTTATCCACAAGCCATTATGAGAGCAAAAGACCCTCATTAACTTCTTCAATTTCTTCTGAAATTCAAAATCCTAGAGAAGAAATTGCAGAAAATATTCAGACACCCACTACCAAAATCTCAAAACATTCAGACAATCAACATCCCGAGTCTCCCGAAGTTCAAGATTTAATTCATAAATTGAAAGGATTCTCATTATCTCTAGAAGAGTCTGAAATATCTGAAGGTAGTGTAACTTCAAAATTTGTTTCTTCCAAACCTCTTACTAGGCTTCAAAGTGAAAAACTTGGTATTTCTCCAAAAGAATTCCCTTTACCTAGTAGAGTCAAGACAAGAAAAACTCAATCGGAATCAGTAAGTGATATAAGTTCAACATCTAATATTCAAATACCTGTTTCCGAAATCCCTTCTCAACAAAGTACAGTTGTTTCCATATCATCTCCACAAACATCTTCTCCTCAATCCTCATCAATCTCAACATCATCTATTCCAACCACTTCTATTCAAATACCACCAGTTTCTACTATTCCTCCAATAGTCGTCCCAATAATGGCACAGAGACCATGGTCTACTCCAGGAGCAGTCAACATGGCTGCACCTTTACATGATTTACCAGACAATCCTGGAAAATGTCTTCCAAAGTTTAGCCTAGATCTTAACATTCAAGCTGAAGAACATATCAATAACTTTATGTTGGCTATTAATTTGAATGGAGTCATACACGAAGATGTTGTAGTTAGATTATTCCCATATACTCTTCAGGGAGTAGCAGGATCATGGTACTTTTCATTACCATCAGGATCCATAACAAGTTGGGACATTTTTGCAGATCATTTTCTGACCAAATTTGGAGATGACAGATCAATTGCAACTTTACTCAATGATCCCTCAAATTTGAAGATAGAACCAAAGGAACCTATAAAAGAATTCAATGCTAGATTCAACAAACTCTTGAACAAAATTCATACAGATTCAAAACCCAGTGAACAAGTCAGAATTGAATGGTATATAACTGCCTTACCCTCAAACATAGCAATTTTCGTGGACAGAGTTGCAAAGCCTACATTAGCCGAGAATATGAAAGAAGCTATTGCAGTAGAAAAACGTATCACTTCTCTGGAAAAGAAAAATGCTATTGAAGAAAGGAAATCAAAGAAGGTCAGCTTCAGAGATGATTCAAAGAAAAAAGCCAAAGATCCATATGACATGGAAGGTTTACAGAAAGTTCTTAAAACCATGTCAAATGAAATGATTGAAATTAAAAAACAAGTGGCTAAAACTTCTACCAAGAAACCATTCCGAAATTTCAGAAGAAACCAAGTTGAATCTAAACCTCCTAATGCAATCTCTAATGCAGAATCAGAAGAAGAGGAAGAAGAAGAAGATACATCTATAGTATCAGATCAAGAAGACGAAAATGAAGAAATAGCTGAATTGAATGGAATGTGAGATTTTATTCTCCCTAATTCTGATAGTGAAGAAGCTATGCCTGTAAGTACTAGGAGTAAATCTACAGCAGAACTAGTGCAAACAGTTCCTAAAAAGAAAATTACAACTCCAAGTACCAAATACAAACCCACTGTGAAGAAAACTTCTCCATCACCTACTCAAAATCAGCCATCCTCTTCTAATCCTCTCACATCAACAGCGAAAAATTTAGTAGTGTCAGATCCCATGGAATACAACATTGTCAAAGACATGAAAAATATCAAAGCCAACATTTCCTTACATGAACTCAACAAACTAAAACACCAGCAAAAGTTGTTATTGAAAGAATTAAATGCTACACCAATTGCTCCTTTACCAAGCGGTGTAGTTGCAAAAGCAGCGAGAGGAACTGGTAAGCCACCAGATAAGGTAGATGCTACTGATACTGTGCTCATTGGGGAAAATTCAAATTCTCAAACTCCTCCTTTTCTTTTGACTTATGAGATGTACAATAAAAATCTACACAATTGTTTGATTGATTCTGGAGCTTCCTCCAATATAATGCCTACTTCTGTCTGTGCTAAATTGAATATCGAACCACAGAAATCAGCAGTTCATATCGTTCAGTTGGATCGCTCCAAAGTTCAAGTGGTAAGAGAAATCAATTCAGTTACTATCAGATTAGCCTCCGATCCTAGGATAGTCCAAAGAATTGATATTCTGATTGCTGATATTCCTGAATTCTATGGATTAATCTTGAGCAGGGACTGGTCTACAAAACTTAATGGTTATATCTCGACTGATTATTCGCATATGTGGCTCCCCTACAAAGGGAAACCAAATCAAATCAAAATTGAACGAGAAAAACATATGACGCACACTGTCACTGAATTTGAACAACCTAATGAACCTGTGGCATTCAACAACAATATTCTTGGAGGTTATTCTGCTTAATCATTTCTTGGAAATTTCAAAGCTCCTCAATCACCTTTTTCTGTAAATACTTTTGTTTCTCAGATAGAAAATTTTTCACAATCTGATTCTTCCAGAATTGTAAATATTTCTGATGTAATTGTAGATAAACCAATAGAAAAATCTTTATTTTGGTCGTTGTATTTTGATGGATCGAAGTCTAGTGATGGAGTTGGAGCTGGATGCATCTTAATTGATCCAAATGGAGAGAAAACCATGCTGTCATGTAGATTATAATTTGAGTGTACTAACAATACCGCAGAAAATGAAGTCTTGGTTCAAGGACTTTATAAAGCTATAGGGTTAGAGGTTAAATACTTGAAAGTCTTTGGTGATTCCGAAATTGTCATTAAACAAGTTAGGAATACTATTCATTGTCTTTCAGGACATCTTAAACACTATCAAACCCTAGTACAAGACCTCACCACTCATTTTTTAGCATTCAATATTTCTCCTATTCCTAGAAATCAGAATACATCAGCTGACTTGCTAGCTAATGTTGCATCTAAACTCCTACCTGTTGAAGATTGCAGTCCTGATAAGTTTTCTATAGAATTGATTTTTCGTCCATCTGTCCCAGATAATGTTACAAATTGGAGAGTATTCTATCATGATCAAGATATTCTAAATTTCATGACTTCAGAGAAATCATATGATGAACAAATTATTGACGAAGATGATCATGATTTACAAATTGTTTCAAAAGGTAATGAAAACCCCATTCCAAAATATGTTGTTAAATTAGAGGATTTATATGACATTAGAGACAGATTCAAGAAAGTTGTTAATACGAAACTCCAAAGTTCCACTTTGAAGTTTGAATTAGTAAATCTTGGTTCTGATTCTAAACCTCAAAACGTTAACTTGGGACTCAATTTAACACCAGAGGAAAGGAATGCATTCATTAAACTGCTGAACAAGTATAAAAACGTTTTTGCTTGGAATTATGATGATCTAAAAACGTATAATACTTCGGTTATTCAACACACGATTCCAATGCTTCCTGATATTAAACCTGTTCAACAGAAGTTGAGAAAGATCCATCCAAATCTTGAAAGTCAAATTAAATCAAAACTTAATAAACTTTTGAAAGCCAAAATCATTTTTCCAGTCAGGCACTCTAATTGGGTTTCCAATATGGTACCTGTAAGGAAGAAGAATGGTGATATAAGAATCTGTATTGATTTCAGAAATCTAAACAAGGCATGTTTAAAAGACAATTTCCCATTGCCAACCATGGAACAGATACTTCAAAAGGTAGTTGGTTCTAAACTTATGTCTTTTCTCGATGGATTTTCGGGCTATAATAAAGTTTTAGTTCACCCAGATGACAGATTGAAAACAACTTTCAGAACAAAATGGGGAACTTATGCTTATCAGAAAATGCCTTTTGGTCTAATAAATGCAGGAGAAACTTTTCAAAGAGCCATGGACATAGCATTCAAAGGTCTGATCAATAAATCAGTTGTTGTTTATCTTGATGACATAACAATATTTTCAAAAAAGAGAGCCAATCATCTACATGATTTAAAACAAATATTTGAAAGATGTAGAAGGTTTGGTATCTCCTTAAATCTAAAGAAATCTTTCTTTGTTTTAGATGAAGGAAAACTCTTAGGATTTGTTGTGTCAAAATATGGTATATATATTGATCCAGATAGAGTGAAAGAAATTTCTGATATTTCTTTACCACATAACAAAAAATCCATGCAATCATTTCTTGGACAGATTAATTTTGTTAAAAGATTTATTCCTGATTTTTCTTTAATTGTTTTACCTATGCAAAATATGATCAAGAAGAATTCAATATTCAAATGGGCGCATAAAGAGAAAGAAGCTTTTGAGACAATCAAACAAGCGATCATTAATGCACCAGCATTGAATACCCCAGATTTTTCTAAAGATTTTACTTTGTATACTCTGGCCACTGAAACATCCTATGCAGCCGTTTTAACACAACTTAATGATCAAGAAATCGAAGCACCAATTTCTTTCTTTAGCTCAAATCTGCAAGGAGCTGAGCTTAATTATTCCGATGTTGAAAAACAAGCCTTTGTTGTGTTTAAATCAATCAAACATTTCAGACCTTTTCTCTTGAAGACACATACAAAAATCATTGTCCCATTCTCTGCAGTGAGGCAATTATTAATTCAAAAAGAAGTAGGAGAAAAGAGAGCTAACTGGGTAACAACCTTGCAAGAATATGATATTGATATTAAACCAGCTAAGATTGTTAGAGGACAAGGGTTTTGCAAATTATTGGCAGGAGCTCATAACATACTAGAAAATCAAGAATCAAATCAAGATATTCAAGTAAGTCGGATAAATGTTACAAATTTTGTATCTCAGTATGTTGATCTTATCTATTACTTGAAAAATGGGTATGCTCCTTCTAATCTCAGCTATAAGAGTAAACGCGCTTTAAGGTTAAAGGCTATTAAATATGAGATCATTGATAATGTGTTATTTAGAAAAAATTATGATTCAATCTTATTAAGATGTCTTGAAAAGACTGAAGCTGAAAAGGTTTTGCAGGAATTGCATGATGGACCAGCAGGAGGTCATTTTGGAGGTGATACCACAGCTCACAAAATAATTCGTGCTGGTTATTACTGGCCTACCATTTTCAAAGATACGCATGATTACGTAAGGAAGTGCCAAATTTGTCAAACTGCAAGTGGAAGACAAAGGAAACCAGCTTTTCCTTTGCAACCAGTAACTATTGAGCAACCATTCGAACAATGGGGGCTTGACATTATTGGTGAGATAGTACCTCATTCTTACAAACAACACAAGTACATCCTTACTGCAACTGATTACTTTACAAAATGGGTAGAGGCAATTCCGTTGAAGGTAGCCAATTCTGATGCAATTATTGATTTCATAGATCAATTCATCATAACCAGGTTTGGTGTACCTCAAGCTCTTGTCTTTGATAATGCATCTTACTTCTCTCGAAATAGTTTAATTGAATTTGCAGTCAAAAGAGGTTTTAAATTAAAATATTCAGCAAATTATTATCCACAAGGTAATGGTTTGGCTGAATCCACTAATAAAAACCTTATCAAAATAATTAAAAGGATCGTTGATCAAAATCAAAAGAATTGGCACAAATCTTTAATCTTTGCGTTATGGGCTGATCGTATCACTGAAAAAGCTTCAATAGGGACTTCACCTTTCAATCTGGTTTATGGAAAAGAAGCTGTGATACCATCAAACTTAACTCTTCCATCATTAGCCCTAGTGTAGTTTATTGAAGAAAATCCTTCATCATCCATTCAATTGAGGTATGATCAAATCCTTAAACTAGAAGAAGATAGGGATAAAGCAAAAATTACTCATGAAAAACATCAACATCTTGTAAAATCTTCTTTTGATGCAAGTTCTACCGGCTCAAAATTTTTATCAATTGGTGATCTCGTTTTGAAATGGGATAAAGCACACGAAGAAAATGGTAAACATACCAAATTTCAGAAAATGTGGCTTGGACCATTTCAGATCGTTGAGAAGATAAGCTCAAATACATTCATACTCCAAGATCTAACAGGTAAGAGAGAATCTCTTCCTGTAAATGGGCTTATCTTGAAGAAATTCTTTTCATAAGAAGGTAACCCCTTCTTAAACTGTACATATTTCTTTCTGCAAAAGTTTTGATTGTTTTTGTTTTTACAAATAAAGGTTGTTTATGAGTCTCTGATTGACTGTTTAATATTTAAGAAAATTTATTCGGAAAAATATTATAAATATTTATTTTGTGTAAATAAGAATTTTTAAAAGTAATGATCACAGTTTTTGAATAGTTTAAAATAAGATGTTAAACTTTGAAAGAGTATTTTAATCATTTACATGATCTTTTGAAAACTTGAGAAGAATGTAAATCATCATAAGTTTATCAAGCAGAGAAAGGTTATCTGTAAAAGTAAAGATTTTTCAAAAGTTTTGGAACTCAAAAAACTCTGAAAATTGTCATCCATTGATTCTTAAGGATAAAACTATTTCACCCCATCCATTTAAGTTGTGATTTTTTAGAATGTAATTCTAAGAAATTATACTAAAATTTTAAGAGATAAGAGGTCTCATTACGAGCCGACTTACCATGTTCATAAGGAGTAATAAAACTGACATTACCAATACTGCATACCAAAACAGGGTAATGGCTTATAAATATAAGACAAGGGGTCTCATCACGAGCCAGCTTGTTCAATTTAATTATAACTAGTGAATGGCATTGTTATTAACTGGCTGCCAAACCAGAACAATGGCTCTTAAAATAAAAATAAATAAAAGACAAAAACATGAGATAATAGGTCTTATGAATTTATCTTTAAAAAGTCATAATTTTAGTTGGATGGGACAATGAATGGTTAATGGTTTAAAGGTAACCCTGTCGAGACTATGAACGTTTGCTGGCAGCAGAGGCAATACCTATGGCAATAGTGTATATTATAAAACCAAAACTTGGAGAGATCCACTTACTTCATTATTAACACCAATCAAAGCTTGAGATAACCCAAAATGTTTTTATTTCTTAAGGAATTAGAAAGAAATTATGAAATGATTTTTATTTCTTTTTCATAGTTACATTTTATTTGAATTATCCTAAGATAATTTTCATTATCTTTAAAAACCTTTACTTACTAAAGATAGAATGTTCATTTTATTTTTTCAGAGATAACTGTTTCTTTCAGTGAATCGCCAATTGTTGTGACCATCAACAACCCCCCTTTTATTTAATATTAGTAATAATACTAAATAAATGAGGACCCTTAGTTAAAAATCCAAAAAATCAATTAGGATTTGTTTGCCTTTTAAAAAATAAAACTTTCTATCATAAACCTATACAAATCCCTTTGAAATAATATTAATAAACTCTTAAGTTTATGATAGATTATAATAAAATTGCTCTTTAAACAAGATAGCGCATCCATAACAAAATGGCACATATCTTTTATAAAACGCATTGGTCGCAGATCGCATAGCGCAGAAAACAGAAATGATTAATGAAAATCTTTTGCGCTCTTTTCAATTGTGCGCTTTTGTGATTTTGCGATATGCGCTTTTGCGATTTTGCGATATGCGCTTTTGCGATTTTTCGATATACGCTTTTGCGCTATTGCGCAATTTCCGCTTTTGCGCTATTTTCATAACTGCGATGACTTCATTTTGCGATATTGCGACATTGCGATATTGCGATATTGCGCAGCAAATCGCAGATCGCAATGTCGCAGATTCACGTAGGCGCGCTATCCCAAGGCAATCTTCCCATATGTCAAATCTGTTATGCGCTTTAATGATTAAATTAAATGATTGGATTGATTATTAATGGTAAATGAGATTGTGTTTGGATTGAAAGTCGTTTCACAATTAAAATATTATATTTCATCCGCTTTCATATTTGTAACAGTCTCATCACCTTTCTTATGCCATTACTCTCATTTACTCGTAAAACGCAAGCACGAAGGAGCAAACGTCTATACAAAGCTTTCGCTAAACACTATGGGTAAAAAGGAGAAAAGCTCGAGTTCTGAAAACAAAGAAATGGCTTCGCTATATGCAGACACCGCCTGTAATAAGGATGCTGGTATATCCACTTGGGAGGGAATGTATAATCTGTTAGAAGATGAAAACCCAGTGGTGATAAAAGTTGTAGCGACAGCAGGTTCCAAGGATACGTCCGAAGCAACCCTTAGAGACTTGGCTTGCTCATTTCTGCATAGAATAGCAGCAAGGCCAAGGATTCTCCCATATACAGACATGGTGAGATGGGTGCGGGACAGCACTGATATTTTGGACAGGCAATTCAAAACTCCATCTGAAGAGCTAATCGGGTCATTCACCATAGAAGATCTGAGATTAATGTATAAGTTGTCGGAACCTCAGGCGACTTACAACAAACAATTCATGGAAGATTTTGCCAGAGAACATGCGAATTTGGCAGAATGCACAAAGGAGTGGACCAAAAGAAGTGAACCATTGAAGAAAAACAAACAAGGTATGTACAGCACGGGTTCACTTACCTCTCCTTATTGTTTTACTGCTGCCATGTTATGCAGGCTTTTTGGAAAGCCTGACATAAATATGATCTTACCTGAATGGCTTCCTTTGTTGAATGCGGCTGTTAATTCTACAATTATAGACTGGGCCAAAATCCTATCTGATAATTTGACCACTGCTATTTTTCACTACCGGTCTAAACGAAATGTTTCTCAGCGGGTTTATCCGCCTTTTTATTTGTCTGCTTATGTCTCTGCTATGTCTCTAAATTCCCTGTGATGGGCTGGAAATGGACTATCCACGATCCTTTTCCCATTCATGTGTACCATAAAGAACTGTGGGAGTCTAAGTTTGTTCCCCATTTTTACCAAATTTGTCATGGAATAATGCTGCCATTGTACAGAACATTGTATAATAGGGATGCCCCAAGGTTATCCTCAGAAACAGAGGTTGATATTCTCCCCGTCGCGAGATAGTTTGGAGAAGAATTGTTCACTTATATTAGGGTTTTTGGAAGTTATGCTTCTCCCAATGTGTTACCCCTATATGTTCCAGATAGGCTTGTAGCTCGGGAAATTGCTTATCAGACCTGTGGCCAGGGAGGTATAACAAAATATTTAAAAGAGAAGAAAAAGGGCATTTGGCCACAATTTCCCGTAAAATGTGGAAAATTTTCACTGTTTGATATTGGTCATGCATTTCAAGAGATAGGCAACATTACATGCCTACAGCTGTTCAAATTTTTGAGAAGGTTATTCGACCCAAATGATATTGTTAAGAATTTTGCCAATGCAATCAAAGTAAGGGAATTTTCCGGGGAACAGGATCTTTTTGATGATATGTTCCAAGCAAGAAATTCATTCAAGGAAGTTTTGAATTCAGCTCAAGCGCAGCTATCTCCAGAGGAATTTCAGGACTTAACGGCAGTTCAAGTACAGGTAAATCTAAATCCAAATCTGACAGAGATTCTGAACACTCCAATAAGTCTAAAGAAAAGGAAGATAAAATGGAAGAATCCATTAAAGATTCTGCACAATCTAAAGAACTTACTCAACAGCAAATTTTGACTTCTCAACAGACAAATCCTCTTCCAACCAATGTACAGCAACAGCCAGTCACCATTGAGTTAGACAAAGAATGGGAAACCTTTAACCAATTGATTAATGTAGAAGGACAGAATGTACAGACCCCTGTCCAGACAACCAAAGTTTTGAATACAGGAACAAGCAGCACAGTTGCAGTAACAGAGCACATACCAATCTCACCCTCCTCTGAAATTGTACTTAATGTAGAGGACATTCCTCCTCTGGATGTATTCTACAGCCCAAAATACAAAGCAGTAGTGAAGAGACAGAGAAAAAAGAGAAAAATAGAAAGTGAAATTGCTAGTGAAGCAGAACAAGTAGATGTTTTGTGGAAAGAGCCTGCCACAGAGCCTACTCATAATCTCACTAATTTATCTCAAATAACAGGAGCTTATGCTTCTGCAACAATTGATAAAACAGTTGAGATACAACTGTTATTGAATGAAAAAGAAGAACAGGTAAAAGCTCTGCAACAGCAATTGCAACAGGTACAGGCCAATAAGGAAGCACAATTGAAACTTGAAGAATTACAACAACAACTTCAAGAAATGCAAATAGGACATCAAAAAATCTTGGCTAATAAAGACAAACAAATACAGATTATCCAAGATTAGCATAAAGATGATCCTAAGCTTCCAGAATTCATTTCAGAAACCATCTCTTTGAACAATCAACTATTGCAACAAGAGGAAGTTTTCTGCCAAAAAATCTTGCAATGGAATTCTTTGTGCCAAGAGAGCGATAAAATCACAAATCATGTCGTAGATTTACGAAATGATTATGATTTGATTAATGAAAATATCAATGATTATCTAGCATGGCAAAAGACAGAAGAAGGCAGAAAAGCTGGTGCACCCATCATTAATGAAAACCATAAAGAAATATTGTTCAATAACTGGGATGCACAAATCAGAAGGGCAGAAAAGACAGCAGAGGAGGCGGCTACAGTGGCAAATACTCTCACTGATTGTGTAAATGATAATTTACACAAAGCTAATTTAATCCCAGAAACTATTCCAGGATATCTCCCACAGGCAAATCAATTGCAAACAGAATGGAGGCAAAAGGCAGAAGAAAGAGAGAAATCCATCCAAGGGCTCACAGGATTGAATTGGGACTCATACTGGATGTATTTGGTGAAGCCTTACAGTCAGCACAGTGCGCTCAATTGTATCATCAATGCTACAGAGAAGATTGCTCCTACGCTTGCCGACTCTGTCTTCTCAGGACAGTTGAATTCTGAAGTCGGTCAACCGCATCTTCTCAAAACTATGCTAGATGCCTGCAAGATTAAAGATCAAGTTCATAGATAGATAGATTTAGTTTTAATTTCACTGTATTTTAGCCTAGGAAAAGGACGGTCATTGAACCGAATCCTTAATTTTTGTAATAAGACTATTTTTAGATTTAGTTAAGTAGTATTTAAACCCTTCTCATGCATTTAGAGAGGGGTCCTGGATCTTAATATTTTTGGACTTGGAGATTGCATTTCTGTACTCCATTGTCTTATATATTTTTAAAAAATGATCACATCTGGTGATTTTCATGCGGAATTATCTTTGAAGTGTTGCATTTCTGTACCTTGGAATTTGATTTTGCATTAGAGTTACTGGATTAGAGTATCACATTGCATTAGAAAGCCTTCAAGATGAATGAGGTATTTCTATCCGTTCACTGTTGATTTCTTTTGTCTTATGATATTCGCTTTAAAATTGCTATCATTTATATATATTTGTTTTCACAACGCTTCCTTTTATATATCATTTCTGAGTATAATTGAAACGTTATCTTTCATAAGTATATGTAGATGGTATATAATGATGAATGCAATATGCTAATACAACTCTGTTTAATTTCTTAAACAGAGTTATCTTTATTTGTTTCTGCACATTTCAATTTAATTAATAATACATTTTCATGGTTATTGTTGAATTGGAACAATCTTAAGTTGTATTCACATATAGCCACCCGGGTTAGTATTAGCACAAAAGTGTAACCCAGCTTCACGTTTCCGCCTGTTAAACATGAAGTCCTATCAAAGGAACCTGAAAAGATAGAGTTTGAGCTAAATGAGGATGAATCAGACTCTACAACAGAAGAAGACTCAGAAGATGAAGAGCCACAAACTCCAGCTTTGAGAAGATCAGTTCGGGAAAGAAGGCAACTAGAAAGGTATAGTCCATCTGCTTTCTATTCAGGTTTTGCCTTAACTATAATTGATGATGAACCCAGAACTGTCAGGGAGGCAGTAGATTCAGAGGATGGAAAACTCTGGAAGGAGGCCATGGTTGATGAAATGGCATCCTTGCACAAAAAATGAGGCATGGGATCTGGTGGAGTTGCCAGCTGGAAGGAAGCCCATCGGGAGCAAATGGGTGTTTAAAAAGAAGATGAATGTAGAAGGAAAGGTGGAGAAATACAAAGCTCGGTTGGTAGCAAAAGGTTATTCCCAGGTGCTGGGAATTGATTTTGGTGATATTTTTTCTCCTGTTGCCAAATTTACTTCTATTAGATTACTTTTATCTGTTGCTGCTGCATTTGATTTTGAGATAGAACAGATGGATGTGAAGACAACATTTCTTCACGGGGATCTAGAAGAGGAGATTTACATGAAGCAACCTGAAGGCTTTATGGTGAAGGGTAAGAAAGAACTAGTATGCAGGTTGAAGAAGTCTCTGTATGGGTTAAAACAGTCACCAAGGATGTGGTATCAGAAATTTGATACCTATGTACGGGGACTTGGCTTCACCAGAAGCAAGGAGGATCACTGTGTTTATTTTAAATTAATTGGTGACCGTGTTATTTATTTGGTCTTGTATGTGGATGATATGTTGTTGATTGGAAATGACAAAGAAATTATCCAAGATTTGAAGACCCAACTGTTCTCCAAATTCGACATGAAAGATCTTGGTGCTGCAAACTATATTTTGGGCATGGAAATTAAGAGAGATCGGGCAAAGAGGAAGCTCTGGTTAAACCAGAGGAAGTATGTCGAGACTATATTGCAGAGGTTCAATATGCGGGATAGTAAACCGGTGAATGTTCCTATTCCTGTAGGTGGAAAGCTGTCTGTTGAACAGTGTCCCAAGACACAAGAAGAAGAGGAGTATATGTCCCGTGTTCCATATGCAAGTGCAGTGGGTAGCCTGATGTATGCAATGGTCTGTACTAGACCAGACATTGCACATGCAGTGGGAGTATTGAGCAGGTTTATGTCAAACCCGGGGAAGGAGCATTGGACAACAGTGAAGCGGGTTTTCAGATATTTACGTGGCACTAGTGATTATGGCTTGTGCTACCAGGGAAGACCAGGATTGGAAAGAATGTTGGACATTCGTGGTTTTGTTGATGCAAACTGGGCTGGAGATCTGGACCAAAGAAGATCTACAAGTGGGTATGTGTTTAGCTTATTTGGAGGTGCAGTCAGTTGGATGAGTAAAAGACAGTTTGTAGTGGCTCTTTCAACTACAGAGGCAGAATACATAGCAGCCACTCATGCAAGCAAGGAAGAAGTTTGGTTGCAAAGATTGTGTTCAAGTATGGGGTTGGTACAGCAAGCTATAAGGATAGGCTGTGATAGCCAAAGTGCAATTTTCTTGGCTAAGAACCCTGCTTACCATTCAAAGACAAAGCACATTGATGTTCAATATCACTTTGTTAGAGATAGGGTTGAGGCTAAAAGGGTGTTGCTGGTAAAGGTGGACACTTTGAAGAATGTTGCAGATGCATTGACGAAGTTTGTAAGCACTCAAAATTTCTCTTAGTGTAGAGAAACAATGGGTGTTGAAGAATTGACCCAATGACTAAGCTTTCATGTGGCCCCCTGTGGAATGAAAAAAACAAGTGGGAGAATGTTGGGTATGTGTTATATTCTTTCCACGACTAGCCCCACGCGCTGTACGTTGCGCCGGGCGCAATAGGGGGCTCACAAGAGGGGAAGGCAGCACCCATTATTAGGGTCCGGGGTAGCGCCCCGACGAAAATTTGTTTGGTGTGCGGACCCACTCATAGGCAGACCCACCCATGTTTTGTACATGATTTTGCACATGGTTTTGGGATACGATGGTTTTCGGCCCCTGGTATTTTGTAGATCCGGTCAAGGGAACTACGGTTATGTTCTAATCCAAGGTTATTGGATTGGGGTTTATGTATGCTTCAGCATGTGTATATATGTGTTGTAACACTAAAAGGAATATAATGAAAAATCAAGCTGGTCGTCCCAATTTGGGATCTAGGGGAAAATCTCTGTGTTTATCTGTTTTATGTTTTATGCTCTCGCTATTGTTTATTTTGTGTTATAAGATTCATATGTAGATAATTTATTTTCAGGGTTAAAACCTGCAAAGCATAGATTAATCTTAAGTATAGTTGTAAAATACAATGTATTATTTTTCATTGTTTAAATTGAATAGAGTATATATATGACCAAATAAATGTTTTAATCATAAACACTTATTTTTTCATAATATATACATAAGTTTTTTAAATGATATTTTACATAATCCAGCGTGATACAAATTAAAATAGTTTTTTATTATTAACATATTTTTAAGTATAAGTCAATATTAATTTGTATTAAAATATTTGATCAATAACTAAATTATAAGATTTAAACATCTTAATGACACATTTTTTTACTTCTAATTATTTTAAAGCATATTTATTTATTTTTATTAACATAATTTTGAATTTTGAATTTTATTTTAAAAGAGAAAAGACAAACAACTTACACATCTACTTACTCTCATACTAGGCTGTAGAATAAGCCTCTAAACTCAATAATTAGAAATCTATTATAACCTAGATATCTATTATGGCCTTATGGCCTTGCATATTAATCCGCTAAGATATTTTTAGACCAAACTTTAATTAATAAACTAATTCATGATTTTCGAACTCTTTACTGCCCTATTGGGTAACTATGATATCAAGTCATAATTGTTTTTTTTCGAAAATCAATTTAATTGAGCTTATTGTTTTATTAAAAATCAATTTAATTAAATTTGCTTATTGATAAAATATAAATTGCAATATTCAAGTATTAAGATTTTTGAGAATTACAAAATTTTCGATAATACTAAATTCATTTTAAAAAAAAAACCAAAAAGAGATTACAAGATTTTTTTAAAAACAAAATGGCCAAATCTTTTTTTTAGCATCCCAACAAAATTGACGCATAGGAGAGAGCCTAAATTTTATTTTTTGTGCATGTAGTCCAATCGACGATTTAAAATTTTTGTTCACCTTCGCGTATGTTTGGAAAATAAAAAAACTTTCTGTCCAGTCCCGATGCAAGTTTTCCATTGGATCCGCTGACGGTGTCTGGATATCTGTCGTAACTCACCATGAGCAGAGCAGACTTCAGCTAAACTGGAAAAACCAAGACACGGATACAGAAAAACAGACCCTAAAAAACCAAAATTGTCAGTGGAATAAACTCAAGTAGATTTGGCTATTTTAAAGTCAGGGGAATAAATTCTCCATGTTTGGGTGTTTGTTTTATATAATGAAATAATTTTTTACTGTTCAAAATTTATTACATTAGAATTCTATTTACTAGCAAATAATGTCATATTTAGTTGTAAGTTCACAAGGTAAGACTCAAACTTAAGTTTTAAGCCAGAGGTGTTTTGGGATGCGTTATTTTTCAGGAAGTTTTGATTATTGGGTGCAAGTCTCGGAAGTGATGATTGATGCTATGTGATTCATTTCAATCCTATTTCTTCACCCCTATGAGCATCACCAGATGCAATGATTGCTAATTGGACTATTCAAAAATCATGAGAAATTAGTCATTTACAACTACCTCTAATGGAAATGGTCATACATGAATGACTTACTTAACCCAGTTGAATCCCCAAAATAATATTTAATAAATGAAATAATTAGATGTAAATTTTGGAATTAAATTATAAGAGAGTTTAAAGTGATTAATTATTTCAAAATTTAATTTAGTATAGGGTATTTCTATGTGGATTGTATATCCTAAAAATATTTCATAATTTGAGGGGAGGGTTCAAAGAATTGATCTCTCTTGTCATCGTCGGATTTTGAGGTATTCCCAAAATCTTCAATCGACATAAGTTTGGATTTATTGTATGATCTCTTTTGGAACTACTCATTCCTCAAATGATTGAGGACTAAATTGTCTTAGACAAAATTTTTACCACTTCTCTTTCTTATTCACATTCAACTTATTCTTCATATACTCTACTACAATTTATCTCTAAAGTTCTCATGTTACCAATCTTAGAAGCGACTTTACAATTGCTCTTCTCAAGCTTGTGTGAGGAAAACATATTGTGTTTTTCATGTCAACCTATTTAATCAATTACTATATCTGAATTCAATGTGTGGTAAGACCACATCCCATTGTTTAGGCTTCTTTCCATTTAGACATCTTACCAATTGCCCAAACAAATGTTCATAACCTCAATTGTTCCATTTATTTGGGGATGGTATGATAAAATCATAGGGTCTCCACTTAGTCAACCTATGTCATAGTACCTAAGTTCATTTGATATTAAAGAATACCCGTAATGTCACTCAATATTGATAAAGAAACTCCTATAATACTTTTGTTAAACCCTCTCACAATACATATTTTTAATAAAAACAAACCATATTTTTTATATATATCCCTTTTTTTTACCAAGCACTCCTTCTTATACTCCCCAATACTTATAATTCCCCTTGCCCCACATCTCCCCCACCCCAATATTTACAATATATTGACTCTATTGTTCACAATTTAAAATTTTCATTTATGAATGAACATGGTAAGATATTGGTCAACAAGGTGAAGCCTTGTGGATAAAATATACAATATGGTACCCAATTTTTTCTAGGGTGCCCTCCAAAAGTAACCAAGAAAATTACTATCTTTTAATGAAATAACACTCTTAGGTTGTCATGTAAAAAATATTTTTTTAAAAATAACTTGGTTAGAGTTATCGTAACACAAGTCGTCCTACAAGGAATAGATTGTTCCATTTTAGAAAATATATTTAGTACAAATAAAATAAGGAATTAATTCCTCTTTTCTTTCTTAGCAATCCAAAATCCATGTTCAAATCCTCCCATGCTTTATTAGGTACTAATAATAATTTTTACTGTCCTATATTACGGCTTCTTCCTTTTTCATGCTGACAAATCCCATAATCCTCAATGCATTTCTTAACAACTTTAGCAACTTCTAGCCCATACTATCTCTTCTATACCAATGCTCTCGTTTTATCCACCCAAAAGTGACCTCCTCCTTTGCCATTGAAAATTTCATGTGAGATTCTCCCACATGGATCCTTTTAGGATACCCAACCATTTACTCCTAAACATAAATCATTACTAGATAAACTAATCCAAGATGGTGCCTTCTCTTCACATTAAGATACATGCAATCTTTCTAAGCTATTAAAAAATATACATCCTTCTGATACAGTTATTGTATACTTACAAAAATGTCACATCCATTGACATGGTAGTCAATAAATTAGTCCTTGTGCTTAACACCTCTACAACTCTCTCTCACTTCATTGTCACATGCTTCAACACAAAAGAACTATACAAAAAATCTACCCAATTCATGTGTCATTGACTCTAGACTTGATTATTTATAAACTACAATGTTTGATAGTTAATATATCAGATAAATTACTAAAACAACAAATAATGCTTCCATTTTATCAATGCTGACACAAAAGCATAAAACTATTGGTCATAGCCATTATATAACAGACTCTTAGAATCATTCCACTTCTCACTTCACTTCAATTTATATAATCAATTATTCCACTTAGTACTTAGAGCTACCATTCATTTATTGATGATTCATTGATGTGCTAAAATGCCAAATGTCTTTTAGTGCTCTTAAAGTTATTGTAGAGTTACGATGTGTGAAGTTCATCAATCTAGTTCAATCAAATGGTGGTTTAGATTTGTAAGAAGAATATTGCATGGGTTGAATCACTCTTCTCTCTTAATGAGATCATTTATCTCTAGGGAGAGGAAATATGGGCAAGCAACTGCCTCATCCCAAGGCCTCCTTGGCCTTCACAATTATCTCATAACTGTTTGGTACGTGAAATTCTCCTTTAGTAAATTTTCCCATTGTAAGTTACATAACTGACCATATGCTTATTATCATTAAAACGAAAGAAACAATTATGCACACCATGCACTCATACTTTACCCTCAGCATGAATGCCATAGTTTTATAAAAGTAGATTTAACAAGAAAATCATAACTGAAATTTAATATCATATAGGTGGTATTCATTTCAAAGTTTCACATAACTATCAACATGTAGCTTAAAAAAAACAATACCAAACTTGCATATTGTAATGTTAAACATTATACCTTCTCATATGTAGTTGCAATTCACATTGCAACATTTTACCTTTCACGAGTTCTTATGTCACCACTAAGCTACCCCTACATAATCACATCAACAATGTTAGTCACAATGTTTCTAATAAAACCATACCTTCTACAAGACACTGTTATGTTCAATTTTTTGTCAAATACAGTCAAGATGAATTTTACTTTCACATGCATCAAAGTTCTCAATATTTCAATATATTAGTACTGGTCTTGTTACTTTTCATAAACCATTTTCTATGAATTAAAAGTAATATAACAAGTAAGAATGCATCCTCCAGATGTTAAAATGAAGTGTCCGTAAAGAAGACTTTCCAAAACAACTATTAAGGGAACAATACTTTAATCATTCACATTCCCATAGTTTATAACCCATGCATAATGTCATTTCATTTATGCATATGCACCTAATCAACAATCATTAATGCATATCAACTAACATCGCCATTGAATCATCAATTCATAGAGTTGTGTGGTTTAAACAAACAAGGTAATTAACATCATTTGATTATTACTATCATTAAGTTTACAGGACCATGATATCAACCACTTTAATGAAAATATTCTATAATAATCAAAGTTCTTTGTCACCTTCAAGAAGTTGCAATCATGGGTATGCATGGTTATACCAGTATTCACTTTTGCAATCATTATAGTTTTCAGGCATGTGCATAAAATCTTAAATATAACTTTAATCATTCAAAGGCACTCACTTATTATCAATGTGTAAGTTTCAGTAACAATTATGGCAACAATACAAACATCCTCAATTTCCATTGTGTATTGTTACCAACAGACCAGCAACATGAAGTAAATTACCACAATCACTTGTTTACAACTTGCGATAAGCTTTAATCAAAATTGATTCATACATATAAGTTTTAATAGTTATTCATGTGATACCAAATAATCAATGCTACCAACCATCCTAAATTCAACCATGATAGGACTCAATCATCAATTAGCCACTACAATCAAGTTTTACCACTTTACTCATTGTTCATTTTTAACATCTAAAGGGGTTCCTTTAATGTCTTTTAAAACATTCTACAATAATTTTCAAGGAAAACTCTCACCTTTTACATTACTTCATTATTACATAGAACAATACATGCATTCATTCTTTACAAGTAGTGCATTGCACATTTAGTCATTCTCTTTAAATGAAAAATATCATAATATTATTCATGCAAATGTTTGTAGTTAAACCTTGCTTTCACTAGTGTGTGCTCAGGCTTTTTCATAAGTGCAATATAATTTTTATTTTCTTTTATCCACATAAAGATTCAAGTGTCTTGAGCGTAGTTTTAAAGAAGAATTTATTACTTACTACTCTTTAATGTGGTTATAAATGTGCATCATGTTTCTCATGTCAAAAGTAATCTACTACATCTATTGTTATGTAGTTTTGTTAGAATAATTCTTGAGTTGATGCCCACTAGCATCATACATCTACTTCTTTTCCACTTATCAGTTCACAAAAGGCATCACTGCTGCAACCTTAAGATTTAATACCCTCAATCTTCTTTTGATATTATAGTCAACATGAAGGTGGTATTTAATGTGGATTTTCTTACGATATGCTTATTAACCCCAAGAACAATTTACCTTCCTATATATAAGAATTTATAAAAAAGGAATGTAACTATTATCTTCTATCTCCATTGTAAACAAAATATGCTTAGATTGTCCATTTTAATGCTCCATAAAATTGTTAAGCCTTTCTTTACCATGAAAATATTTTAAATTTATGTCATCCATATATCTACCTTAAAAATTAGGTTTGAGAGAAGAATCCAAAGATTTACCTTCAAATTACTCCATATAAGAATTCGTTACTATATGAGAAAGCACAAACCCCATGCAACCCAACACATCTATTCATATAAATACAACTTTTACAAGTTGTGTGTTACCTTAGTGTAGATTGCACTTCCCTATAAGCAGCATCATCAACTTAGGTTATGCGCTTATAATAATTCCTATCATAAAACAACTAAAAAGTATTAATGAGTGTTGAGATATAAATGAACAATTATTTGTATTAGTCAGTAGATGGTACACTAGGTATGCTTTTATATCAATATGTAAAAAGGTTGAAAAAACCTTAATTAGAAAAGTTATTAAGCTAAAAATGAAAAATCTAAAAATAAAAAGGACTAAATAGGTTGATGCATAGAATTACCATTCAACTTGATCAAAAAATATTTGAAAATGTTGAGCTAAAACCCAAACTTGAAAATTTAAAGAAAATTTTCACAATATTAATATACGAGTTGTATTTAATGCGAAGTTTTAAAAAATTTCCCTATTTATTTTTCCGATCTAATTTGTGTAAAACCCCACAGAAATTCATTGAAATCACAAGTTTGATGGGTAAAATCTGCACAATCAAAGTGCCCTATGAGTTTTTTAGGGTGCTTAATCCATATATGCAGTAAAAAAACCAATTTAAATAAGGCAAATCAAGATTTCACCTCAATTTTTTTCTGCCAAATTCCAGCCAGAAAATCCACCAAAAACTCTAAAAAACCACATTAAAGACAAATCCATTAATATATCTAAAGCAAACAAGATAAAATATCTATTACTCTATTAAAGAAAAAAGAAAAAAAAATCAATAAAAATTAAACTATCACCTTCAAAATTTATAGAAAATATTTCACAACATTGATATGTTTACAACAAACATGATAAAATATCCATTACTTTACTTAAAAATAATAAAAAAATTAACACTCTAATTTTATGAAAAATGAAATAAAATCCCTAAAAAAATAAAATTTATCAAGACATTCAAGACCAAATAACTCTACAGAAGGGACAATGGAGCAAAAAAAAAATTTACTAAAATTATAAAGTCAAACAATGTTCATGAACTCAAAGTCAAATTCAACAAGTACCCTAAAGGAAGAAGTTAACGCTGGGACAAATCAGAGGTGATTTGACACCTCCGGTCCTCCCCTCTCCGATAGATCACCTGGCTCCAGGACGACAACAACTAACAGGAAACACACATGGTGGCTCTTTCATCATACATGGCCATTCAAATGGCAGATCAAAGATTGAGAATTTACCCTTAGTTTTTCGTGCCCTCCTCACGCTAGCAACCTTCCTTTGGTGACCTCTATTCCGTCATGTCCATCACGGCCTTCACTCTGTCACCGTCTCCCACATTTTCCAACCTCTGTTTTCTCACACCCATCTACCATATGTCATCCATGTATCAACATGGATCCATCCAATTCAATTTAAAATTTGAATTATTGGTGGGCTATTATCCGAATTTGAAATTTGAATATATACATGGTTCACTCTATTCAAGAGCAATAGCAGGAGTGGTTTCATGGAGTTCACGAATAATGGGAAGATACACGTGCCTTCACACAATTCAATAACAATAGTAGGAGTGGTTTCATGGAGTTCATGAATAATGGGAAGATATATGCGCCTTCACAACAACAGGGTGCACACTGAGAAGATTCATGCTCAACCATTTTAAGAAATAGTGTGTCATGTGACATTGTAGATTAGGCTGAGGAGGTGAAGTGGCGGCATATTGGAGGCAACAGCGGTACGCTGGGCGCGGCTATGCAGAGAGCGATGGCCATGAGATAGAGGCATTCCAGTTATGCGGGCGACGTGAAAGGCATTGGGGCCATGAGAGACCTCTGTAATATTTCATGCCCTCCACCAGACGATATTCACAATACACTTTTTACACCTCCCCCAATGGATATTTAGAATATTATCACTGGTAGTTATCTAGAGGAAGAAGCAGCCCTGGATCTTGCAGGGAATAGTATCACTGGTCGTTCTCTGCCACAAAGCCACCAAATATGTGAGACCTGTAATTTTGTTCCTCTACCTCACACATAAGCAAATGCATCACCCAAGAATTTGGGATTTTTAAGGAAGCTATTTCGACTTCACAAGAAATCCCCCTCTACCTCTGTCTCCATATCATACCTCAGCTAGTCGTGATGTGTATATGGTGAATTCAGCCAACCGAAATTTAAGGCTGTGAAGTTTTACATGCAGAATGAATGAAAATGTAATGGTTGTGGTTGGGCCCCAAGAAAATTTTTATCAGAAAATGTATTTTTGATTGGAAAAACCATCTGCACTTCTCTTATTTTCATTTTTGTTACTGAAAATTTTTATTCTAATTTTGTCAGAAAGATCAAACCATTGGCTTGGCTACAAGAATATTTGGTATTTTTGGTAAAATTATATTCGCTGAACATTTATGTTCCAAATTCATTCTACAAGAAAACTTTTGTTGTATTGGGAAATCTTTGATTCATTAGATCGGCCAGCTTTGAGATAGTTATCGTATTTTATGTGGTGTCAAAATATTGTCATTTTTTACTTGAATGGTTTTGACAGCCTCATGTAGCAACCTCTACTCGAATGGTTTTGAAAGACTCATGCAACGACCTCTATGAAAGGTCATATTTTAAGTATAAATTAATGAAAATGATCAATTATTAATATATAATTGTTAATGATTTAATCCATTGGCAAAGAAAATTAATGAAAATGATTAATCTATTAATACATAGTTGTTAATGATTTAATCAATTGGCAAAGAAAAATAATTAAAAGGTAAATATATATGGAAGAAACATATATATGATTTATCTTGAAAATGTTTAAATGGAACAAAATTACATAGTAATAAATTTATTATTTTGTAATTTAGAAATAAATATTTTTTTGACATAAACATATATCTAAGGTAATCAATATTAATATTCTTTTGTTCAACTCGTAACACTTTATGAAAGAGAATTACCTATACACCTTTTAAAGGCTTTTAAGTGCATGTAATATCATGGATTCAATGTCAATTCCTTAATCACTGCTCTCAACCTAATAACTTTGACTCTTATCTGGAAATCCCACTTTAAATTTAAGTTTGAAGATCCAATTTTTAAAACTCATATGCTCTCCTCCATCACTTAGGTGTAACCAACTGACCATCTACATGTAGCTTACAAATTTCCATCTTGAAACTAAATTTTTCATTTTTTGATGTTGCTACCATGGCACCTATTTTGTCATTTTTCTTTTTCATACACCTTCTCATGCCCTTAGATTGGAAAAAATATCTTGATTTGGTTTCATATATGTTGGATTTGGACTTTTAAACTCATGTCATCTCTTTGTAGGCCATCCATGCACTACTCTTGGCCGGTTAGCAACTTCACCAAACACTATAGTTATTTCTTGACCAAATAGCAAATTCACCTTTTCCGCTCTTCATTTGGCTCATTCCAATTGTTAATAATTAAATTGACAAACCAACAATAAATCTATTATATCTTAAAAGAAACTAGCCATATTTGCCAACACCTTGACCCAACCATTTAAACCTTGTCCCAACTCTACCACTTTACAATAGAGATTGATCAAGTCTCTTAAAAGCTTTAAATACCTGTAATATTATGAGTTCAATATCAATATCAAAACCACCAATACCAACTTAATAACTTTAACTCAACTACCAAATCAAATTTACTTAACAATAACATGCTAATAGCTTAAAACAAAAATACATATTGTTTACAAAACAATTCAAATAAATTAATAAAATTTAGAGTTTAATTAAATTTTAAGTAAAAAATATTTTAAAAATGATGTAAATCGATTATAAAATATGTATTTTAAAATCCAGAGTTTTCATCATAAAATAATATGTAAATTAGTTATAAAAATAACCAAATTTTAACGTAAATAATATAAGTTAGTTATAAAAGTATATATTTTTATAACCTAGTATTAATTATTATCCTAAAATAATATTAACAAGGTAAATTGGTTATAAATATGTAATCTATCATAAATCATTAATTTAATGTACTTTGAGAATTTCAATGACATTCAAGATAAAAGCCATATATCTTATTTTATCTATAAAATAAACTACTTTGATAGTATTTATAAATTGATTATATTTTATAATTTAGTTATTAAATAAGGTTAAAGTTTTGCCATCAAGTTTCATTAGCACAAACGGTTGATGATGGACTTCCTTAGAAGGACGACCTAGGATTGAACCTCACGGAGGTTGTTGCTCTCGTGCTAGGAGGAGGAGACATGCTAAAATCAAGTAAGCTTAGGGTTGGTGCCTTGATTTCTTAAGCTATAGGTCAAGCCTGGATAAACATAGATCACTTGACAAAAACAATAAATTTTAAACTTTTACCATATTTATTATTAAATTATTTAATATATAAATATATTTATTTTAATTATATATGTATATTTATATTATGGAAAATGCAAAAGAGTAGGAGAAGAGCATTATTATTATCGCCAATAAGTCAACAATTAAGTTTTATCCATGAGAGGTTTATTGTCCAAAAGGTCATAGGTTCAAATCTCATAGGGAGGGGTTGAGGATAGGAGCTACATTTGGGGGAATTAAACTATTTCAACTAGGCATTCAAGCTCGACTGAGCTTCACACAATCCTGGTGATATAATCTCACTGGTGCGCAAATCGCGTTCTTCCATCCAACACTGGGTTGCTAATTTTGGTTTTGCCAATGGAATCAGTTGTAATTGTATTTACTTTATTTCAATCAGTATGAGCATCAGGAGATTCTCATGATTAATCTGTTCCTCGTTTTCTGAATATGTAATTATTATATAAACACTCATTTTCTCATATGCTATGGGGGTAGTGTTAATGAAAAATGTGTAGGTTTTAACCCTGTACATAAATTATCTGCAAACAAATTCTTAAAAATAGAAAATAAAAAATAGCGAGAGCATAAAAAATAAAACAGAAATACACAGATATTTTTCCCCTGGATCCCAAATCGGGACTACCAGCTTGATTTTCCATACAGAGACAGGGGTAGAGGGGGATTTCTTACGAAGTCGAAATAGCTTCCTTAAAAATCCCAACTTCTTGGGCGATGCATTTGCTGATGTGTGAGGTAGAGGAATGAAATTACAAGTCTCACATGTTTGGTGGCTTTGTGGGAGAGAACGACCAGTGACATTATTCCTTGCAAGATCCAGGGTTGCTTCTTCTTCTAGAGAACTACCAGTGATAGTATTCCAAAGATTCGTTGGGGTAGGTGCAGAAAGTGTATTGTGAATTTCGTCTGGTGGAGGGCATGAAATATTACAAAGGTATCTCATGGCCCCAATGCCGTTCACATCATCTGCATCACTAGAATATCACTCTCTCATTGCCATCGCTCTTTGCACAGCCGCGCCTAGCCTCCCACTGCTGCCTCCAATATGTCGCCACTTTGCCTCCTCAGCTTGATCTATAGTGTCACATGACACACATTTTCTTAATGGTTGAGCAAGAATCTTCTCGATGTGCTCCTTGTTGTTGTGAAGGTGCGCTTATCTTTCCATTATTCACGAACTCCATGAAACCACTCATTCTATTGCTCTTGAATCGGGTAAACCATGTCTATATTCAAATTTCAAATTTGGATAATAGTCCGCGCCTAATTCAAATTTGAAATTGAACTAGATGGACCCATGTAGATACATGGATGACATATGGTAGATGGGAGAGAGAAAAGGGAGGTTTGAAAATGTGAGACAGTGACGGAGCGAAGGCTATGATGGACACGACGGAATAGAGGTTACCGAAGGAAGGTTACCGGCGTGAGTAGGGCACAAAAAACTAAGGGTAAATTCTCGATCTTTGATTAGCCATTCGAATGGCCATGTATGATGAAATAACCACCATGTATGTTGCCTGTGAGCTGTTGTCATCCCGGAGCCGAGTGATCTGCCAGAGAGGGGAGGACCGAAGTTGTCAAATCACCTTTCGTTTGTCCTAACTTTAGCTTCTTCCTAATCTAAATACCATCCAGAAAATAAAGGACTTCAATTTTTAATTTTATATTATATTTATCTTTTCGATTTATATTATATAAATATAATTTTTTTTCAATTTTAAATTTTATTAAATAAAAATTGAAAAGAAATAAGATAAATTTTTTAAGTATATATATAGATATTAATTATTTCTTTTAAAAAAAAAAATTTTAGATTAATTTATATTATATATAAATTTAATATTAAAATATAAATAATATGCATTCCCTTCCTATTATGGCATATACTATACATGATGTTTAAATATAATAAAATTACCCTAAACCCTTTTGCAATGGATACAGGTGCGTTGAAAATTATTCATGAGATTAAATACAATTAAAAGTATGCAAGGGGTTAGAGTGGCCCATGTTACTTTCACATTTTATTGTATCTTACAACCTAAAAACAAGAATCTAAATAAGTTTAGATTTATCTTCTTCTTCTTCTTTTTTGATTTATTTATTTTTTATTTTTTATATAAAATTATTATTAGTAAAATTATAGATTATTGAATATTTGGAGTTTAAAACTGCGAACACGACTATTCTACTTCGATTTTATTATTATTATTGTTATCATATTTTATTTAAATTTAAATTTTATGTAATTTGATCAAGTTAAAATGTTTATATAATCAGCCTAGATTCATTTTAATTTTGTCTCTATCAAGTGTCGAGAGGGATTAAATATCTTGAGATGCAAACATATTTTAAAGTGAAAGGAGATTTGATCCCTCTTAGCACTTGATAGATTCGGGGTTAAGATGGATCTAGGTCGGTTTTTATATACACATACCATATATAGGCTGGATCCATCTCTCCCTCTCTCCCTCTCTCTACTCTCTCCATCCCTCTCTCCTACTCTCTCTCCCTCTCTCTACGCTCTCCATCCCTCTCTCCTAATCTCTCTCCCCCCTCCATCTATATGTCTCCCTCTCTCTCTTCCCTTTCTCTCCCCCTCTCTCACCTCTCTTTTTATCTTCCCTCTCCTCTTTCCCTCTCTCTCTATATCTACCTTGTCACTCAATCTCTCTTTACTTCTATCTATCTATCTATGTCTTTGATCTTCCCCTTCTCTCTCCCCCTCCAAATTCATCTTTCTCACCCTCCCTCTCTCGTCTCTCTCTTCATTCCTTTCTCTCCCTCTCTCTCTCCCCTACCCATCACACTTTCTCTCTCCGCCCTCCAACCCCCCCTCTCTCTCTCTCTCTCTCCATATGATGGATAATTTTCACCCTATGTAATCAATGCTATATGTATTGTCTAAAATACTTTACATTTTTTTTTTATTGTGACATGAGTTATGATTTTCTGGCATGTGGTATTGATAAACCATAAAATTGTAACAAAACATGTTTACAAGGTAATAATATCCATGGTAAAGTGGCGGTGGATATTAATGGTTAAGAAACTTGTTATATTGTAAGTTTATTGTAAGTGTTAAGTTTTCATGTGCTTAATAATTAAATTTAAATATGGTTATGGAATCATTATTAGTCCCTACCAAGGCAAGACTCTAACAATTGATTTGTCTTCACTATTAGTTTAACATTGCCCAATACAAATTACAATGTTTAGCTTTGAAAAATAAATATTTATTTTTCAATATTATTAAAAATAAATTAAAAAATTCAAACATTTGATTAGACCATAACTTGAAGGACTTATTTATATAATTTTGTGTGGATAACTGGATTACATATTATATGTCATAATTTATGGATATGGTTGCAATATTCATGTACGATTTTTAGATATTTGTGTAGTGATTTTGTAGACTTTTACCACCCACCAAAATTTATGCAAGTTTTTATGCTTAAGCAAGAAATTTACTTATCAACCTCACATCTCGATTTATTAGTTACCGCTAAAACAATACTACACGATGATTTGTCTATCAACCCAATTAGAGGAAATTTGATTTTAGAAAGTTAACATGTAATTTTGATGTCATAATGTGTAAGTGAATCAAAATCCTTTAAATTTCAAAAGAGATATAGGTGTGACTGACAATTTTTTCAATAATATAATTTACCTAGCTTATGTGTGAATGGTGCCCAAGTGACCCAAAACTACATTAAATATTAAAAATAAAATTAATATCTTATTCTATAAAAATTATAATATTGAGAATATTTTTAATGAAGGGTAAATCATGGATTGAGTGTGTTTTAATGATGCATAACTAATTTAAATTTTATTAAACCTTGTATAGAGAAATAAATTTAGATATAAAATGTATTTTTGATTATTTTTGATAAAAGTGCATTTCTTTACATAATTTAAATTTAATTAAAAATTTTAATTTAGCTTTTAACTCAATTTTTATTAGATCATGTGCATATATATATATATGCACACGATCTAATAAAAATTGAGTTAAAAGCTATATATATATATATATATATATATATAGCTTTTAACTCAATTTTTATTAGATCATGTGCATATATATATATATATATATACACACGATCTAATAAAGTGAGTTAAAAACATATATATATATATATATATATATATAAAATATAATATGACACATAACTAATTTTAATTTAAAATTTACCTTTTTTTAATTTAAATTTTATCAACCTTGTCTTAATAAAACAATTTAAATATATATATATATAGATGGATATTTATTTTTAATGGCACACAACTAAGTTATATTTTAAATTCTTTTTGAAATTCATATTTTATTAAATCTTAGGCTAATAAATCACTTTAGATGTAATATATATATGGTTATTTTTATAAATGTGGCATTTATTTGGGTAATTTTGATAAAAGTAAAATAATAAAAAAGACATATTAAAAAATTGCTACATGATATTATTTTATTAATTTCTTAATTTTTTCTTAGGTGGCTATTTTTGAGTTGAAATTTCCTTTAATTGATCATTAATTTAGCATTGGTCACTGTAACTTATAATTATTTATGAAAATTTTCCTAGATCATAATTTCTAACTTGACTTGGAGGGGCTAAGTTAACCTTCAAAACAAAATTAGAATATAAGAAATTGAATTTTGTCATTTTTATTAGTTTTAACATTTTATTATTGATTGAGCCAAGATTTAAATGTTTACACTACAACATCTCCACCATACTCGGATCTATATTACTTTTAACCTTTTGTTATTTTTTAATTGAGTCAACATATAAATGTGAAATGTTTGTATTAAATGTTATACATTTACGCCTACACATCTACCTCTATATTGATTTTTAATTAGGGTCGACATTGACATTACATTAAATGTGTTAAATGTTAAACATTTACACTTGACATCTACCCCATACTGGGTTGTAGAGTACCTCTCAGCACAACGAGAGAGGATAATTCAACTTCCCTTCTATATTAGGTTGAAAAGTACCTCTCAATGAAATATACCTCTAATTTAATAAATAAAATATATGACTAACTAACCACTCAATAAACCACTAATTTAATGAGTGAAGCTTTTAGACTCTGATTTACTAAGTGAAAAAAAAAAAAATTTGAAAATGAAATGATGAACACTACTGAAAAAACTACGAAGTGAAAAAAAAAAATTATTTGAAAATGAAATGATGAACACTTCTTTAAAAAAAGAAAACTACAAAATCAGGAGCAACACATAGTCAATTCACTTTCACACAATGAAAAATAGATGAACTTTTAACATGACATCACTGTAGTGAAGCAAGGAAAATTTTAAGGATGGAAGTTTATCTTAAAGTTTAAAATATTTGCGAATCTTACTTGTCCCCAATATGTAAATTGTAAAATTTTTTATGATATTTTTGCAAAAATATTTAGGTATCTAATTATTTATATTAGTATATATTGAATTTTGGCAATTTTTTGAGTAAAATAATTTTATGCTATAAAAATTTGGCAAATCGATTTTCAAAAATATGGAAATTGGCGAATATTTTTTTTGCAAAAAGCATGGAAAATTAGCCCACCTGCAAATATTAGCCCCTAAAATTTTCCCTGTAGTGAAGTACCATAAAAAAGAAGGATAATATGAAAAATATATTATTCAAAGTTGAGAACCAACAAAGGGACACAGTTTCAAAAGGGGAAGTACCATGAGGACTTCACTACAGGAGAAATACCATAGCACATGGTTTCATATTGGGGGATATATAATGAAGAAAAAGGGACATAATATATTGGGGGATATATAGGGGGTAAAGGGTTTTTATATTGGCGGGTATAAAAAATGGAACTCAAAGTTAATGAAAAAATATAAAGGGGTATAAAAAATGTTAATGAAAAAATGGATACCTACAATACATAGTGAAAGTATGGGATTTTTAAATAGGGAAAGTATATTGGGTTTATATTGGTAGGGGGTTAATAATGTGATTTTTAGAGTTATTTTCCAATATGTACTCAAATTAAGGGTATTGTTTAATATGATATCATCACACGTGATATCTTAGAGGTTCATCGAGTGAAGCCCCTGTGTGAAGTACCAAAGTTTTCCACCAAATGCTTATGTATCATATTAGACCTATAACATTAGAAAATTGTGTGCACACTTTGATTTGTACGTCAACCAGATTTTGGTTTTTAAAACGATTGTTTGTCAAAATTAGTGTTTGGTTTATTTAAATTTTTGTTGTATGGTGTGTGTGTGTGTGTGTGTGTGTGTGTGTATAATGTGAATAGTATTGATTTGTATGAGATAATTGATATTTACGACTGGAAATTACTGAAAGGGGGAGGGGTGAATTAGTAATTTAATATTCTTTAATTTTTCTCAACTTAATTTTATTATTATGCAACTAATGGCTTATGTTCATGCTCCATTGAACTCCTTTTTGAGGTGTCAAAGAGAGAAATGTCTAGATTTACTTATCAAGAATTCAAGATCATTCCCACAACATTAAAAAACAACACATGAAGACACCAGATATAAGTGGAAACCCTGAAGGCAAAAAACCACGAATGTTAGGTTGAAATTGATGTGAAGGCAAGTTTCTACTCCTTATTACATCATATTTTTGTAGGCTCCAACCTACAAGAGGCTCCTACCTTAAAGGAATCTCCAACTCCCACAAATTTTCTATAGGCTACAACCCACAAGAGGCTCCTACCTCAATAGGCTACAAACTATTCTTTTTCAATCTACAACATATAAGGGAACATAAATTTCACTCACAACATCAAATCACAAATGGTGGTTACCTCATATACAATCATGTTGTCAGGTTTACTGCTAAACTGCTTCTTCTCTTCTAGAATCTTTTCTCTTCCATTTTTTCTCATCCAATTTATTATGCATACTCCTTCTCTTCCAAAATAGGTTATTTTTCCATTCCACATTGTATATTTTATAAGCAAGCCATCTTTGTTGTTTGTATTCTTTGCAGGAATATCAAATGAAGTATTGTCTCTTGGACTTCCAAAAACTTCTCACAATATTGTCTCTTCACTTTCAGTTCTGAAAATGATTTTGTAATATAAAATAGAGCTGAAGTAATAGTTCAATCAGTAATGATTATAAGAGACAAATAAAAATTGTATTATCTACATTTTCTATTCAATGAAATATATGTATTTCAACTTTTGTCTCGGTATTCTATGTCCCACTTGACCATTTTTAGCTTTCACATTGATTAGCATGGCCTTTGCACTTCACATCACTTTCAGCCTTTGCATTAAATTAATCTTAACACAATCAAATAGATCAATGATATTAACATAATCGTTTGACATTATTGCCAATATTATCAACATTATCCCCCTTTGGCATTGATGGCAACACAAAAATTCTACCTCATACCTTTACCTACCTCCCCCTTTGACATCAATGGCAAGGAGTGGTGGTGACAAACCAGTCTTTGTTTGACAAGGCACCTCAAATATAATAGGCAACAAAAATTGAGTTTCAAGCCAAACAAAAACTCCATAACCTTGTATGTAAGTGGAAATTGCATACCTTGTTTCTGCCAATGGAATAAATGTCCTAGCATTCATTTCAAATGCACAAGTACAAATTAGGATATGATGACATGAGCTGCATTTTTTCTTTCTGTTTGCACAAGCTTGAATACATTTTTAATTCATGTTTCCAATATTCCATCGGCATCTAAGGGACAACTGATGCTAATAACTTCAACTTGCAAGTGATTCTCCTCTTCAAAGTTGTGAACAATGGATCTATATTTTTCTTATGAAATTCTTCTTACTCATACAATTTTTGTGGAGATCCCTCACTCTTTGTGCTCGCTTACAAAGATCTTCTCTTGTAGTATAATAACATTTGATGCATTCATTGTCAGCATCTGACGTAGATGTTTTAATGTCTAGAAGGGGCATCATGAATATAGTGTTTATTTCTTGGATAGAACTTTTCCCATGGATGGATTTTGTTGTAGCCTCCACTGAATTCTAAACAGGTTCTTGACACAATTCTCCATAACATTCCTGATAGCACAGTAACATTCTATATATTGATTCTTGATAAAAATAAATATTAAAGCATCATATTAAAGCACTAAAAACAACGTGTTGCAAATAATGCTTCATAAATCCATAACAAAACTCTCCATATATCCATAATATGCTTTCCATAACTTGAAATTCAATGCTCTCCATGGTATGATTTTCCACTTTGCATATTATACCACTACTAATTATATTATGTGCTCAATTTATTATAATGTTACATACTATAATGATAATAATAATAACACATTACAATAATTAATATCATTCAATGTTTGCAAAGAACATTGGAATATAAGAAAACATTATAATAATAATGAAGGTCGTGGGCCAATTCAGCAGTGAGCCCTCCTCCAATATATATCTATCATTTTTTTATCTAGGTTTTACTAGCTATTTAACATGTTCTGGTTGAGGCCTAGACCAGGAAAGAAGCTCAATTTTATATACAGTGATATTGGTTTGTATTTTCATAGTAAGGACAAATTTTATGGCCCCTATGTGCAATTGGTATGCCTTCGAGCATATAAATGGTGGCTCGGACCACCTGGGAGGAAAATATTTGGTTACGGTGGTCCAAGTCTGATGTTATCTGTTTGGTGCTTATTTATAATGTTATTGCAACATGTGCTTCTAATTTCAGTTTTAATTGTGAAATCATGAGTAAAATTTGGCTCTAGCTGATGTCGGCTCACTTGCACTGGTCTAATAGTGCTCAACTCATTCGTGTGCCTCCTAGGATGGCTTAGGGTGCAATCTCATCGGCTCCTAGAGGCCGTGGTAATGGATATTGCCAGCAAAAAAATACTGAGAGAGTATTTCCTTTGTCCCAAATCTAAAGAGGAGTGGGAAACAAACTAATACTCAGGTCATTAAGGAAGCAGTGTAGGCATATAATGTTGGTACTCCAACAAATGTAAAGCAACTTATTTCTTCATGGGAAATGGAACTCAACCGTTGGGAAGCCGAGGAAGTTTAGGTGGATGATTGGAGGGAGATTGTCTCATATCCGAGATATACTAGAGGGTGTACCATCTAGTACAAGCACATTGTCCACTTATACTGGATTATGAAGATTCCGGTGGCCAAAGCCATCATGACCCTACACATGAATGTAGGGAGGCATGATTAGGGGCTTTAGGAAATTCAAAAGGAATTGCAGTTCATACAGGTTCAGATTCAACATCAAAACAACACCTTGGTCACATTAAGGCTCTCATTCCATGTCTCCTCTAGTCAGAATAACCAGGATCGAGTGCGAAGGACCCAACTGTAGAAAATCTCTAACACAACTCTGATACAATGTAAAAATTACACCAATGGATTCAATCCAATCATGAAATGTACTAAAACAAGATATTTAATCCTTCTACAATATTTTCGGAATATAAATCATGATCACTCAATCACATGTAAGTAAGAGAAAGAAGTAAATCAATCGCACAACACAAGCTTTTCCTAAGGAAAGAAACTGGTCAAAACCCCTCCATCTTTATTGTATAATCAATGAAGGAATCATGAAACAATACAATGCATGTGTGCTCACAAGAATCTCATACACTCTACCAATTGTATCACATTGATCTAGGCAAAATTTGACCAATACATAGCCAATTTCCTACCCACCTTCAGCCTACCTTACTCACGCAATCCCTAGGAAAAATAATTCCTATTAAAGAGGAACTCCAACCTTCCTTGACTGCGCAATCCATCATGGGCTTCTTGTGGCTTTATAACTGCACCTGGATAGTTCACTAATAATACAGCTGATAATTTACTTTCCTTTAACCTTTCTCTCAACTGGGTCGTCATCTGAATTGACATCCATGCAGCTATTAATAGTAAATCATCAGTTACTTGGTAGATCACTAATTGTGAATTAAATCTATTTTAATTCACTTGATCTTCCACTAACTCATCAATCAATTAGAACTAGTTAAACTGATTTTAACTCAATTAATTTGAGTTAACTGATTGACTCACACCACACTAGTGCTACAACTGCAACTAGACCCTGTAAATAATATAATCACTCTACATGCCTATCCTTTGACCCTCAACTCGAAACTCTTGAGCTAGCTAAGTATATCACACTTAGTTAACTATTACATTTTTTTATGAGATAAGATTACAATTTATTTTCCAATTTATTTAAAAATTGGACACCCACATTAGCACTAATGTGTCATTGATTGTGTAACCTAGAATCCCACACTAGTATGTGGTGCATTTTCTTGTTGAATTTCAACACTGACACCTGTGGAGTCCTTGGATTAATAAATGTTTTTTTGTCTCACTTGCTTGTTTTTTGTTGGTTCTTACTGATTGTAAATGTCATATATTAGTATAGAATTGTGTAGCAGTAAAAATAGATACTGGTGGATAGATATTCAGGCTTATAAGGCCTTATTGGATAGACTCAAAGATTTCCAATTTTGGATGGCATACAATGGGTTTCAGTGGCCAACATACCTAGTTTCCCAATGGGCAGGTTGAGGTCACCAAACGTATTTATATCGACATAACATGCTTTTATATTGAATGAATGAAGAAGGAACTACCCAACATACAAAAAAAATGATCTAGGATCTTTCCTTCATTGATGTTTCCATAATTGAATGAAAAAACATGTAAAAACCATATGTGCAAACACTTAAAGAAAAGGAAACATAAAGGAGACCATAAAGACAATGCACACAAAAATTTAATAATAGATTTCGTCTAGTGTGCACTATGTCTTTGGGAACTACTTCAATAATGGGGATGCCTCTTCATTCATATGAGGAAAAGTAAGAAGAAGTACATGGAAAAATACATCATATACCTCCAATCATGGGAGTGACCTAAAAATGGGTTGCTCAAATCCAAAAACATACTGCACTAGTGAAATCCTATCAAAATTCTGACTAATTTGAGTATAACCTTGACTATATTATGTCACATGCAACTTTGACCCCTCGGACAACATTAAGATTCCCCAAAAAAATCCCCTATGAGAATATTCCTAAAATATATTAGAGAATATTCCTCTAGAATATTCTATCTCGAAAGGCACACCTGTGGTAGGGTTCCACCTCTTGGTTCGGACTTTGCACCCGTCTGAGTTTCTCCGCCCACGCGGTTCCACTAGTCTCTCTTGTTCTAATGGAACAAAGTCTCTTTAAATACACTGTGGTGGGAGAACTTCACAAAGCCTATGCTCGATGCTTGTTGGTTGGCACATAACTGTCAAGGAATTGGTCGATGGGGAGGTCACAGTTTCCAACCCCTTTCTAACCCATTGTATGTTTTTAAATAAACGAACTGTCATGATTAAAAGAGTTTACCACTCATCTTCCATTGCACTTTTTTCACTGGCATATATTTAAGATATGTTATAGTGGGTCAAGGGTTGATAGTTATAACCGATGGCGGGTTTGATTCGCACTGACCCATATACAGTTATATGTTGTTTTCATATGCAGTGTTAAACTATCAAGCCGCCAACAAACTTACGGGTTCCACCAACTTTCATTTCCCACTTTCAAATTTGACCCCCCGTTATTTTCTCTATTAGTTTGTCCTGGTCTCGGCCTATCTTTCCATTTACTGGGTGCCACATGGCGTCCCGTGATTAGACCACATGTCAGCCAGTGATTTTTCCACTTAATATGCCAACTCATCCCTAGCCATGCCCAGTCATTGACATGTGATGTGCCTTGATTAGCCTGGGAGATTTCGTACCTGCTCGCAGGGATGCAACATGGTAGTCTTTGGAAGTTCCAAGTGGCAGCGTGTGGGTCAACGACCAATTTTTTTTTAAGTTGTTTGACTTAAACTTCAGATGGGCTTAACTTTCATATATGGAGTTGGATTGAGGTGTTGTTCGTGCCATTGGATTGATAACGACAAGCTTTTTATTTTGGTCTTAGTTTCACAGAGATTTGAGGACTTTGAATTTATTTCCTTTTGGGATTCTCCTAGATCAATTAAAACACTCATAATAATAATGATATGCTCAGGAAAAAGAAATGTTATACAATTTTAGGGTTAAATTCTTCTACATAATAGTCTATGATCAACTCCACCCCCTCATTTAGTCAGATTATTTCAGGAGTTCATAATGATTCTTGATCTACTGGTATTCCTTTTCAATCTCCACATCTTTGACATAATTTTCATAGAGCATCAGGGTGAAATGGGGTTCCTATTTTCTCAAAGAAACCTCAACTAGGTGCATATTGACAAGCTAGAAATCCATGCTATTTCCTACTAAAAACAATACAAGATCCAAAATATGAGGTTAAATTGAGTAAGATAAAAGAATATAACCAATAATAATAATATGTATTATTTGCAACAAATTTACTTACTTAATGAGTGACTATAACCTCAAAACGAGAACTCTAGCCAACGCCCCCCCCAAAAAAAAAAAAAAAAAACATGAAAAACCAACCCAAAAACGAAAAGTATATATGTTGGAAGGACATTTTTTTGGGTAAATTTTCAAAATTTTTAAAAAATGGCAGTAAAAACCGAATTTTTTTGTGCAGATAACATGAAAAATTACCCCGAAAATGAAAATTGATGATGTTGGAACAACTACTTTTTTAGGGTAAATTTTCAACATTTTTTAAAAATGGCAGTAAAAACAATTTTTTATGCAAATAACATGAAAAAACACACTAAGAACAAAAAGTGTTGACGATGTAATAACTTCTTCTTCTTCTTTTTGGTAAATTTTCAATAGTTTTTAGCAATGACGTTAAAGATAAAATATCATTACTCCAAAAAAACCTTAAAATTCCAACAATTTATAAGCATGACGCTAAAGATAAAATATCACGCCTTTGAAAGTCTTAAAACCCCAACAATTTTCAACCATGGTGTTAAAGATAAAATATATTGACTCTTAAAAACCATAAAATTATAATTGTTTTCAACCATAGCATTAAATATAAAATATCATGGTCAAGTCACACTAGCACACCCAGTTGAGGATGGGCATTGTCAGCAAGGCGCCCCAGGATCAAACCTCACAAGGGGTGATTGCGCCCTGTGCTAGGGGGAGGAGTCATGGTAAAAAATATAGTCAGTTAAGGGATGGTGTGGCCTAGGCCGGGTGCAATCCCACAGTGGCGTCACTCAATTAACCTATGGCATAGCACATGCGTTCATGGAATACTAAACAATACCCTTAATTTGACGACATATTGGAAAATACCTCTAAAAATCACTTTATTTAACCCCCTACCAATACTAACCCATTGCATTTTCCCAATTTAAAAAACCCCTATTTTCACTAGATATTGTAGGTATCTATTTTTTCATTAACATTTTTACACCCTTTATATTTATATCCTTAACATAATGACATGAAGCCTTTTTTATGACCCCACATGAATTCTATAATTCACCTTTCTTCTTGTCATATACATAAGAGATGCATATTAGTATTCCCACAATGTGATTACTCAATCCACACTCAAGCACATCTCACTATGATTTGTGGAATTTAATGGTCTAAGGCATAAAAAGATCAACCATGTTTTAGGAAGATTGATTATGTGCATGTCTATAAAATGACATATAAATTGATCTACATGATGATGAAAAATCAATTGATCAATCTTTATGAATATGTTTGCACCAAATAAGGTGTTCAATCACAAGTCTAGACCCTCTTCCCTTTGAAAGCTTCTTGTTCAAAAATCCAACGACAACCTCATGTACTCAAACTAGTGTCTTATTAAGGTGGAACAACAAAAGTTATAGTTTCGAAGAGTTATGTAGAGAAGAAAAGGCAAGGTGAGGATGAGAGTTATGAGACCCTCCCTTTGCTTTAATGAAAAAAAAAAACAATGTTCTCTGTTGTTTTTAATTTAAGTGTTTTAGTGAGAACCCCATGGTATATTTTATTAAGACATCATTTGGAAACGACCAATGTGGATGGAATTAATGGTTTTTTAACCTTGGTAATGTGATTTAAAGAGCTCTTACCACTAGATTTCTTGTTTTCAAGATTATCAAAAATATTTTGTAACCATTGTAGATAGTTTCCCCCAAGTTCAAATGGATGGTATTATGTGGCTATGTTTTATGAACCTTCTCAACATCAACATGCTAGGTAGGTCTACCCCCAAGTTTTTCAGTAAGCATCTTTCAAAGAAGGGATTTCACATTTGGAGGGATCTATGGGGTCACAACACTATCTTGGTTGGATTGGAGAAGAATTAATAAGCCCAATATTCACTAACTTAAGAAAATAAAGTGTTTTCAAAATGATACCAGAAATTTCAAGGCCCATTTGGAAGCATTGGAGATGTATTCATAATTACTGTAACAACTATACTCAACAACCTCAATATGAATCTTTAGTCATAATTAATATAACAACTATACTCAACAACCTCAAGATGAATCTTCAACAGTGTTCACAAAAGGGGATCATTGTCACCATGTCACAGAGAAGATTGCTGCTATACAGATGCCAAGGTTATTATGACAAAAGCCAGATCCATCATGTTGTCATTAAACATTAGTATACAAATATGAAACAAGGTCACTCACTGACACATAGATCACAGTCTACAGATTACTTCCCTTGACAGTCTCATTATTATCTATCCACAATATTACTATAAATGTCATTTTCAAATCAAGGTTCTCTTATGTCACCAAAGGTGTCGAGACATCGTGACGATATTAAATGATAAATCACCATGCTCATCCATACTGTCTCAAGAATCAAATCGTGCAGCAACCAACTAAAATTAAATTTGTTAATAAGCTTTAGAACAAGCTATCTATGATACACAGATAGACTCACGACTTATTTTCATCTAGCTAGACAACACAATACATCAAAATCCTAAACAATTGTATACTTTAAGGCTTGGTCATTAACGTGGAGTAAGTCCGTCAAGTGAGATCGAAGTCTTTCTTATATATAGGTCTTTCTCTAGGTCAAATTGCTAGCTTTAGGCAGACTTATCCTCTCATAGAGGTCGACTTGTTCTTTGCACTATGACGAGGCCTTGGAGGGTCTTTGACTCTATATTTGACTCAAATAAATTTTCTTTACAATATGTAACATGCCCAAAAGAGTCTTCCATACATGACAATGACTCAACTGACTTGTAGAACAAATGACAAGTCCTAGAAGCACTCAACGAGTGCTTGACCTAAAAATAAATTTCCCTTGAGCATGAAACCCATGCCTCAATAATTTAATAATAATAAATTTGTGTTTCTCTTTACATCAAATACATAAAATCATGATTACATATGTCATTATGAAGACCAAACCTAGTTACATATTTCAACATGGATTACCCCCCTCCCCTGCATCATCATGCATCACATATATATGTGATAATTTAAACATATTTATTACATTACCCATCATTATAACTATGCAATTGCATAATCATATACTCTAACAAAACATGATTAGGTATCCTCACATCAAATGTTCTTGAGCCCCAACAAGATAATAAACAAATACAAACATTGGCATACATCGTAATATAGGTCTACCCATCTAAGGGCATCAATGTGGAGCATTAAAATGAGTTGAACATTGTAAGGCTTATCCAAGGATGTTTTCATTGACATTTTGGGATATTGCCTCTATAAACATGTTGAAAGCTCCACACCTTATCTATATCAACCCTTATAGGCAAAGGAAAATGCTTAACTTATATTCCTCTTTATGAGTGTCCTGCACTTTAAAGGCTAATTTGATCTTTCTCATCCATGCATGCATTCCAACATCACCTTCAAAGTCATAGGGATTTCATTTTTTCTTTATATCATTTTCTCGACCTGCCTTATTTTTGCAAGTTGTCATGTGAAAAAAATTCATTTAGAATCACCAAGTGATTATTTTTCATGATTCTTTGTATTTATCAACATTCGAAGTTTTATTACATTTTTCCAAAATCTCAGCCTTGTAGCTCATAAAACAATTTGTATGCATACAAAGCTGCACTACTATTGCAACTACAATAGTACAAGAAGAAATAAAATAACAATAAACCCCAAATAAGTAGAGGAAAAAAAATAACAACAGGAAAAAAATGTTTAGAGGTATCCAAATAATATCGAGGAAGAGCTCTGCAATGTAGGTTGTTAATTGTATTGATCAAGTAATGAGTTACAAAAGAAGGGGAAACCCTTTGTTATACAAACATGAAGAAACCATAACTTCAAGCTCAAGTAACTATTAAGTGTCATGAGAATCTTATTACATGAAAGTGTCCTTTTACAATTATTGAAATAAGACACCATGAGACCTAATACTAGAACATTAATGTGACACCATTTTTTGGTCATCTAACCTATTATCATTAGATGGACCGAAGTACCCCATGTAAGACCAATTTTAACCTAAGTAAAATTGCTTTCACTATAAAAATAACTTAGTAAACCACCTTTATTAAGTTGTTTATGGTCTAAACAGGAAACCCCATGAGGAAATATTAAATAAATCTACATTTGTTTGATTTTCCTCAAGGAATAATTAGTTAAACAACAGTTTAATTAATATTCCTGGTTATATTTAACCCAAAACAAGGAAATTAATTAGATAAATCATTATTTCTCTTATTATTTTCTAAGGAATAATTATTTAAACCTTATTTAAACAATATTCTTTGTTAAATATGACTAAATCACCCATAAATAATTAAATAAATCATTATTTATTTGATTATTACTTAACCACATCCTTAAAATGATAAATAAATCATTTATTTATTTATTATTTACAAATAAAGGGATTTGACCCAAGTCAAATTCCTTTTCCCTCCAACAAATATAATAAAATATTCCATAAAAGTTGGATCTTGATTTGGTTAAAAATATTTTAACTATGCACCAATATCGAGACTAACTCAATATTTTGTTATAAATATAAGGGTTTTCCCATTTATTTACCATCTTTTTTTGCCTAAATATCAATCTAGATCTATACTTTTGGTGTGACTATTGATCCACCATCATAGTCATATTTTGCTACCATTTTTGTCTGGGTTTTCTACACCATCAAGAGAGAGAATTTTTAGATCTAAAGTGCTAAGGACTTATAAGAACCCATCCCATTGAGGAGAACTGGTAACACCCTTCTGTGTTTTCCTCCTAGGTGCCCATAATACAGAATTCATTCAACATATTCTTTTCTTGTCTATTGGATGCATGGAGTAAATCTTATTTTTTTCTACTGTTTAATGTCCTCTAATACATAGATCTAGATTTTTGTAGAATTTATCTTGATCACCTAACTGCAGATCTAAAGTTATTGGCAGCCATATTTTTTGTTAGGGATGTTTTTTATGCACAACTAAAGTGGTCTTTTTTCGTACGCTTGGAATTAAGATTCATACTAACAACTAGCGACTCCACACGGGTTTACAATTACGACCTCTGTCGTTTTTCTAATCCTTGCATATCCAGGTGCTTCAAACCATAGGATTTCTCTTCATCCTCTTGTTTTTTCTTTTCTTAATGCTGTTTTTAACCTATAAAACCCTAAAACAATAAAAATTCTAACTTTCGTGTGTTTTCGGACCTATTGCGCAGGTGACAGACATCAGCCGCAACTGAGATGACATTTTTTTCTAAAATATTCCACCCATAATGTTAGAAGTGTAGGTTGCAAATTTTGGCCCAAAAAATGTGACCTCGACCCTTAGGATGCACCTTTTGGCCAAAAACCTACGACCTCTACTGAAAACAGGTTAAAAACTGTGACCTGGACTTTTTGCGGGAATTTTTCAGAAAGTTTTCTAGGTTTGTCTAAGCCTCTATTTAGGGTTGTCTAACCTCCGTCTCCACCTGTTTTAGACCTGTAATTATTTTGTTTTTCTCAACTAAGTGGGAACCTAGCCCCCTAGGGCTTCAGTAATCTCCACTTCTTGTGGAAGAGTTTTTGTTGTTGCAAGTTGTCTTAAATTTCAGGGTCTTCAGCCATTTTTCAGATCTGATACCTCACCTTCAAATCCTCTTCATATCATCTTGTTATCCATCCAAATCACCTCATTTAGCTTTTTTTTTTTTCTTCTAGGGTTCACTCCGTTTCCCTTCAGAAGATAGCCTTTCACCACTTCATTTACAGCAATTTTTCCTCTGATTTGTTGTTGTTTTCTACACCACTTTCCAGCAGATTTTTCCTTTAGATCCTTGTCCCTCTTGAGCTTAGATATATTGGATTTTTTAGTGTTTTTTGATTATTTTTTTACTCGCCTACAAACTAGTTATTGAGAGGCCCGCCTCCGTGGGTTTAGATTATTGCATTTTTAGCTGTTTATTTTATGTTTTTGCAAGTTTATATACTGTCATTTGCAGGTTTATTTTCATCTACACAGCACACTTTTTCTTTTTCTCTACAAACTTTTTGGTTTAAAAATTAAAATTTACACACTTCACACACACCCTAAGTGAAAAAGGGCTTGGTTAACACCTCCAAGAAAAGACTCTAAAACATTGAAATCAATTGATCCTGCACCTCTCTGTCCTTTTTTCAACATTGTAATCAGTTGATCTTGCACCTTCTTGTCCTTGTTAGTCTCTTTTTCCTTTGTACTGTGTTTGTGTCGTCATCATTGCACCACCAAGGCATTTATCCTGGAGACTTCTTGGCCTTCACCCTCAGTTTCCGGTAGGAAGACTTACTCCTCCACGTAGGATTTGAGTTAGTCCTCCACTGAGTCTGCACTGCGACTCTTCTTCTGGTCCATTGGGTTTTCCTCTTCATTCCATCTTCAGTTCTCCCCCTGTCACCTTCAACATGTCTAGTGCAGGACCTAATGCTGGTGGTAATCTCGGCCCTCAAGCTGGGAATACCACTAGTGGGACCGCAATGGACACTACCCTGGCTGTGCCCTTGCTCCCCTTCATGGTAGGCCTCACCCTTCCTGATTTTGACCAGTTGATAAATGACCCTATACACCATGATTTTTCTTGGCCTGCTATGCCAATTAGGCTCCCTTCCGACATCCCCAAGTTTGGAGGTCTTGCTAGTGAAGATCCTACAAATCATGTTCGATCTTTCCACATGTGGTGTTCACCTAACTCCATTATAGATGAATCTGTTTGTCTTCGATTGTTCCAATGTACGCTTACTGGTGAAGCTTCTAAGTGGTATGTTGATTAGGCCCCTTCCTCTCATGCCACCTTTGCGACTCTTGCCCGGGCTTTTTTGTCTTACTTCCATCTTCCCCTTCATTATGACACTGGTATCGAACTCTTGACTTATTTCTGTCAATCATCTATGACCCGCCTATCTGACCATGTCCAGGAATGGCGGAGAAGAAAGAGCCTATGTCAAGACCCTACCTTCGAAGACCATGTTTACATGGACTGGTTCCTTAGATCTCTTTTGCCACCTATCAAAAAATATGTCACATTGCACTTTCCTCAAACCGAAGATGTCGCTCTCCAAATTGCATTAAAATATGACCTGATCTAAGCTCAGTCGGGTTATGTTTATATCGTTCTACCTGATCTTCCCAGACCTAGTGGTGCCAACACACCGAGGGAATCTCACGCTACTGATGGTATCGTTGGATCTCTCTCTAGTCCATATGCTCAACCTCCCATGGGCTATGGCTTTCCTCAGGGGGGGGCCAACACCTCCTGCACTTTTCCCCCTCCTGGTACCATGTATCCAGGATACGGCATGCCTCCTCTTTTTTCCCAACCTCCTGTTTACCACACTGTTACCCAACCTCCTTATTATCCGTATCCACAGCCTGGTGCTCTAGCTCCTCCAGCATTAGCACCGCTTCCTCCCTTGCCTTCTCAACCCCCATAACAGTAGCCTCCACCCCCTTAGGGGCAGGTGTATGCACAACAGGGCACAACTAATCCTCCTCCCTCCAAAAAGAAGAGGAAGTGAACTCAAAATCAGTCTGCTCTTGGTAATCTTGGACCTAATCCTCAAAATAATTCTCATAACACTACTAACCAACAACAGGGCACCTAGCCGAAGCAGGACAGGCATGTTTGCATGAACAAGCCTTGTTCTTGTTGTGGTGTTTATGGTAATTACACACATGATTTTCCTCTTTTACCACAGATGCAGTAGTTGTGGGAGTCTCAAGCAACATTGCAAGGACAGCAGACCTCCCCTTCCATCCCTCCCAGTGTTGCACCTAGTCAAGCGGCTGTGCTTACTAATCCTTTCCCTCAACAAGCATTTGTGGCTACCCAACCACCTAAAGGTCAGGTGGCCGCTCAAAGTCTTCCATCTGGTACCTCCAATTACCAGATTCTCATGAGGAACTCTTATCAACCTCTAAAGATATACATCAATCTTCAGACTCGGTCATATCAGTACAACAAGCCTTCTGCTACGTCTGTCCCTGAGCCACCTCCTTCGGTCTCTATAGAGCCTATTTCGACACCTAACGGTCCCTTGCATATCCCTCAGCCTAAGGCGAAGGTTCATACCAAGATCCTTAAGGGACCACTCCGTCGAAATGTTGCTTCTGACAAAGCTGCCCATTCGTATAGCATAGTAGATGATTTGGCACAATCTCCTGCTGCCATTTCAATGCTGGTGTTAGCCACCTATAAAATTTGATTATAGCAAAAGGTCGCTAAAATTGTTTGAAGCCTTCAAGGAAAAAACTTTATTGTGAAAAATTGTTGGCTCTTGAAGACTCTTGAAGGCCTCATGCCTCTGTCCAAATCTTCACTGTTGTTCCTGTCTTGAAAAACTCTGAAAATCTTGCTGATTCCCAAGGAAGAATACTACTGCAAGCACTGTTTTCATTTTCCCCCTTCTTCCAACACTAACCTCATATTTGCTTTTATTCTCCCAAGAAATCCTTCAGTTTCATGTTTTCTCCCCTTTTCCCTTCATCAAAACCCCTTTGATAAGGTATAAGACCCTTTCTTAGCCTTATCGAAACCCACCAACTCCTTTGAAAATCATTGAAAAATGCCTAAAATCACATTTTCATATTATGGACTTAATCCCCCTTGGGCTAAGTCTTTAGCCCTCCCCTCCATACGCCCTGGTGCTGGAACCGAGCGCCAGCCTTCCAAGCGCTTATCACATCGCCCAATTGTGATTAGCCCCTCCTCTTTAACCCCCGGTCATATTATCTTCCATGCGCCCAAAGGCCCCGCAGTCGGGCGCCAAGCCACATTGTAAATTAATATTTAAAAACCTTCATTTATATAAATTTGACGTTTTTTATTATGTCCTAAGGGTTTCCGTCGGTCCAAAGTTCAAATCGATCTCCACCATCGATCTGATCTGCAGATCAATGGCATGCAATCCATCGCCCGGTGGTCCCTGCCATCCACTCATCGTTGCAAAACCACGCGGTATCCATCGCATCGCTTTTGAGAGCAGGGCGGTATTTTTCATTTTGCAGCAATTCCATACACTGCTTGACGTGTGGCCTGAGCACTGTTCACAAAACCGCCCTCCATTGCGTGTTAAAGATCGGATGTGGAGACAACTTGATATTGACATCCACCATCCGATTTGAGGCCACTAATCGGACGGTGATCGCTCACCGAAGAAGCCCGATGGTTAACCAGGATACGACGCAGTCATTAAAGCATCTCTATCGTTGATCTGATCTGCAGATCAACGGCCCACAATTCATCGCCCTGATTCCTCCGCTTTTACTTTTTGCCTCCGCTCCCCACCGTTGATCTCTGCGTGATCAACGGCTCCAATTCAATTTCTTTTTCTGCCTTTCCTTTGAATTCCTCTGATAAATCTTGACCGTTGGATGATGCCATCCAATGACCATGCTTCCTCCACGTGCCTTCTGAAGTAGTAAACCTACACATGCATGGATTTTATAATATTTGTTCATTTTTTGCAGGGTTTAATGGTTTTTTTCGCTATGTATGAAGAAATTTCAGAAGCAGAGGGTGACGATCCTCCAGCCTCTGATCCATCAAAGAAAATCATTTGCAGATTTCAAATTCATGTTTCATCAGTGATTCATGAGGCATTGATGCCATATCACCCCTGCGCATCCCTGCACACCAGCAAAAAACACAGTAAATCAAGCACAATCAGAGAAGTATCAGTATCGAAGACCAAATATATCAGAACATAAAATTGAAGACATATCTATAGGGATTACGGCTAAAAAAGGATTATCAGAAGCCTAAAACACGTTTTAAATAAGATCGTGAGTTCTTAGATCATCAGAAAGCATACGCTGCCACATCATAGGCTAATTAAATTCCCAGCCACCAAAGAGCCACCTACAGCCTCAAAGAAATCAAAAGAAGGTCGAAGTTATTACCAGACCAGGAGGTATTTTGCATCAATACAGCTGAACAGTTATTTCAACCAAAGGAACTTATTGTGAGTTGTCAACAGAAGTTATTACAAGGATAACAAGGAGCCTTGAAGTCAACAAATTCTTTCCAGCAAACCTAATAGTTAATGTAAATGATTTTATACAGAGGACACCTATGTAAGTTACTTCATTGAGCCCCCAAAGGCCAAGAAGCCATTTAAGTAATTATTTTTAGAGATCTTTATCAGATTCCACTACCTCTTTCTTCTATAGATACTACTACAGAAGAAGAGTTGGCGTTGGTTGATCACTAGTTGTAATATTGGAACTCTCTGAAATAATACATAGTCTATTGAAGTTGAAGAATAAATTGAAGTCTTGAAGCCCTGATGATGTTGTTGCATGCTTGTTACTATGAAGGCTCTATCATTGGATCCATGATCTTGGTTGTTGGTGAAGTATTCTGAACTGTTTAATGTTTTTCCCTGTTTTCATTATGTTCCATAATTTCTTACTACAATAGGTTGAAATTTTTAGGCTAAGAAATGACTCCTGGAAGCACCTTAGACCTGTTCATCCTTCACTATTTCATGTTTTCTTCTACTGAAGTATTTTAGAGTCTTTAACCTCTCTTTTTAGTCTTCATGCTTGTGTGTTTCCTTAATAGTTCTAATAGTTGGTTTTAGCATGATTTATGGTTTTCCCTGCTTGACTGCTGCCACTTAAAAACTGTTATTGAAGTCTCCCTTTGAATTTTTCTATTTACAGTGAGCCAAGGAGGTCTATTATGATCTTGCCCTTTGTCCTTACTTAAACAATTGTCTCAAAGGTATTTATAGTTGTAATCATAGATGTGTTAAGTGTTCCCTCTTCTATGACTGCAATTATCAGTGAATCTTTTATTTTTTATAAGTCATTTGAAATAAAATATTTGAGGAAATAGGGTGTTCCTCGAATCTTAGATTTCATTTTAAAAATTTGTTTTGAAATCATTGTTTGCTTAAAGGTGTGATTTGTAGAATTCATGGTTAGCCCTGTTTATCGAAAAGCTCTTTATTTTTCAAATTGTTTTTTCAAATTCCCTTTGTTGAGAATTAAACTTCTCTTTCCAAATTATTGATGTCCATTTCATTCCAAAAACCAAAGGATCCTGTGGCCAAGTTAGATTTTCCCTCTGATATTCCATATCCATTGATAAGTATTTTATGACCTCTTTTTGACTCCATTGCCCAATGAACCAGATGTTTCTCCATTCTATATATCATTCCTAGGTCCTTCATGTTCTGCTGTATCAATCCAACCAAACAAACACCTGCACTTAATAACTAGTCTAAAATCCATATTCTAAGCACACAAGATAAACCTTTGCAAACAAACATTTGAGAGATCCCTCTCTGAGAACAGGAGGACTAGATCCTGTAACTCTAAATATTGGTTTTGATGTTGCCTTGTCTTTTGATTTTCCAAACTATCAAAACACGGGACACCAACATAATGGTGATCACGGTGGGACCTACTGAGAATACAGTGGTTTGAAAACACTTCTTAAAAATCTTTAGGCCTTTAAACTTGTTAAAGAACACCTTCTGGACTTATCCCACCACTTAAACCAACATAATGGCGATTACGGTGGGACATACTGATAATAAAATGGTTTGAAAACACTTCTTAAAACTCTTTAGGCCTTTAAAATTGATAAATAACACCTTTTGGACTTATCCCACCGCTTACACCAACATAATGGCGATCACAGTGGGACGTTGAGTAAAATCTTCAAAACAAAACACTCACTGTCTAGTATAACATAAGTAACCTCCCTCAAGCACCACCAAGCAATGGTAATCATGATAGGACCTTTTCAATCAGTGAAAAACTAAGTAACTTCATAAAGCCTTATCAAACCTTGAAGGATTCAGTTACCAAGCCATAAGAGTGAACTCTATATGTTTTGACACCTTAGCTAAGTATTAAGTGACATTTAGGACACTCTGATAACCTATAAGATCAGAATAACTCAGAAAAACCCAAAAAAAATTTTAGTTTGGCTTCAAAAATAAACATGGTGGTGGAACCACCCAATATATTACCTTCATAAAAGCTAAAAAGTTTCCACCTGGCGACTCCACTAGCCCCAATAGGCCTATTACTCATCTAGGTTCCCGGATCTCTTTAGAATTGTGTTAACCAGCCTTGAAGAAGTTTAGAAGCCTAGTCCCTTACTAGATAAGACATCGTGAGAGGTAAAATTCCCAAAAATGGTCCCTAAAACCTTAACCTCTCTCATTTTGGAAAAAACACTCTGGCTTCACATAGGATTAACACTAGATCCCATCCAGACCCGAATCCTCCTTTAATCGTTGACAATATTGAGAGAATTCTGTGGCAGATTTCTAACTCTGGAAAATCAACTTCTAATAGGAGCCTCTTAAGAACAAATTCCATCCCCGAAAACCTTGTTGTCTTAGAAGATTCACACTTTGATTTACATCATACACAGAACATCTTTAGAACTAGATCTCAAGGTGATTTAAACAAGACTGACCTTAACTTTGCGGATTTGCAACAGAGCTTTAGTAGAGAAGCCTCACCTTCCACTCCTCTTGATTCCCAGCTTCTTCATCACTTTAGCCTTTTCCATAACATATCTGCTCAAAATCAGTTTGTTGGCCCAAGTGTTTCTTCCATTCCAATTCATACTACCACTTCTCAAAACACTCCATTTCAGCCATTTTTTGTAAACCCACCTCTTGTAAATCCACCCTTATTTCCAGCCATGGTAACATGGTATGCCCCATTAGTGTTACCACAACCTCTACTTCCCTTACCAAATGATTACCAATCCAAAATCCCTCACTTCACTGGAAAAGAGTCTACAACAGTCCAACATCATGTAGATAGGATGGAAGATGCATTTGATTACATGGAGATAGAAGAAGAAACTGTGAAGATGAGGATCTTCACCCAAAGTTTAGGAGGAGATGTAAAGAAATGGTTTAAAAACTTACCTCCTAATAGCATAAATGATCTCCCTGCCTTGCATCAAACATTTATCAACAAATGGGAACTCAAAAGGAACCCTCTCCAAATACTAGCAAAGTATAGCAGCCTCAAGAGAAATAAAGGGGAGAGTGTCCATGATTACTCCACTAGGTTCAATAGCGTTTACAATGCTCTCCCACCTCACATGAAACCTCCCCAAGGCATGGCCTTGGTAAGGTATCCCGAAGGCCTTGATGCTGAAATGACTTATGAATTAAGGGGGAGAGATTACTTAACCTTGGAAGACATGCAGAAAGGAGCTTTGAGTGTAGAAGCAAACATAATCGAGAAAAGAAATAGGTTGAGATTAGAGAAGAGGGTAGCTTATAATGATGACCTACTACCCTCAACCTCAGCTTCTGGCACAAAAATTGACAACCTAGTGAAGGTGATGGAGAGGATGCTTGAAAAGATCAATTTAAATGAGAGACTGTCACCAAGAGAACCTCAGAACAATCAAAACAGAAATAGAAATCAAAATTATAGAAGAGAAAACAATCAAGACAAGAAAAAGGAAAGCGACCAACATATTAGACCTCCCTTCCAACAGAACTATGTAGATCAATATGAGGAAGATAGGGAGTTGGAAAGGTTAGAAGAATCTCATGTAAACTTGATTGGATCAGACAATGGGGATGATGTTTTCCTCACTGAGGAAGAACAAGGTTTCTTCTCTTATGATCAAAATACAAACACCTATGAAGATTCTGATGACTATAGATTGGGTTTTGAAAATGCAATCATGGAGGTACACAAACAGTATGATCTTAGGAGGAAGGGAAGCATAGATAATTCAAAGGATAAGAACACTAGCACTGTTGTCAAGAAAAAAGCAGAAAACTAGCCCAAAAATACAGCAGAGAAAACTAACATTTTGGCCAAGAAACCATACTTAAACAAAGACAAAAGTGTCCAGCCAAATGTTGAACAGAGTACCCCTAGCACTTTAGCTAGTAGTCCTAACAAAACTGTCCCAATTACCAGTCCAAACAAGGTTCAGCAAATCAAAGTTGCTGAAAATAATTCAATTGAAAAGGCAGAGGTAAATATCAAAAAGTCAATTATTCCTTTCAGCCTTGAGGGAGAAATTGCTAAGATAAAAATTGCCATTCCCCTAACTGAACTAGTAACCCAAGAACTGTACAAAAATCAAGTTTTGAAAGCTTTGAACTTAGGAAGTGATACTAACACCTTGAACTTGACAGATGACAAACCTGAGTTGTTGTTTGGTTCAGAAGTTGAAGAAAAATACCAAGAAGGGGTTGTCCCTCCCTTCTATGTTAGCTTGAACATACACGAGAAAATTTTACACAATGCCATGTTAGATTCAGGAGCTTCACATAATCTAATGCCCAAGGTGGTAATGGAAATCTTAGGCTTAGAGATTACTAAAACATACAAAGATTTGTATTCCTTTGACTCTAGCAAAGTCAAATGTTTGGGTTTAATTAAAGATTTATGTGTTAATCTAGCTCAAATCCCTGCTAAGAGTCTAGTAATGGATATAGTTGTAGCTGACATTCCCCCTAAGTATGGCATGCTCTTATCAATATCATGGCGAGCCAAACTTCAGGGAAGCCTTCAAATGGACATGTCTTATGCCACCATCCCTGTTTTCAACCAAAACAGAAGACTATACAGGGAATCTCACATGAAGTACATGGTGAGCAACATAGACAAACCAAACAATACTCCAATATATTCTATTCAATCAAGTTTAGATTCCTTTATCTTATATAACGAAGATGAAATCACCCAACCAGATAAGGAAAACATGTACCCAATCATTTCACCAGAACAATCAAATATTCCCTTCAATCAAATTCAAAACATTGACAATCAATAGCAACAAGAAACTGAAAATGAGGCAAATGTACTTTGGACAATAAAATTTGATGGATCCTGTAACAAAACAAGTGCAGGGGCAGGTGTTTGGATTCAAAATACGAATCAAAGTTTTTCATACAAATTTGATTTCCCATGCACTAACAATATCACTGAGTATGAAGCCCTCCTCCTAGGCTTACAATTGCTTAAACAATTAGAAGCCCAGAAGATATCGATCTTATGGGATTCTGAACTTATCATAAAACAAATTGAAGGAGAATACTCAGATAGAAATCCAAGGCTTGGGGATTATCGAAATGTTGCCCTTGATCTATTGAAAACCTTTGAAAAATATGAACTCATTTTCATCCCTACAACACTGAATCATCTAGCAAATGAACTCACCTTCAATGCCAGCAACTGCCAAATACCTAAGATAAATGAAAAACTCTGTGTAAGGGTAAAACACAGGCCCGCTGTGCCTAATAATGAAGATCACTGGCAAGTGTTTGAATCTGACAAACACATAGATGATTTATTGAAATCAGAAAACAATTTCAGCATACCGAAATCAGAAACCAATCGTAAAGAAATTTTTTTGTATATTGAACAAATCCAAGAAGTTGAAATGACATATTTTGCTGATATAAATCATTGTGAGAATCCTTTGGAAGTAGAGATAACTGAAAATGCAGACCAAGAAGACTTGGAAGTTTTACAATGAAAAAATGATCATATTCAAAGAGGTCTCACACCTTTAGAGCACCTTTTCAATTTTAACGATGTAGCCAAAGACCCGAGAATGGAGCCTGTGGAAACCAATGTAGAAGAGCATAACATAGGCAGTCTAGAAGAACCCAAAATGATCGAACTATCTAACACTCTCCCAGCTCACATAAAAATTCAATACATAGAGATGTTCAAAGAGTTTAAAGATGTGTTTGCTTGGGGATACAAAGACTTAAAATCATATGATACCAGCATCATCCAACACAAGATTCCCCTGAAGGAAAATCAAAAGCATTTTAAACAAAAACTAAGAAGAATAAACCCTCTCTTACTACCTTTAGTTAAGGTAGAAATTGAAAAAATGCATGATGCTGGGATCATAGTACCCATTAGATTTTCAGAGTGGGCATCAAACTTAGTTTGTGTTAGAAAGAAAACAAGGGAAATCAAGCTCTGTATTGACTTCAGAAATTTAAATAGAGCCTCCTTAAAAGACAAATACCCCTTACCCAAGATGGACCATATACTTCAAAGGGTAGTTGGGTCAAGAAGGATATCCCTCTTAGATGGGTTCTCGGGTTACAACCAAGTGTTAGTGCTCCCAAGTGACCAAATCAAAACTGCTTTTACCACACCTTGGGGCACCTTTATGTATGTCAAAATGCCTTTCAGATAAGTGAATGTAGGGGCCACCTTCCAAAGGGCCACATACATAGCTTTTTCTGAAAACATTGGCTATTTTATAATCATTTACCTTGATGACATAACCATTTTCTCAATAACTGATGAAGAACATTTGATTCACCTAAGAAAAGTTTTTGAGAAGTGTAGAAAATTTGGCTTGTCATTGAATCCCAAGAAGACCCTCTTTGGTCTCCAAGAAGGTAAACTTCTTGGCCATATCATTTCGGAAGAGGGAATCAAAATAGACCCTACAAGGATAGATGGCATATTGCAGATCAGCCATCCAAGAAGCCTCAAAGAGTTGCAATCTTTCATCGAAAAGATTAATTTTCTAAGGAGGTTTATTCCTAATCTTGTTGAGCTATTAAAAAACATTACAAACATGCTTAAGAAAGATGTCGAGGTAAGATGGAATGTACCAGCTAAACAATCATTCGAATTGGTCAAATAAGCTCTTACTCAAACACCGGTCTTGATTAGTCCATATTTTACCAAAGACTTTTACATCTTTTATTTTTCATCTGAACATACAATAGCTGCAGTTTTACTTCAAAAAAATGATTTGGGGTAGGAACAACCAATATCCTTCTTTATTAGGGCCTTAAGAGATGCTCCTCTCAAATATAACATCATGGAGAAGCAAGCCTTAGCATTAGTGAAAGCTTTAAAAGACTTTAGGGTCTATATTTTACACTCTCACATAATTTCTTTTGTTCCACATACTGTGGTCAAGGACATTCTAAGTCAAGACCCTAATGGTAAAAGCGGAAAATGGATTGAAACTATTCTTGAGTATGACTTAGATATTAGGCCCACCAAACTAGTTAAAGGGAAAGGATTAGCAAAACTTATGGCTGAGTCTAACTTCCAAGCACTAGACATGAATATGGTAGATGTGTTGGAAGAAATAGAAGAATCTACTGCTCCTTTTATTGAAGAAACATTTCTAAATTCTCCTTGGTATGCTGACATTATTTATGTTCTTTTATATTTAAATGCCCCTCCTTCTATGTCTAAAACTAAAGCTATATTTTTGAAACAAAAGGCTTTGAGTTTTTGCATCTTAGATGGGGTGTTATATTGGAAAAATTTTGTTGGAATTTTGCTTAAATGTTTACTTGAAGATGATGTAGGGAAAATCATGCATGAGTTGCATGACGGAGAATGTGGAGGACACCTATACTGGAAAGCCACAGCAAACAAAATTCTTAGATCAGGTTACTATTGGCCTACCCTTTTCCCAGACACTCAGAAGTTGGTCATGTCTTGCCATAAGTGTCAAATATTTGATGGCAAGAGAAAAATTCGTCACTTACCCTTACATCCTATCAGAGTTGAGGCACCTTTTCAACAATGGGGGCTGGACTTCATTGGGGAAATCCACCCATCCTCCTCAGCTCAACATAAGTGGATCCTCACAACCACTGACTTCTTTACCAAGTGGATAGAAGCTATACCCTCCAGAAATTCCAATGACTCTGTCCTTATCAAGTTTCTTAAAATAAATATCCTATCCAGATTTGGTTGTCCCAGAAAAATCATAACAAACAATGCTGCTGCTTTTAAATCTACAAAGATGGTTGACTTCTGTTACAAATACCACATAACCTTGGGCCATTCCACTGCTTATTATCCCCAAGGAAATGGATTAGCTGAATCTTCCAACAAGAGCCTCATCAATATCACTAAAAAACTATTGGAACAAAATCAGAAATCATGGCACAGTAAACTAGTTCATGCCTTATGGGCTGATAGGCTAACTACGAAGAAATCAATAAATATGTCCCCCTATCAGCTAGTTTATGGCTTGGATGCAATTTTTCCCACCTCGTTGGGAGTGCCAGTCATGAAGCTCCTTCAAGAATTGCAAGTTGAAGAGAATGATATGCAGAGGAGAATCAATCAAATTATCCATTTGTAGCAGACCAGATAAGAAATTTATGACAGAACACAATTAGTCCAAGAAAATATGAAGAAGCTATTTGATAAGAGGACTAAGGCAAACAATTTCTAAACTGGAAATATTGTTCTTAAGTGGGATTCAAGGAGAGAAGAGAAGGGAAAACATGGCAAGTTTGAGAACTTGTGGAAAGGGCCCTATATTATTCATGCTGAGAGGGGTCATAATGCATTCTTCCTGAAAGAATTAAATGGAGAGGATCTATATGGAGGTCCTGTCAATGGCAGGATGCTCAAGCATTACTTCTGCCAGGAGTCTTGAGTCTTAAAGCATTTCATTTTTTCATTATAAATTTCATAGCTTGAACATTGCATTCAAAGTTATAAAAATCAAAAAATTCAAAAACAAATAAAAGAAAGCAAAGAGGGCAGATGGTCAAAAAAAGAAAGGTATAGCCCCATACCAAAAAAGAGAAACAAATCTTAAAGTGTGCAAGCTTAAATGCCACTTCTGAAAAACACATTTCTAGTTAGTCAAATAGCTCAATCTTGACTAATTAGCTTTAATTTTTCTGCTAATAGGATAGTGAATTCGATTTGCCAAACTGTTTAATCTTGGCTTATCAGTATATAGTTTAGGATAGAAATTAAAGGTTCAAACATGCTCAAAATATGAACCTAAGGTTTCATAGAGATAATGACTCAAATCTCTTTCGAATTCTGAGTCAAAAGATGTAAAAATCTTCTTCTAATCAGCTCAAAATCTGAGCCAGTGGATAAAGTAAAGATAGCTCAAAACAAAAGTCAAAACAGAGCTGTAAAAGGGTGAAGGAAGTGCTTTGAATTCCTAAATCTTTAGCCTTCCATTTTGTTTAAATTTTCTGCAAAATAAATGACTATGTGTAGCTTGTTTTTATGCCATAGATCACAAAAAGTCAAAACAGCTTAATCTTGACTTGACTGTTTTTAAATTTATGTTGTATAATTTAGAGAATAAAGTTTGTTGGATAGTTTAATCCCAACAGATAGTAGATTAGGTAGAGAATCATATGGGATCAACTGTTAAATCTGAGTCCATGGAGAAATAAGGAATATAAATAGATTATATTTCCTTCTTTCAAAAGAATAAAATGTTGTGAAAGAGTTTGCCAATCCAAGTGCACTCTAATGAAGAAAAAATATTAGATCAGTAGGATTGGGTAGGTAGAAAGTTGTATTGATGAAAATACATTGTTTTTATGGATGCTAATATGTTTTAAAGCAATATCATCCCAGCAAAGGAAGGGCAGCCCAATGGATGAGGCACGGGTCAACCTCTCAGAGAATGCAAGTCTGAATTTCTTGATGCCTTCAAGAAGGCACCATCCCCAAGTGGAGCCACTATTAGCCACCTATAAAATTTGATTATAGCAAAAGATGGCTAAAACTATTTGAAGCCTTCAAGGAACAAATTTTACTGTAAAAAGTGTTGGCTCTTGAAGACTCTTGAAGGCCTTATGCCTCTGTCCAAATCTTCACTGTTGTTCATGTCTTGAAAGACTCTGAAAATCTTGCTGATTCCCAAGGAAGAATACTGCTGCAAGCACCGCTATCCTTTTCCGTTGTCCTTTTCCGTTGAAAAACTTCATCTTTGCTTTTCTTCTCCCATGAAATCCTTTAGTTTCATGTTTTCTCCCCTTTTCCCTTCATCAAAGCCCCTTTGATAAGGTCTAAGTCCCTTTCTTAGCCTTATCAAAACCCACCAACTCCTTTCAAAATCATTGAAAAATGCCTAAAATCACATTTTCATATTATGGAATTAAGCTGCCTTGGGCTAAGTCTTTAGCCCTCCCCTCCATATGCCCTGGTGCTGGAACCGAGTGCCAGCCTTCCAAGCACTTATTGCATTGCCCAATTGCAATTAGCCCCTCCTCTTTAACCCCCGGTCATATTATCTTCCATGAGCCCAAAGGCCCCGCAGTAGGGCGCCAAGCCACATTGTAAATTAATATTTTAAAACCTTCATTTATATAAATTTGACTTTTTTTATTATGTCCTAAGGTTTTCCACCAGTCCAAAGTTCAAATCGATCTCCACCATCGATCTGATCTGCAGATCGATGGCACGCAATCCATCGCCCAGTGGTCCCCGCCATCCACTCACCGTTGCAAAACCACGCAGTATCCATCGCACCGCTTTTCAGAGTGGGGCGGTATTTTTCATTTTGCAGTGATTCCATACACCGCTTGATGCGTGGCCTAAGCACTGTTCACAAAACCGTCTTCCATCGCGTGTTAAAGATTGGATGTGGACCCAGCACGATATTGACATCCATCATCCGATCTGAGGCCACTCATCGGACGGTGATTGCTCACCAAAGAAGCCTGAAGGTTAACTAGGATATGGCAGGGTCATTAAAGCATCTCCACCGTTGATCTAATCTGCAGATCGACGACCCACAATTCATCGCCCTGATTCCTCCGCTTTGAATTTTCGCCTCCGCTCCCCACCGTCGATCTCTGCGCGATCGACGACTCCAATTCAATTTCTTTTTCCACCTTTCCTTTGAATTCCTCTGATAAATCTCGACCGTTGGATGATGCCATCCAACGACCATGCTTCCTCCATGTGCCTTCTGAAGCAGTAAACCTACACATGCATGGATTTTATAATAAATGTTCGTTTTTTGCAGGGTTTAATGGTTTTTTCACTATGTCTGAAGAAAGTTCAGAAGCAGAGGGTGACGATCCTCCAGCCTCTGATCCATCAAAGAAAATCATTTGCAGATTTCAAATTCACGTTTAATCAGTGATTCATGAGGCATTGACGCCATATCACCCCTGCGCAGCCCTGCACACCAGCAAAAAACACAGTAAATCAAGCACAGTCAGAGAAGTATCAGTGCCGAAGACAAAATATATCAGGACAGAAAATTGAGGACAGATCTATAGGGATTATGGCTAAAAATGGATTATCAGAAGCCTAAAACATGGTTTAAAGAAGATCATGAGTTTTTATATCAGAAAGAAAGCATATGCTGCCACATCAGAGGCTAATTAAATTCCCAGCCACCGTAGAGCCACCTGCAGCCTCAAAGCAATCAAAAGAAGGTCGAAGTTATTACCAGACCAGGAGGTATTTTGCATCAATACAGTTGAACAATTATTTCAACCAAAGGAACTTATTGTCAGCTATCAACAGAAGTTATTACAAGGATAACAAGGAGCCTTGAATTCAACAAATTCTTTCCAGCAAACCTAATAGTTAATGTAAATGATTTTATACAGAGGACACCTATGTAAGTTGCTTCATTGAGCCCCCAAAGGCCAAGAAGCCATTTAAGTCTATATTAATTATTTTTAGAGATCTTTATCAGAGTCCACCTCCTCTTTCTTCTATAAATACTACTGCAGAAGAATATTTTGGGTGTGGAGCCTGATTATCTTGTTTACTTTGTATCACAGCATTGGACCCCTATACCTTCAAAGGGGCGGCAACGCCACCCATAATTAATCATTGTCGTGGGGGGTCCAGGGGGGAAGCATCGCTTTTTGGAGCCCCCCCCTGGCGGGGGTTTTCGTGGGAAGCACCCCCAAAGCTAAAAACAGATGTAAAATTGCCTTGTAAAAGTATAGTAATTTCTAGTCAATCTGGACCGTTCATTAGACAAATGATCTGATGGTAGAAGTTATGTTTAGATTAGGGTTTTTTGCCCTAGAAGGCAACCCCCTTGTATATATGAGGGTATTGTATTGCGGCTGTGTATTATGAGTGTATTCTGGGAGCGAGAAACAAAGAGGGCCCATGTGTGGGGAGGATATTACCATGAATCCCTTGTGCTGGTTTACTATTTATTTTGCGATGGCAGAAAGGAAGGGTAAAACATTGGGGTGGGCGTGTGGCCCAGGTGAGTACGACCTTAAATCTCTATCTCACCTTTGGTTTTATGTGTTTTGTGCTTTTATTTTCAACATATGAGATGTCTTGCAACTGCTCTGCTATCAATATTTAATTTTCTAGAAAGAGTTAGCGGCAGTTTGATCACTAGTTGTAATATTGGAACTCTCTGAAATAATACATAGTCTGTTGAAGTTGAAGAAGAAATTGAAGTCTTGAGGCCCTGATGATGTTGTTGCATGCTTGTTACTGTGAAGGCTCTATCATTGGATCCATGAGCTTGGCTGTTGGTGAAGTATTCTGAACTGTTTAATGTTTTTCCCTATTTTCATTATGTTCCATAATTTCTTACTACAATAGGTTGAAAGTTTTAGGCTAAGAAATGACTCCTGGAAGCAATTTAGACATGTTCATCCTTCACTGTTTCATGTTTTCTTCTGCTGAAGTATTTTAGAGTCTTTAACCTCTCAGTTTATTTCCTTAATAGTTCGAATAGTTGGTTTTAGCATGATTTATGGTTTTCCCTGCTTGACTGCTGCCACTTAAAATTTTTTATTGAAGTCTCCCTTTAAAGTTTTCTATTTACAATGAGCCAAGGAGTTTTGCTCTGATCTTCCCCTTTTTCCTTAGTTAAACAGTTGTCTCAAAGGTCTTTATAGTTGTAATCATAGATGTGTTAGGTGTTCCCTCTTCTATGACTACAATTATCAATGAATCTTTTATGTTTTCTAAGTCATTTGAAATAAAATATTTGAGGAAATAGGGTGTTCCCCGAATCTTAGATTTCATTTTAAAAGTTGTTTTGAAATCATTGTTTGCTTAAAGCTGTGATTTTTAGAATTCATGGTTAGCCCTGTCTATCAAAAATCTCTTTATTTTTCAAGTTGTGTTTTCAAATTCCCTTTGTTGAGAATTAAACTTCTCTTTCAAAATTATTGATGTCCATTTCATTCCAAAAACCGAAGGATCCTATGGCCAAGTTAGATTTTCCCTATGATATCCCATATCCATTGATAAGTATGTTATGACCTCTTTTTGACTCCATTGCCCAATGAACCAGATGTTTCTCCATTATATATATATTTCCTAGGTCTTTCATGTTCTTCTATATCAATCCAACCAAAAAGACATTTGCACTTAATAACTAGTCTAAAATCCATATTCTAAGCACACAAGATAAACCTTTGCAAAAAAACATTTGAGAGATCCCTCTCTGAGAACAGTAGGACTAGCTCCTGTAACTCTAAAGATTGGTTCTGATGTTTCCTTGTCTTTTGATTTGCGAAAGTATCAAAACACGGGACACCAATAGCTGGAACTCCTCCAGTCGTGCCCTTCAAAAAAAAAGCTCTACTATCTACCATGGGCACTGTAGATCCTTTCGATGATCAATTGATTGTCTTTGATGCTGACCGGTCAAAACATCCTCCTCTCCCTACTTCCATCACTTTCCAAATCCCAGTCAAGATCTAGAACACCAATGTTTCCTGGTGCATTATTGATGAGGGGGCATCCACCTGTGTGATGTCTGCTTCGATTTGGAAGCAACTCAGATCACCTGAGTTGGCTCCTTCCACGATCACTCTCTGAGCGTGGGATGGCCACGCCTCCCAGCCCATTGGCTTATTCCACAATTTTCCTATTACTCTTGTGGGAAATGCTGTTTGCATTGATGTAGAAGTCATAGATGCCCCCTTATGTTAAAAAATTCTATTGGGTCGTAGCTACACTTATGCGATGTCTACTATCCCTTCTGCGGTCCACCACAATATTTCCTTCCCTTATAATGGAAAGATAGTCACAATTGACCAGTTGACATATTATGAACCAAATTCTCAGACCTCCGCTGAGTCCACTATCTCTTCGGTGGCCAACAAGCAAATCATTGATCCTTTGACCAGTGTCTCACCCAGAGTCTACAAATATTCCTCATTTCTTGGTACATTCCATGGTCTTCCTCCTCCTGTCTCTGATCCCAGCTCATCGAATGTTTGCATGATGCAATCGTATTGGCCTGCTCTCAAGCATCCTGTCTCGACTAGTCAACAACCTCCTCGCCCTCTGCAACCTACCCCTAGCCCTTCGATTTAGCCTTTTGGACCTCCTCCTCGTGGCCCTTCATCTGGTATCCATGTGCCTCTCTATCCTCCTAGAATGGTTCCTCTAGGCCTTAGCCATTTAGGAGCCATCCCACCTAGCCATTACCCCTCTAGTTAGATACCGTTCCTAGCTCCCCCACCAGGATTTTATATGGTACATGTCATGGCCACCCTCTCTCTTCCTAACCTGACCTTTGGGATTCCCATCTGGTACCTTAATCCTCCAGCCGCTACCTCACCTAGTCAACCCAAACCTTATCTTGCTTTGACCTCGGTTCAACCGGTCCCTATGACTTCTCCCACTGTTACAGTGCCTCAGCCACCTCAACAGGAACCACCTCCTGTTGCGACTGCTTTGGGTAAGAAAGGAAAAGCTCGCAAGAGGGCCTCAAAGGACAAGGCTACCCCGACTTACCCTACACCTCCTCTGCCTCCAAAGCCCTGTGCTTTGTGTGATGTCGTCGGTCACGCCACCCATACCTGTCCCGAGTTGCCCCACATCAAGCCCATGGTTAAAGTCACGTTCCCTGAGTCTACGGTCCCTGAAACCTCTGCTTCTTCCTTGACTATAGCCAATAACACCAAGACTATTCACACCAACCAACCTTGTCCTTTGTGTGATCTCCATGGCCATTACTCTCACCATTGTCCCCGACTTACACATTACCATGCCTCTTTAGAGGTAGCTCTGGAGTACGAGATTGAACAAAACCAATCCGCTTCTCCCATTCTTACACAATATGTTGTAGGCCAGACTAAGCATTTACCTGCTCCTATTGAAATTCCCCCTCCCGATGTCGAGATGACAGAGCATGCAGCCACCATCCTCTACCTATCATCATACATGAGGCCCTCAGCAGAAGCTCCCTCTGAATCTTCTCCTGTTGTTTTTCTTAACCTCCCTTCAGCAATCACCTTGGTCTCAACATCAATATATCCCTTATCTGCTTGTTCTTACGTCATCCCCCATGACGATGTGAACCTTTCTTCTCATGATGACGAGTCAGGTAGCTTCGCAGCATCATGTAGTCTCCCTTCCTCCGATCATTCCGCCTTCTATTGTGATGATGACATCATGGAAGCCATGTTCACCCCTGACTTCATCTTTCCCACCCATAAACGAGATGACACCATCCGTGCCTATGGTGACTTATGTGGCCTGAGCACAAGCTACACCTCCAGTAGCTCCCACACTCCACCTCACCGTCAGCATGTGAGTAGTAGACATCCTACCCAAATCACTCCCTCCAGCGGAGCGCATTCGATTTCTACTTTGCACTCAGGTTTCCAGCATTGTTCATCATCCTCCCATTTATTTTCTTGCGGCACCTTTCGGATGGACCTCCCATCCACACCTTATATCAGTTTCGCCGATGGTGCAAGTTGCTACTCCCGAAATCTATCCTTGGCAGGTTGGGCCATTTTTACCCCCTTGCATTCGCTTATTCTCTCGAACGAGGTATGCATTGGTACTGCTACCAATAATCAAGCCGAATATGATGCAGTGCGAGGTTTATTAGCTGATGCCCTTTCACATTGCATCCTCCACCTTCATGTTCATTTAGATTCCCTGCTTCTTGTCATGAAATTGAATGGTGTCTATCATGTGCATAATCCTATCCTTTTTAAAATATATTTACGAGTGAAGATTTTGATGTGTGACTTTGAAATCATTACTTTCAGTCATGTACCTAGAGCACAAAAGAACTATGTATATAGCATTGCAAACCATATTCTAGATTTTCATTTAACACACGCATTTAACAAAAGACAATAACATAAAAATATACAAACGATGCATATCCATAATATGTGTCGTATAAAATGTTTTAGAGTCCATCCACTCGGATACATATGACATGCCCATAGCATGTTACAAAAACTCAAAAATGGGGGCACCACCTACCCCTACACACTAATCACTATCTGGAGGATCCTGAGCCAATGGCACTGCTCCCGCAGCTCGTAGATCACGCATATCCTGTCCGACCATCACCATGCACCTTATGACCCCTTGCTTCTCAGAGGGTAGACCAATACATGGCTCAATGTACTGGTCATCTAAGTCTTGCCAATCAGAAGCCTCTCACATCTATGATGGATGTCCTCCAGGAGGGTTGTTGCATCCTCATTTTGTTGCACCCTTGGTCCACTAGATCCTGTGGTCCTCGATACTACAGGTCATCCCATGTACCAGGCCAGTTTTATCGATGCTATATCTGCATACCAAAAGTGAAAGAATCAGTACCACATACAATATTCTAGAACTTTACATGCACATAAAATATTAGCAATTTTTCACTTACCATCAAGCCCCGATATTCAACCAGGCGACAGTGGCAAATCTGGGTCCCCACAATAACTCATCCCACTATAGGGATAGTCGTCTATATATAGTGGCATCTGATCCCAATGAACAAAGAACTCGGGGCTGAACACCGGTCCAATCGCCCCACATCCTCCTCTGCATAGTAGTCGCCCCCACCAGTGCATCCTAGGCTTTCTCGGGCCCCCATCTTGGAGCTGTATGTGAGGTCGAAGTGTCAGGATCTTCTCAAAGAAGAATGAGCACAAAACTATACCATATGCACAGTCATGGTTCAATTGTCGCTTACATAGCGACAACTGTCGTTTCAATGATGACAGCATCACCTGGGCCCACCCATAGTAGGTCCCACTCAAAACACTCTCCATAAGTATCAACTGCCCTTCAGTGATATGGTGGAATTTCTGGTTGCCCAGGATCCGCATCACTGCTGCTGCCACAACACAGGTCTCTAACCTCTCCAAATCCTTAATGGGTATCCGAGTCCCCTTGACTTGGAGACCTAGTCAAAATGGCGCTCTACAAACTCTATGATATTCCGCTCCTACGGTAACACTGGCTGAGTATTCGCTACCATACCAAGTGGTGGGAGACCAGTCATGAAATATATATCCTGGACCGTCAAATCGATCTGGTGCCCCTGCGCTATAAATACCTCATGGTCCGAATCCCAATAGCTGACAATCCGGGCTAATAAGGGCTCTCTAGGTCTCATCAAAGGGTTCTCCACAAACTTCAGAACCCCAAACTTGGCCAATGCACTATAGACACCTTGATCCTCCCAGATCTCCGACCGTAATGCACCCAGGTCTCTCTCTCTCCAGTTGATCCATAATTCTGCCATATCTACACAAAACCATCATATTTGTCAGTGTACAGATAGGAAATATTGTATCTCATCTTAAAAACCTAGTGCTCAGCCAAAAAACAACACAGAAAAACCCCTCCCTGACAGGTCGCACTTTTTAGGCCCAAATCTGGGACAAGTCGCAGTTTTTTGCTCAAAACTTACTACCCAAGTTGCACTTTTTCCCCAAAAAGTGCGACCCGGCCATAAAGAGGAGTAGGGGTATGTTCTTGAGCCCTGGGGACCTAATCTAAACTTTCAATCCACTGAAAAGAAAGAGTAGGGTTAGGCCTCTTACTTGCAACTGATGGATCTCGATTCCAACGATCGGTTTGCCCGTTACGATCGCTGCAAGATTTAGGGCCTTCTCTCCTCTCTACATTCACAACAGCTCCACATGAAAATGAGTGAATTTCGAGGGAAAATGCCTTATTAAAAAAGAAACCTCTAATTTTTCTTTCACCTGCTGCGGCCAAACCGTAGCTTAGTTTGCCAAACCGTCTATACCGTTGGAAAGCTCTCAACAAGCCCTAAAATGGGTATCAGTTAGTTTTTCGTGATTTGGTACTTCACTGGGACACTTTTTATCCAAGAAGGGCCACTTCACCACTCCTCAAAATTAAATTTCTTCACCTGCAACACTCATACTTGGGGGCACCCCTTTTCTTTCATACTTTTCCATGTTTATGTCAATATTAGTCATGATTAACCATCATGTAATCATGTTTTTATGGTCCCCATTGGACCTTTTTTCTGTGTGGCAACACCATCAAGCCGCCCTTATTTAGAGCATTCGAGTTGAGTCATCATTACATTCATGGAGTCTATCCCGAGTCCCTTTGTATTCCACTATAGTCCTCCATCCTTCATCTCTTGGTTCTTCTCTCGTGTCACACATTATGGCCTTCAGTCCCACTATCCCCTATCCCTCATGATATTGTGTTAGTTTCTTCCAGGTCATCCATGCCCTTTATGCTCTAACAAGGGAAGTCGTATGTGTGCTACTTAGTACCCCCCATTTCATCATCACCGCTCGTGTCCGTCTGTCAGTCGCTCTACTATTTTCTCTTGTGCCTTAGTTGAAGACCTCTTATTGCCTCACCTATGGCAGACGTCCCTCTGTCGACATCAAATCATTTATTCCAGAAGATAGGTCTAGAGGGCAGTGTACCTTGGTTCCAGCTTCCACTCTTGTTCGGTGCCTCGGATCAAGCAAAGGGATTCCTTATAGCCCTTTGAATTGATTGTTTTTCAGCTCCAGCTCCTTTCAGCATGATCGAGATCTGTATAATTGATGGTTCAGTGATGCAGTAGATTGGACTGGTGATTCCTGGGTGTGTGTGAGATGTTTCAACCCTCATGAGGGGGTGGCCCTACAGGTAACCCCCCACATACCCAAATTAGCTCTTCACTTCAGCCTTCGATGCAGCTCCATATATTTGATGATGTCGGCCTCAGCCACTTGCAGCGCCTTTTTGATTGCATGTATCAGTCAGATTGTCAAAGCCATTTCCTATTTACAGGGGCATCTAGGTTGTATTTGTATCTCATGTACTTAGATATTATTGTACAAGTCATGGTTTTTATCCCAGGCACAATATGTATGTGGGATTCATTATCATGTTGTTTATCTAGCTCATGTTTATGCCAGCATATACTATATTGTTCAATCCCTTGTTTACTGTATGCCTTATTTTTTTTGTACTTTGCCTCGGCGGGCATAGGTATGCCTCCCCCACTGCCTATAGCACAGGTACTCACTCATAAAAGATCCTTGTCGCACCTGTAAGTCTCGCCTCCTCAGGGTATAGTCCTTTCAGCACTTTAGTCTACCTTATACTTCTCTCCCTTTGACTTCCCCTTCAGTGTCTAGTGATTGAGTTCTTACAACGTACTTCGATCATACGATTAGCTCCTAACGCTTGCACGCTAGGGGGCAATCTGTTACGCCATTTTTTGGTCATCTAACCTATTATCATTAGATGGACCCAAGTACACCATGTAAGACCAATTTTACCCTAAGTAAAATTGCTTTCAGTATGAAAATAACTTATTAAACCACCTTTATTAAGTTGTTTATGGTCTAAACAGGAAACCCTATGAGGAAATATCAAATAAATCTACATTTGTTTGATTTTCCTCAAGGAATAATTAGTTAAACAAAAGTTTAATTAATATTCCTAGTTACATTTAACCCAAAACAAGGAAATTAATTAGATAAATCATTATTTTCTAAAGAATAATTATTTAAATCTTATTTAAACAATATTCTTTGTTAAATATGACTAAATCACCCATAAATAATTAAATAACTCATTATTTATTTGATTATTACTTCACCACATCCTTCAAATGATAAATAAATCGTTTATTTATTTATTATTTACAAATATAGGGATCTGACCCAAGTCAAATTCCTTTTCCCTCCAACAAATGTAATAAAATATTCCATAAAAGTTGGATCTTGATTTGGTTAATAATATTTTAACTATGCACCAATATCTAGACTAACTCAATATTTTGTGCCATAAATAGAAGAATTTCCCATTCATTTACCTTTCTTTGCGCCTAGAATCCTCACCCAGATCTATGCCACGATACGACGATTGATCCACCATCATAGTCATATTTTGCTACCATTTTTTTCTGGGTTTTCTACACCATCAAGAGAGAGAAGTTTTAGATCTGAAGTGTTGAGGACTTACAAGAACCCATTCCATTGAGGAGAACTGGTAACACCCTTCTGTGTTTTCCTCCCAAGTGCCCATAATACAAAATTCATTCAACATATTCTTGTCTTGTCTATTGGATGCATGGAGTAAATCTTGTTTTTTTTATTGTGTAATGTCTTCTAATGCATATATCTAGATTTTTACAGCATTTATCTTGATCACCTAGCTGCAGATCTGAAGATATTGGCAACCATCTTTGTTGTTAGGGCTGTTTTTTATGCACAGCTAAAGTGGTTTTTTTTCATACGCTTGGAATTAAGATTCATACTAACAATTAATACAAACTATGAGCTTATGAAAGTGGCCTGTTATAATTATTGAAATTAGAAACCATGAGACCTAAAAGATTAATAAATGTACAAGTCTACATACAAGATAGCTCATATTCATACATTTTAATACATAATAAATATGGAATGGTTAGATGCACAACCTTTTACCCATACATACATATATGGTGAAGTGGAGTTATGTAGAAGCTATCTTAGATTATCTAGGAGATGGTGATGATGAGATGGCATGGCAGCTATAAACTACACAAAACATCCCAGACTTAATCATGGAATTTTTATAATAGATTGAGCTGCAATTCAGGCTAACTACCATAAATAACCAGCCTCTTCTTCATACTCGTGTTTCATGGGTAAGAATAACAATAGAAAGGCCTACTCTGGCAAGAAGAAATCATCACTACTTATTTCTAGGGCATTTTGTATGAAGAGTAGAACAATGTGATTAGATATTACAATTAGCATTTTCTACTTTACTGATTTGTGCCCTTAGCCATTGCTATCCATTTCCCTCTTTTAACCATTCATATTGAATTTTTTTCCCACCCATTCACTAAAATATTCATTAAGTAATGAATTCTCACTTTTCATGTCTCAGAATCCAAACCAAATCCATTTAATGATTTTTCTATATTCAAATACATTATTGTTGGCCCTTCCTCAATGCCTGCCCACTTGAAGTTTCACCCTGAAAAAAAACACGTGGAATTTCATTACATATTGGTCCTGTAAAAATTTCATGTAGAAGTAGACCTATTATGGCAAGACTCAAAAAACTATGGAGTAGATTCAAATTAGCAATTCAATCAACTAGTTAATAAGACCAATAAAAACTACATTGTACAAATATGAATAATTATGTTCTAACTTCTAAATTTATCAAAATTTATTGCATTATATAATTGGATCTAATTACAACATTAGACATTTGGTCTCTTATGTAGTACATAGATCTCAACCACTGCCTGACCAAGTTACAAAATCTGAAATTTCCAATTCTCTCACAAATAGACAAAGAGCATGTAACTTTCAGTTATACAGTAAATTTTTGAAGTGTCTAATAATCAATCTCACTGTCTTCAATAGAAATCACAAATCTTGCCCCAAGTGGCCTCTTATTATTCATAAATTCTAGAGAATATTAGCCATCATTCTTGTGCAAAAAAACTAGTCTTAAAGTGAGTCCAAATCACTCTCTCATTTCCAAAACCTTTAGGTTTGATAGTTAATCAAATTCTATGGGAAGTTCCTTTAAAGAGCTGCACAGTGAAATATCAAGAAATTCTAGTTGTTGAAGTTTGCAAATGGAAGGAGGAAGCATTGACAAGCTTGGACTTGCAGACAATATCAGCAACCTAAGTGACCTTAAATTTCCCAAGTCATCAAGTAACTTTTGGATAAGGTGACAATCCGTGACAAACAACCTTTCCACGAAAATTAAACTGCATATGTTTGCTGGCAATTCCTCCAAATATGAGTAATTATTCAATGCTTATGTAGGGAAAAGAAAATTAGTTTCAGGAATGACTTATATGAATTGAAACAAATTGAACCTGAGATGTATGCTCTAGTGCCAACCAGTTTGTGGGAATACCATCCTCTTTAGCAGGCATGAAAAGCCTCTTATGAATGACACTATCCTGGCTAGCTAGACACAAGGCTAAATCATGCATCACATCATGTTGAGTAAAGAAAATCTCACTAGCATAATCAACTAAGATGCCTAGACTCATGATACATCAAAAATTTTATTAACCAAAGGTAGTGATTTGAAAAACACCGTTATCTTTACCAGCTAACACATTGATTTATCTTACCTTCTTGATTTATGATTTTTTTTTTGCCTCAATGTTTTTGCAAAGATGGTGCTCATAAAAGAATTCAAAATTAAGTTGAGATACAAATATGAAGAATGAGAATAATAAAACAATCAGCAAATTTATTGAAGGCAGCAAATCTAAGCAAGTTCCTCACCTTGAATCGCTTATGAGATTTAGGAGATTTCGACTTGCAAGTTCTAACAAGACCACAAAAGCATCTTTCCTATCCATTCCATGGGCATATACCCAAATATCTAGCAATGACTCTACACGGATCTTTCTACCCTTGGGAAATTCCCCCAAGTCCATAAAGAAGTCCTTTGTTTCATCATCAAGGACATCAATACTTGTTTCCAAGAAATGGAGCAGATCTTCTCTGTGATGTTTCGATATAGATTCTGCTCTTGAAATTTTCTTCTTAGCCTTTTCCCAAACTGGTTTTGGCTCTTTGCGCAAAGATCTTCCAATCACCTTGAGGGCAACTGGTAAACCCATATAGAATGCTTCAACCGACAAATATTTTAGCAGTTAAACATGTTAATCTTCTGCAGAAATATAAAGCATTAAAAAAATTTCCGAATTTTTTAACTCTCCGATTTTAGACCTATAAAACCATTTATCTGTCAAAGGGACATAAAATCAATCTGTGTTTGAACACTGTATAATAGGATGCAAATCATTCGAGTAGGATAGAGAAACAAGCAGTTAGGGTATGAGATTTTGAATAGTATGTCATATTCATACCTGTTTAACAAAAAAATCGTCATTTCTTGTTGGAATCGAAGGTTGTCCAAAGGCCCAAAAATAGAAATGAGACAGGGCGTCAGCCTTCTACAACATGGGCATGTTATACACATGACTGCTATATGTATGTGGAATAGCAAGATGCTGCCTGGTTGTGATAACCGTTTTGCAACCCTCTGCTTCGAACAACAACTGTTCCACATCTTATTTTGACCAAACATCATCAAAATTCACCAACTTCTGTGGATTTCCTTTTAAACTGAGTTTCTTCTACAGTTGGTTGTGCGCATCCTTGATGCTCTAAAAAACAGGCCTTCAACCTCTAATTATTTTATCCCACATACTCTCCAAAAGGCCCATTACATTTGGAGATCATGCAACAATTATGAAAACTATATTGTTTTGGAAGAAATGTGATAATCACAATGAGAATAAGCACTGAAAAAACCAAAAGGGAAGCAATAAAATGGAAGCTTGGTGTGACGATTAAAATAGGGGAGTTTTTCTTACCTTTGACTTCAGGACCGTTGCGGGGGGCTAATGAAATGGTAGTTTTGTCGCTTCCACCCATCCCTTCAACCCCAACGATACTAACCCCCTTCTTGAATAGGATATTTTTGACATCACTGACAATATTATTCAAACCCACTACAAAGTTTGGCATACTCGGGACTTGGGAGCTGTCACTTCCAGTGAACTTCTCAGACTGTTCAGACATTGTGGTATCATGTGACCCATTAATGATTCTCTGAAATAGTTCAGTTTTGCTCATTTGATGAAGCATTAATGAGTTGGAGCTGGCATCATTAGTCAACTTAACATTAACCCTTTCCATTATAAGCCGACCCATTTCTTCAATAAGTTCAGATTGTTTGCTAAAACCCTTGAAATCCACATCTGGGTTGTGGACATCAAGGGTATGCAAGAAATTGTTGACATTCTTTTCTATCTTTTGGATCTTCTTTCCATAGTGATACCTTTTGTATAAATTAAAGTTGCTCATACGCTCTAATTTTTTTACTATGTGAAGGCCATCTTATTTGAATAGTAAGGAAGACAGAGGATATGCGTCTTGAATCTGCAACTGGAGGAATAGAAAGAATTGCAAGAAGCATGTGCATATTGGGGATGGCCAGAAGGGAGAAGGACTCCAAAGGTTCACCTTCTACAAGAAAATTTCCTTTCTTCGTTCCCATAACTAAGTTGGGGCATAGACATCTATCAAATCAATTGATGAAAAACATGAGGAAACTAATAGGGTTGTGGGCAATGGTTTCCTATGCAATGAACTACTTAGCATTTGTCATCTGCTCTACCATGCAATGGTTAATTTTACTGATACTATTGGCACATGATATAAGGGCCCTACTTATGACAGGTTCAGGTAAGAAATTATTCAAAAGGAAAAGAGAAATAACAACACCAAATTGGAAGACCTTAAAAAGTAAAGGGAAACAAAAGGTGCACAATAATGTCTTGCGGTTGTAAGGATAGGAAGAGTAAGACCCTCCTAACTTTTTCAGTTTATTGTCCCAAGGGAACAATGTTTATTAAATCCAGTTATGCATTTGCATAAATAAAATATGGGGCATTGTTATATGAATTTTTGAATGCATTTATCCAAAATATTCGTGTGCAACATGTCGTACAAGTCATAATAGATAATACTTGTATTTATAATTATGTGGACACCGACAAGATGTTAAAGGAGAAACACCCCACATTCATTTGGACTTCCGGTGCTGCCCATTATATCGACCTAATTGTTGAGGACATGAGAAAATTTTACTTTATCAAGGATGATTAATCAGTGAGGAACATCACATAATTGTTATATAACCATGCATATGATCTTAGCCTAATGAGGAAATTGAAAAGAAAAAGGAATTGGTGCATATTACCTTCACATCTTTTGCCACCACCGTCATTTCTCTTCAATCTATCCTCAGTTGTATATTGGAGATGAAAAGGATATTTAGTTCAGATGAGTAGTATGATAGTATATCTAGCAATAAATAGGAAGGGCAAGCTATTACTAAATTAGTGTACTGTAGGGAAAAATTAGATGTTTGAAAATTTAAAGAACCTTTGGTAATGATTTTTTACCTAGTTGATGGTGATTAATACACAATAGGCTACCTATATGTGGCAATGGTTAGTGCAAAATAAGTTACCCATCCTTCATATGAGGTCTAGGGTAAGTTGGAGCATGAAAACATATAACAATATGGGATTTAATTGATCAACAATGCATCTAAACCATCATCCCATTAATCAGTTGAGTTGTACCCCAGCGAGACCATGATTTTAGTTTCAATGGAAACACTATGGAAGAACTTCTTCCACCTCCGGAGGATCATGCCTAATCCAATTGACCATTCAACCATAACAAGCAACATGGCGATGTATAAATTGGGCACTAATTTATTTGTCTTTGAAATGGGAGTATAGGGAAGAAAAACTAATTTGTTTTCTTTCTTTCATATTTGCTACTAGAAAAAAATTTAATATAAGTCATTTCTTATTTTCTTATTTTCTATAGATATGTGGTGGGAAAATTATGCTGGAAAAGCACCAAATTTATAGAGATTTTCCATATCAGTGCCTAGCTAGACTTGTGCTTAAATTTTCACTCACAAATTTGAGTGTGTTTCAAAAAATACACAGAGATGCAACATGTCAAAATATCTGTGTCTTAATAATATAGTCTACATCTAATACAATCCTTGATTATGGCTTAAGCAAATTGAGAAAACACTTGATATGGACACCATTTCCTTATAGAAAATATTGACACAGGGTACAAATGGTTGGTGACGGCATGGCCATGTTATGGAGAAGTCATCTAAATTGTTAGATGAATATGAGAAAGATCAGGTGATAGGTTGCATAGGAAAATTTCCTACAACAAACAGAAAAGGAGAATGAGTAAAGTCAGGTGCTAGCCTTTGTACCTATACTGACTGAGATACCAATTATTAAGCATTCAACTATTATTGTAGAACTTTCCTCTACTAGAGGATGACATGTTACCTTTGCCCATGAAAAATGGATTCCAGAGGTAATTCTCCACCCATCAGCCAATGATGGACTCCAGAGACAAAAATTCCCAAACCTCACTTATTTTAAGGATTCCAAAGATTATTTTAGGGATGTTGGGAATCCAAAGTGGCTAATTTTGAGCGCTCAACAAGGAAACTAGCCTAAGGCAGTGATAGGACTCCACCCTTTAACTATGAGGGCCTCCAGAGATGGATATCTACTCCCTTAGTCAATTCAAATAGGCATGAAAATCATCTCTTATTTGCAACTAAAACAGAAATGTGAGCAATAAATATAAATTTTCCTTTGTATAAAGACTCCAGAGACCAAATAAGGGAGAATAAGAAGACATTTTTCTCAGACAGTCACCAATGGGATAATCAAGTTTCTCTATAACAAATCTTTAGTAAAAGAATTATACCTTCATTCCATCCTTGCATTTTCTAGTTGGGGCACCAAAAAGAAGAAGCAGGGCTTTTTTGACATCCTCGTGTCCAAATATTTTTGGAGCTAAAGAACATGCAAGCTTGTTATAGATGTCACCATCCTTAGCAAGAATTACAGAAAGACGTTCTATTTATTCTTATTCATCACCCTGTAAAATTTACCTACAACTGTTTGAAATTAATGATTAAAATAAGCAATATAGAGAAAACATGGATCAAATAAAAAACTTCACTAAATGGCAGATTTTAAAACACTGCATATGCTAGACATGTGCAACCAAAGAAAAATTTCTAATCTACCTGCAGTAGATGTGGAACTTTACATATCTATATAAAGTAATACATGTTAAGTAATACCACCATCATCAAAGTAATACTTGTTAAGAAGTGAAGTAGCAGCTTGACCCATAATAAGTGACAAAACGTTGAATATCACAAGCACCCAATGGGTCTTCCTTTTTCCTACAAATATATTTCTATTGGGGCCTCTTCCTAGATCTACATCCCTGATCAAAATAGGACCTGAAGTTCCAATCTCTCAAGGTTAGTCAAATTATATTACAACAGCTTGCGGATAGACAATTCAATCAAATATAAAATTAATCTAAAAGATTTAACAAACATACCTTCTTGTACTGCATTCCTGATCAAACCAGGGCCTTAAGTTCCAATCTCTGTAAGTCAGTCAAATTATATTACAACAACTTCCAGATAGACAGTTCAGTCAAATATAAAATTAATCTAAAAAATTTAACAAACATACCTTCTTGTACTCTGTTGTGGCTTTCTGGAATAACACCCATTTGAATATCACCCATTAGAAATGAATTACCAGTGTGCATCAATAAAATTAATCGGCTTATGGATGTATCACCAAGAAAAAGTATACAACACCTCATGAGTTTTTATCTTTAAAGAAACACATATTGAAACGTAAACACCGTGATTAATCTCAAACTTAGAAGAAGGAAACTAGGAACCGGAGCTAAACGAATGTTAGTAGTGATAATGGGGCAATATAGGTAGACTTTGATAGCTTTCATGGATTTTTCATTGCAGCGTAGGATGATAAATGGAATTAGAATGAGCATTCAGATAATGAATTCATTCTATAAGAAAAAATTAACACAACATAATTGCCCTTACAAAACATAGCATAAATTGATTTACGAATTCTATTTATAACTCTTTAGAACAACTAGTGAAAGCATAAGATATGAAATGGAATTGAGAAGGCATTCGATGAAATGAAACACGAAGGAGATACAATGCTATAAATCCATACCACATGAATCCAAAAAATTTTACTACAACTACCTCTGTATTATCAAAAAAAAAATCTCCAAGTACAATAGCTCTCCTGTGATATATCCAATATCCAACCCCCCTCTATCACAAAAACATTTATTTTTCATAGGCCAAATTACAAGGGCCTATTTTTCCAAAACAATAAATGTATTTTTGCAAAAATAAAAATAAAAATGATATCAAGATGGCCAAAATATAAATACTTGCAAAAAGACTCTGATGGCACATTTGAGCTACAAACTCTAATTTATATGTCCAATTTGAAAAATAGGAAATCCAACTACCAAACAAACATTCAAAATAAAATGCACTTCATTTGTTAGCCATTGCTCTGGTGTAAATTTGTTGACTTGAGTGAACAGAAACCATCCTAATTGAACCTCGTGCCATTCGATCCTTGATATCCTTTCTAGCAAGCGAAACATTAATCTAAAAATTCAAGGAAAAAATTAACATTAGTGAGAATAACCACATACTTTTATTCAAAACATATTCATAAAAAAGGAACCAATTCTTCTTTCTTTTCGTGATTAAATGGACCAACTTCAGAAGAACCACAGTAGAAGGAATCCAACATAAGTGTTGAGGTAAGGGATACCCTTATATTCAAATTGTATATATGTGTTGAGGTAAGGGATACATATAGTTATATAGGTATGTAATTATATTTTTTTTATGGAATAAATACCAAATTAATGTTTGAATGAAACACAACTAAAAAAATATGAATGGCTAGTGAAAGAAACTTACACCAAAAGATAGGTAGCAAAAAAAGTTTGAGTTATCTTGAACATTCACCATTTGAAGTATTCACTAGACCTAAAGCCAAAAAGTACAAAATTAACATCAAATTCATACAAACAAATCAACAAAAATATAACCAAAAACTATTTATAAATAATCCAACATATGGAAATACATAAGGAAAGTGAAAGTAGAATGTTTTGAAAATTAATCTTGTTCAAATTTTTCACAAAATCTGAAAAAACTTTCTAATCACTTTCTTCTAATTTGTATGTATCATTCTCAGCATTGTATGATAAGTTTGTGATTGATATAACAGATTCAAGTTGTACAAAAGCATGATCAGTCAAATAATACTTATATATGCACTTCCCCTTTATTCTACTATACCAACATAACTGAAGCTCGATGCCTTCTAATCTACCCAAAAGGTCGATGTCATTATGGTAATCAAACACCCTACTACCATCCTTCCTCTTTATTCTTTGAACCCTTCCAATGTACCACATTCCACAAGAAAGACCTTATTTTTTACTTCGAGGAACACCTTTTCTTGCAGTAAGTTCAGTGGGGGGAATTGAGTTGTTTTCAAACAACACCCCACAATCTGATCCAATTCCAAAGCCAATTGAAACACCCTTTTGTAGAGTATTCCCATCTCACCTAAAGTAGACCCCACTTCTCACTTTTGTCAACCTATCTTGGATAATGTTGGATTTCCATTCAACTGACTAACCAAACATGCTTTGAACATATCCTTACCATCAAGATTCACCATTGGTTTTATAGTTTTTCTTACATTTTAATCAGCGGAACCTAAAATTTCATCCAAATCATGTCTCCACTCACTTTCCATTATTTGAAATTCACTTTCATTGTATACCAATGAAGATGAAGATTGAAATATAGAGTTGGAACATCTCGGTGGAGAATCATCAACTACTTCATCCGCAATTAGGAATGTTGGATAATCTTTATTCTCTATCCATGGTTTAACCCACCAAGAACATTGAGTGTAATTTTCTGGTTTCATTTCAAGAGTTGATAAAATGTCTTGTGCATCCTTCAATCCATTCTTAAGGGCTTCTACAATTTTAACGTCTGTGGATATTGAATCATAATGCAACACTATGTCAATGTTTTGTATTGTTTCTTGGTGCAATTTATTCCAAATTTTTTCTTACTTCTTATGGGATTTATTAAAATGAAGCCCTTGGTAATTTTATTCTTCTTCAACAACTCTATTAAGGGTTCCAACAACATGAAGCAAGTCAGTGAAATCATAGGCTCTCTCCACTCCAACCATCCCACCAACTTTGCTAAAGAATTTCTCACATACATCTGACCCAGTCAAGTGCAAAACACATGGCAAGTTAGAGTATTGATCTCGAAACAATATCATCAACAAAACTGCAAAATGGAAAGAAATTTGCACATCTTTATATGCCTCTCTGCTGATGAAATTTATGTTTACATTAGTATGAGATTGTTTTTGTACCCAACATAACCATAATGCAAAGAAATGATGAACTCGTGAAGAATTTCGGACTCCTTCCCAGAGGCTCAAACTATGAGACATAAAGAGGTCAATGTAGTCAGTAACAATCATTAGGTAAGTCTCTGTAGCTAGTGTCCTCTCTAACTTTCCACTTGGTGTACTTCTCAACTCTTTCAAATACTTCTGAACATGCCTTGAAGCAATGTGTTGTGTGAAACCCCAATTTTGTCGATCCATCATTTCTATATCTTCACACTTAAGCTTGTGATCATCCACTTTAAAAGCGTGATAAACCATTCTAACATGGCCAAAAATTATGTACTCATTTCCTAAAACCAATTCTTGTCGACCGCTAAACAAAGGATTCACTAGATTTTTTCCATTGTGGATGTAATCTTGGTCATGCAATCCTGTTACATTGCAACCATTTTACAACCCAGTTAGCCTCCACCTTTCCCAAGGAATTTGATATCGAAGACTTGATGCTGAAGAATAATCCTTCAACATAAGTTGTCTTCTTCTGCTATCCCCATCCGAGGGATCACCAACAATAGGTCCCAAATTTTTTTCTACGTGTTTCTTCCACATAAATTATACCTTTTCCCATTTTTGATAAAAAAAATGTGCATTGAATTTATTTCATGTTGGATGAACAACCACAACCAAACGAGGAAGTTTTTCATGTAAAGGGTTTGCAATAATAACATGTGCATAATGCCCAATAACATTGTTTTTAAAAGAATTTGTTATAATCTCATAGCCTGCATCTCCCTCACCAACAGTCACCAAGAAATGTTATTGGAATTGATTTTCTTCTTTCAAACCACAAAACCCCACCAGTGTATCACTTTTTTCTACCCACCTAACATATTTTTTCACAATTGTTTCATCTTCAGCAAGGCATACAGGATTTGGTCCATATATACCATGTTTGGCTTTATAAGAAGCATAAATTTTTACAACTGCCTCAAAAATGTGTTCATGCTCCCCTGGGATATATGTCAATGACTTTCTAACTTGCCTTAAAGTTGTAGATATTGAAGGACCATCCAGATTCAAGCTAATAAAGTTATGTAATCTAGGACCCCACCATAACTTGATCATCTCATAAAGGGATTTTGTGGATGTACTATACCTTCTCCCTATTTTTTCATGAATCAAGTTATGAAATATATCCTTGAAAAATTCCCAAACTGCATCTTTACCTTGTCATTCTCCTTGCTTATGTGCCTCACAAACATCGTCACAAAACCTAAAGACATCCTTCCTGTCTGTCGATTCAAATAACTTTTCCTTTAGAGATATCATTCTAATATAGAGTGTAGCAACCTTTTTCCTCTCCCACCAAAGAGCTCGCATTGTTGATCTAAGGTTAGCATTTGTAACCCTTGCAGCATTCTTCAATTCATTTTGAGTCAAATAGTCCAATCTTCTACCTTTTCCTATATCTCGTTCACTTGATTCACGATATAATTGTATCCTGAAGTCATTACATTTTAGAACCAACTTAAAAAATCTACATGCTAATGAATAAAAATGGATCCATGTTTCAGAACCCCTCTGGCAATGAATATGCCTATAGGTACCATCAATACGACATTCAATACCCTCATAACATAGCATGATCTTGGTATGCTTCTTTATGGCCCATAATTTTCCACCCCTTTGATCATCCATTAGGACCTTTGTTTCCCATCTCTCCCCATTTCTATCAATATAAGGATGCCAATACCCCCAACATTGTAGTAACAAGGGAGACAATTGAGCTATAATAAGATGACAACACAATAAAAATAAAATAAATTAGAAGTACGATAAATAAAATAATATACAAATTCATATTCAATTTTAGTCTAAGATATTAATTAACCACTAATTAACACACCTGAAGTAGAAGTACTTGCACTTGTAGAACCCCTATGTAATACTGATGGTGATGATGGCACTAAGAACCTAGTCAAACTTTGTTGGGACTTATCATTGGTAGGCTTCTTAGGTCTCCCAACTGTGCCACTCCTCAACCTAGTCTCCTGATGTGAAGCCTCATTTGTAGTAGTAGTAGTGTGCTTATTTGATTTCATGTGTTCATTTAGATAACTGACAATATTACCACTTTTCGACACTAAAAAAAACCATTTATTGCATCGTGTACATTCGACTCTTACTTTTTTCATGTCCTTATAGTCTACAAGTGTTTCTTCCACCACCTTGAACAAATTAGGCTCTTGTGTCTATTAGTGTCTCCGTAGTTTGCAAGATTTGGCAAATACAAAGTTGCAAATCCTACATATGAACCACTTTGGGATTCTAGGATCTAGCCCTCCTGAATCTAGAGAGGGATCTCTCTATAAGTGTAAGGATTGATTTATCTTTTAAGGTTTTTAGTGTGATATTAGGCTAGTTATTAAGAACAAGGGTTTTTGGTTTGGTTTTGGTTGGGAAAGGATATGATGAAGGTGAAGGAAGTCTATATGAAGGGTGAAGATATAAAAAAGTTGAAAGAAAGGTTCAGCTGATAGGATAAGTCATCAAAAGTATCAATCCATTCGGCTATGGAGTCATAGAGGATTTAATTGAAATAGAAAGTCTACAAAGGTTACCATGGGGCGAGTCATTCACATCTCAAGATCCTTTAAGTTTATTTTTTGGTATGAAACATTAAGAAGTGAGGTGAAATAAAGAAACCAAAGTGCAGCCTAAGATCAGGTAAGGACTTTGAACCTATCCTGCTTTTGACATACTTTCAAAGGAAACTTTTAATAAGAAACAAAGGGTAGCCTAAGATCAGGTAAGGACTTTGAACCTAGCCTACTTTTGGCATAATCTAGAGGGAAACTTCTAAGCAATTGTTTAAGACATAAACCAGGGCAGGGCTAACCATAAACCTCTTGGTCAATATTCCTACTAAAACCATCTTATCAGACAAACAATCCAGCAATCCTCTTGACTACCTTCAGAAAATAGAAAACATTAAAGACAAACATAAAGAGTAGTTTAAGATCAGGTAAGGACTTTGAACCTATCTTGCTTTCAACATACTCTTCAGGAAAACTTTCAAACCACCTTTGGAGAAAGAACTAGAGGACAGGGCAAACCATAAACTTCCCTAGTTTAGCTCTACTAAGCATCTAATGAAAATCTCATTCAAGAACAATGTTTAAATTTTTGGACAATAAGACATGGGCTCGCCAACATTCCTTGACTTTTTCGACTGTATTAAATCATTCTTAAACACACAATTGGAGGAAAACATAAAGATAAAGCTTATCAGTGAGATTTAGGGTACTTCGAAGAGTATGTCCTAATCTATTCTTGCTGTTCTTTATTAGAGAAAATGGACAGTATGAAAAACATGAAAGAAGACAATTTACAATAAGAAAAACATCATCATTGATGTAGACCAAGATCGCATGAAATTTGACTCGTATATTGATGTTCAAACCAGTACAATCTTCAAGTCCAAAAGGTCTTAACAACTCATAGAATTTTCTCTTTTTAGCCTAATTTTCTCCCATTATTTACAGATCTTCAGTAGCTTCATAAAACTATTTACATGCATCAGATATCCAGAGACCAATAATATCTCATATTCTTCAGAAGTATTTATAGAAGAAAGAGGAGGTGGGATGAAAAATAAGATCTCTAGTTCAATTAATACAAGTTTTTAATGCTTCTCTGTATTTCAGGGGTTCAATAGAGAAGATTTATTATATTTCCTCTGTATTAATTGGTCTTCATTAAGTATTTAGCCACTTAGCATATTTTGTTGACTTTAAAACTCTTTTAGGCAGGCTGGAAATAACTCTGGCTGCTTTAAACAAAATATCACTGACTAAGGCAATTACTATGCCTTCTTTTGATTTATTGAGGCTGTAGGTGGCACTTTGGTAGCTGAAAGGATATTTTAGCCTCTGATGTGGTATTGGAGGCTTCCTTCAACTAATATGACTTCTTTGTTTTTATAAACACGGTGATTTATTTTATGATTTATGTTTAGGCTTAATTAAGCCTTGATCTTCATCTTCGGGTCTTCAATCCGATACACTTTGTTGCTTTGTTTTCACTGGCACAAATGGTTTTATGCAGTTGGAGGGTTTCATTTGTGATCGGGGATCATGATCCACCGATGTAATTTAGAGTCTGAAACCCTGCTGGTTCCTTTCATCGTGGATATAAGACACAGAATCGTCACCCTATACTCATATGGTCACCTATCTGTGACTATGGAAATACATAGATCGAACACCACTAAACCTTTCAAAACACACAAACTAATTATAAAAACCCTATGAATTGTGGTAAAAATGCATTTCAGAGGTTCAATGGAGGTGGTAGGAATGCTTGAGGATGGGGAAATGTAGCGGTAGAGGACATAAAACTGGGCAGATCAGCTAACCAAGCTCGTATTTGAATTATGGCGTGAATATGAAGAAGGGTGGTTTTGGGAAAACCGGCAGCAGTTTTCGTGCAACATTTGGGGGGGTAGGCGGTATTAGCTTTTGGAATGCGATACATGTTAGCGTTCAACATGTGGATTTCTAAAACTGCTTTTATCGCGTGGAAGTAGTGCACCGGGAAGGAGGGGTGAAAATCGCGTGATATGGATCATTGACCGTTGGATTGGAGGCTCCAGATCCAATGGTGTGGGTTGAATGTGATGGATGAAGAGCTGCGGGGTAAAAGGGTATGCAGGGTCCATGGTGATGTAAAACTTTTGTCACGTAGTGGACGGGTGTAACAAGCTATCGGGTTAAATCCTGATCGTTATATTTCTTTGATGGATGGTTACGAGTTAAGAGAAGAAGCGGATATGTTCGAAAGGGAAGAAATGAAGGGAAAGGGAACGAGCGAAAGGATGGGGCCAGATGGCCTTTGATATTTGTAGATCGATGGTCAGGATTTTGTTTAAAACTATATTTTTTGGGAAATGAAAAATATAGAAAAGGTAAGGTTTGAAGGAATTTGGCGGAGAAAAACAAGGAGAAGGGAGGGCCCACCTTTTTATAAAGGGCAGAAGGGTTTTTACTTAGGAAGAGAGGTTTTATAAGAGCAGCAAGAAGGATCAATGGGAGCCATCGGATCACGAGGATCGATGGTCGAGATCTTTCGATGGGGGAGAAAGAGAAGGGCGGGATTTGAAAAACATAAGTAATGTGGGTCTTCAGATTTAAGAAGATCAATGGCGGAGATTGCATCACAAAATTGCGTAGGACATGAATGGTGTGAGGGGAGGGGAGAAAGGCGATGATGCAAAATAGCGCAGACCGTCCGATCAAACTTGATTGATGGTGGAGATTCAATCGGATGTCGAGATGGTGGAGGATCATGTGATGGATGAGCACGGTGCGATGAAGCGTGAATTGTTGGATCTGGCAGAATGAATGGTTGGGATTACATCGCATCAAAGAAAATGAAAGAGGCTAAAGCACTGGGGTGTTTGAGTTTGCGATGTGCGATTAAGCGCTAGCCGTAGGATCGATATGAGAGATCAACGGTCAGGATTAAATCGGTGGGTGTGATGACAGAGGGCTATGGGCAGAGTGCGATGAGATCTTAGCCATCAGTTCTTGTGGATTCGACGGCTGAGATTAAATCGGGGGATCAGCATCGGAGGAGGAAAAGGGAAAGGTTAAAGGGAAACTGCAATTGCCAATTGCGATGGAGCGATGAGTCTTAGCGCTCGGTCGCGGCTCTGGGTCATATAAGGAAAAGGAGCTGGGGCTTAAGGCCGAAAGGGGTTTAAGGCCTTAGGAGTGCAAAAGACTATTTTCAGGCCAAAACAAGGAGATTTTAAAGCCAAAACAGGTTTCCGATAGATGAGAGGAGGGGTTTTTTAAAACCAAATAAGGGAAAATATAAGGTTTTAAGAGGTGTTTTAATGATTTTGAAGGTTAAATGAAGGGTTTTTAGAAGGATTTGTGAAAGCGAAAAATGGTGAAAATGGAGAAGTGAAATGATGGAAAATGGAACCTCATGAGCAGCTTTTCTTTGGTAAATAGCAGGTTCTTTAGGATTAATAGTGAAACAGTAGTGAAGATTAACTTAGAGGGTAAAGATCATCATAAGACTTCAAGAACTCACAATTTGGAGATGGAATTGTTTCTTGAAGGCCTAAAAGATTTAGCCACCATTTGATATAACGAATTTTTATAGGTGGCTTTGAGTGTCTCGTTGAAATCATCTAGAAGTTTGATTGCTTGATCAATATGAAATCGATCTCCAACCACCATTGTTTGTTGTACTTTGTTACATTAAGGAATTTCACTACCACTTGGCATTGAAAGGCATTGTTGATGGGACGTTGTTTTCATATGATGGCTTTTGAAGTTGCGCATTGTTCGCGCTACCAAGGATACATCACCTGTTCCATAATCAATGCCACAAATTTCACAATGGATATTTATTTTAGATTCTCCCTTTTCTAAATATACTTTGAGAGTAAGTTTCTCATTGAAAAACTCTTCCATTAAACTTTTCACTTTTTTTTTCCCAAGATGCCAATACACAAGGATCAGCAATTGTGGCTTCTTCCACTTACAAAGGCATATTTTCAACTCTTGGTTGTTTATGCATAGGTTCCTCCACATTCTCTTCAATGTTTTCAAAGATTGGTATTGTTTCCACTTCATTTGAACCCCTTGTTTCCAGATCAAATGTGCCTAGTTTCCTCTTGTTGCCTAAAAGTGTTGTATAAAATTTCCATTTATTCTCTTGCTTTGGATCTAAAGCTAATCCATCCTGGATAAAATCAAAAGTGAAATATTTTAAATATCCACACAATTTCATCTTGATTTGAAATGTACAGCCTTCTCATTACTGACAATGCAGTAGCAGTTTCTCTTCTACATCGATAGTAAATTTATAGATAAGTCCATGTCTTTTGGACATAAGCAATGTAAATGCAAATTCCCTGAAATATTGGTTTTATTATGAAAAAAAGCGAGAAGCAGGTATGCACTTTCATTTCAAGCTCCAAAAACATAGATAACTCTTCTATGAGTAAAATAACAGTTCAAAATGTACTATGGAGATGAATTCTGCGTGGAACTTTCATGAATTACTACAAAAACAGACTGAAGTTGATTTAGCGATCAAAACATTGAAACTTATAACAATAGCTTAAGCTAACTGCCTCAGTTGTACTTATTTTGTATTTTGTGTCCTAAAGAGGTCAAAACCGTGTCAAAACCAAACCATCATATTTTTTACTGTTCACTGGTATGAAATGGATTTTATTCAATTTATTTTTCGCTATTATTCAAGTACCAAACTTATGATCTAGTTTTTATACGGGTTTAGCTACTGTCATTAATCAACTCTACATCCTTGATGTTGGGTATACTACTGAATTCTTTCTGGGTAAATTTTAATTTAATTATGATCAAGGGTATTTTTTCTCTCTCCTTTAATTAACAATAATATTCATATTAATCATGCAACAATATTTTGTAAGGGTCAAATCTTAGTTGTGTTGATAGGAATATGCTAATAGCCAGTCCATTAGCTGTTTTAAATGTCTTTTATATGCATTCACTTTTTCAGAGTTACATGGTATTTCTAATGATTTGTCTGATGACGATCTTAGGGAAACAACATATGAGGTTCTTCTTGCATCTGTAGGAGGAGAAGTGTGAGTTCTGATGTTGCGCCTATTGTAAATATTGATATCTGGTTGAAGGTCAATTAATAGTGGGGAAAAAGTTGCACAGTATTGTGTTTTTTCCTTATAAAAGGAAAGTTTTTTTATTGTTTTTATCATTTTTCCTAATCTGCGCAACTGATGGCAGGGGCCTTATATCACCAAAAAAGGATAGAAGGGATGAGAACAAACTAAACCTGTCAAGGAAGTTTCCTCATGGACTCCAAGATAACTACCAAAGTAAACATGCCAGAACACCTAGACTTGTTGGCTTGTTGGAGACAATGCGAATACAGATGGAGGCAAGTTGCTATTCCTTTGTTTCTCCCACTTACTTTCATGTGCCTTTGGTTTGAATAGTGAAGTTTTTCTATGTCCAAAAAACAATTCTTCGAAAATGGTATGATTTATTGATGGCACACAATGAAGATGTGGGGAAGCTTATGACATTAGAAAATTGCAAGCCTATAAAAGAAGGTTTGGGAGAGCCTGTAGGTGTTGCTGGTGCCATTACTCCATGGAACTTCCCACTTTCCATGATCACACACAAAGTATGTTGAAGAAATTGCGAAAATATTTAATTGTCTGAAGACATTATATGAATGAAGACATACAATGGAATTTTGGTTTAATGATACCATTTCTGATTTCTTCTATAATACTAAATCTTGAAGAAATTGTGAAAGTATTTAATTCTCTGAAGACATTATATTAATGAAGACATACATTGGAATTTTGGTTCAATTGGGAGCATGTTGATAGAAAATCAAATGACATTTATGTCTGTTAAAACTTAAGAGTTTCTCACAGAGAATTATTGATTACCTTCTTCATGAGCTTGATGTTGTAGAGTGCGTTGCCATGCCAGGTGTTCACAAACAAACTATGTTGGTTTCACATTTTTTGGAAAGCTAACTTTTGTCTGATAGTGAGGAGAATTCTATGTTGTATGTCATAATGTACGTTATTTATGTATTATAGGAGAGTGTTGTGTTTTTTTTTAGTCAAACCATTATTGTTAGAACTTAGTGCCAAGGTGAGTTATTAGTTATGTAACTCACATTTTTTTTAAGTATGTCTTATATTTACATAAAAATATTTAAAAAAACAAATCAAGGAGTGGACAAGTATATAAAATGGTGGATGTATTTTCTTCCATAAAACTATTAAGGCAGAAATAAATTCTAAATAGGAAATTGCATCTAATGCTTGTGCATATTTTATCAATAAAGCACCCTTGGACAACAATTTGTGATGTACGTCTAACACCACATGGTACTGAAAGCAGACAAAGAACTTGCCTTGTCTTCAAAATCAAACTTGCACCTAATATTCCGAAGGGTAAATACTAAATAGAGCAGAGAATATCAAGCAATGCCATATCCCAATGAAGGAGGATCAAACTGGATAGCTACAATCACCAAATAAGGTGGCGTGCCAATGAATCCACCGCTAAAGAAGTAAATATTGGTCATGAATGTGCTTCCAACAACTCCTAGTGAACTGGAAGTTCCACAAGATATGCTTTATTTTTTTGGGATGGTAGAAAATATGGAAAAGACCATCATTGAGTCTTCTCTATACCATCATTGGTAGCCATGCAAAGACCCACAACTTATATGAAAGTCGTATGGACCATATATTGTCTAATATACACACTCACCTATCTTTTGGATGGACTGAAACCCATATTGCATTGAGAATAAGGGCTGATGGATGCCATTGATGTAACAAATGATATATCTGCCATAAATTATATTGTTGCAAAGACCAACTGAAACTAATCAAACCTGCATCTAATCTTCCAAAGGGTAAATTACTAAATAGAGTAAAGAATCTCAAGCACTGCCAAATCCCAATGAGGATCAAACTGAATAGCTACAATCACCAAATAAGGTAGCATGCCAATGAATCCACCCCTGAAGGAGAAGTAAAGATTGGTCCTGTATGTGCTTCCAACAAAGGCATATTTCAAACCATACTGTATTGTACCCTTAAAATATCAAAGAACATGTTTTGCAACTATCTTATAAATATACCTCAACTCAACTATGAACTAGATCAAGGTGTTCAATATGAAAAATACATCAAGTTTGATGTTACATCAAGTATCTAATCAATTATCTATACATCAAAGGATCTACCATATTTGAGTCCAAGTCATGCAACCTAGAATTGGCATCATTGGGGTGACCATGGATTTACAAACAATCATTTGGAATCTTTTCAAGGTATCAATCATGTACTTTCAATGCCAAAGAAAAACCTCACTTGTACTTGGCCACACCTTTGGACCCAAGAAACAATACATCAAAAAAAAAAATTTCATATTTAAATACTCATTCCTACTGGGTATGTGTTATATTCAGACAGTGTTTTGGGATGATGGAAAATATGGAAAAGACCATCATTAAGTCTGACCTTAACAAATTTTTCCTTGGAGGGAATACTCTAATAAGTGCCAGCCATGCAAAGACCCACAACTTATATGAAAGCTGTATGGACCATATATTTTATAATATACACACTCACCTATCTTTTCGATGGACTAAAACCCATATTGCATTGAGAGTAAGGGCTGATGGATGCCATTGATGCAAAAAATGATATATTTTCCATAAATCATATTGTTGCAGAGACCAAATGAAACTAATCAAACCTGCACCTAATCTTCCAAAGGGTAAATACTAAATAGAGCAAAGAATCTCAAGCACTGCCAAATCCCAATGAGGATCAAACTGAATAGCTACAATCACCAAATAAGGCAACATGCCAATGAATCCACCCCTGAAGGAGAAGTAAATATTGGTCCTGAATGTGCTTCCAACAAAGGCATATTTCAAACCATACTGTATTGTACCCTTAAAATATCAAAGAACATGTTTTGCAACTATCCTATGAATATGCCTCAACTCAACTACAAACTAGATCAAGGTGTTCACTATGAAAAATACATCATGTTTGATGTTACATCAAGTATCTAATCAATTGTCTATACATAAAAGGATCTACCATATCTCAGTCCAAGTCAGCATGCAACCTAGAATTGGCATCATTAGCGTGACCACAGATTTACAAACAATCATTTGGAATCTTTTCAAGGTCTCAATCATGTACTTTCTATGCCAAAGAAAAACCTCACGTGTACTTGGCCACACCTTTGGACCCAAGAAACAATACATCAAACAAATGACTTTCATATTTAAATACTCATTCCTACTGGGTATGTGTTATATTCAGACACTATTTTGGGTTGGTTGAAAATATGGAAAATACCATCATTAAGTCTGCTCTTGAACAATTTGGCCTTGGAGGGAATCCTCTAATAAGTGCAAGCTATGCAAAGACCCACAACTTATATGAAAGTTGTACGGACCATATATTGTCTAATCTACACAATCACCTATCTTTTGGATGGACTGAAACCCATCTTGCATTGAGAATAAGGGCCGATGGATGTCATTGATGCAACAAATGATATATCTACCATAAATTATATTGCTGCAAAGACCAACTGAAACTAATCAAACCTGCACCTAATCTTCCAAATTGTAAATACTAAATAGAGAAGAGAATCTCAAGCACTGCCAAATCCCAATGAGGATCAAACTAAACAACTACAATCACCAAATAAGGTAGCATGCCAATGAATCCACCCTTGAAGGAGAAGTAACGATTGGTCCTGAATGTGCTTCCAACAAAGGCATATTTCAAACCATATTGTATTATACCCTTAAAATGTCATAGAACATGTTTTGCAACTATCATATGAATATGCCTCAGCTCAACTATGAACTAGATCAAGGTGTTCACTATGAAAAATACATCAAGTATCTAATCAATTGTCTATACATCAAAGGATCTACCATATCTGAGTCCAAGTCAGCGTGCAACCTAGAATTGGCATCATTGGGGTGACCATGGATTTATAAAAAATCATTTGGAATCTTTTCAAGGTCTCAATCATGTACTTTCCATGCCAAAGAAAAACCTCACTTGTACTTGGCCACACCTTTGGACCCAAGAAACAATACATCAAACAAATGACTTTCATATTTAAATACTCATTCCTATTGGGTATGTGTTACATTCAGACATTGTTTTGGGATGGTGGAAAATATGGAAAAGACCACCAGTAAGTCTGCTCTTGACCAAGTTGGCATTGGAGGGAATCCTATAATAAGTGAAAGCCATGCAAAGACCCACAACTTATATGAAACCGTATGGACCATATATTGTCTTATATACACAATCACCTATCTTTTGGATGGAATGAAACCCATCTTGCATTAAGAATAAGGGTTGATGGATGCCATTGATGCAACAAATGGTATATTTTCCATAAATTATATTGCTGCAGAGACCAATTGAAACTAATCAAACTTGCACCTAATCTTCCAAAGGGTAAATACTAAATAGAGCAGATAATCTCAAACACTTCCAAATCCCAATGAGAATCAAACTGAATAGCTACAATCACCAAATAAGGCAGCATGCCAATGAATCCACCCCTGAAGGAGAAGTAAATATTGGTCATGAATGTGCTTCCAACAAAGGCATATTTCAAACCATATTGTATTGTACCCTTAAAATATCAAAGAACATGTTTTTCAGCTATCCTATGAATATGCCTCAGCACAAATATGAACTAGATCAAGGTGTTCACTATGAAAAATACATCAATTTTGATGTTATATAAAGTATCTAATCAATTGTCTATACATCAAAGGATCTACCATATCTGAGTCCAAGTCAGCATGCAACCTAGAATTGGCATCATTGGGGTGACCATGGATTTACAAAAAATCATTTGGAATATTTTCAAGGTCTCAATCATGTACTTTCCATTCCAAATAAAAACCTCACTTGTACTTCGCCACACCTTTGGACCCAAGAAACAATACATCAAACAATTGAATTTCATATTTAAATACTCATTCCTACTGGGTATGTGTTATATTCAGACAATTTTTTGGGATGGTGGAAAATATGGAAAAGACCATCATTAAGTCTTCCCTTGACCAATTTGGCCTTGGAGGGAATCCTCTAATAAGTGTAAGCCATGCAAAGACCCACAGCTTATATGAAATCCATATGGACCATATATTTTTTAATTTACACACTCACCTATATTTTGGATGGACTAAAACCCATCTTGCATTGAGAGTAAGGGCTTATGGATGCCATTGATGCAACAAATGATATATCTACCATAAATTGTATTTCTGCAGAGACCAAATGAAACTAATCAAGCCTGCACCTAATCTTCCAAAGGGTAAATACTTAATAGAGTAGAGAATCTCAAGCACTACCAAATCCCAATGAGGATCAAACTGAACAGCTACAATCACCAAATAAGGCAGCATGCTAATGAATCCACCCCTGAAGGAGAAGTAAATATTGGTTTTTAATGTGCTTCCAACAAAGGCATATTTCAAACCATATTGTATTGTATCCTTAAAATATCAAAGAACATGTTTTGCAACTATCCTATGAATATAACTCAGCTCAACTATGAACTAGATCAAGGTGTTCACTATGAAAAAAACATCAATTTTGATGTTACATCAAGTATCTAATCAATTTTCTATATTGAACATTAGGTAAATCCATATTGAACATTATTTTGGATTAGCGGTTTAATCGGCCCAACTAGTTAGGACCAACTGAAACAGTGACGTACGATAGATCCATTTTTCATGTACTGCCTAGAGTGGCTCCTAGAAGAAAGCATGCCCCATGTCTCAAGCACATCAACTACCACCACATCCATGCATATGATTCTATCAAGGAATGCAACTAGTCAAACTCCCAAATCCCTAATCAATCCCCACACCTCAGCCTTCTTATTATCCATTGCATAAACATTTTGATATGGCCTTTTGATTCTTAATCCCAATTGTCTCAGCACACCAGATGCCATGATGTTGTTAGAGGTACATCATTCCAACATACAATAAGAAAACACCAAATCACCATTAAACAATGACACTTATAAAGGCATATCTTTAAAGTTATCTCCAACATAAATAAGTATCAGTATTGTTCATAACAATAGGTCCATCTGATAGCACAGCTAGTGATTGCATAATAGTGCATCTATACCCAAAAATCTTAAACAAGACAACTAGAGGAATAAGGATCCTCACCTTCAATAATTATTGCGCAACATCAGAACTTACTAGTGGACCAAGAGGTAAAGTGGGTGCAACAACCTATGGAATGGTCTCAGGAGCTAAATGCTTATTCTGTACTCTGTTTTTAAATCTTTTGACTTAATGTCCTTTCCTAGGTACATCAGTCTTAGGTTGGGAAGCAACTGATTCATTAATTGGAAAAATCTCTTGATCAAGAATGGTAAAAAAAAAAAAAATTTGGTTTTAATCATACATTTTTAGTTTTATCATGCACTCTTCATATAAAATATCACTACATATTGCTACGATTGGGTTAAATATGTACTTGATGACCAGTATCAAGTTCCTCCTCATCCCTTCCACAAAAGGCATTCTCAGTAATTTCAGGTAGAAACTCCCAATTTGTGTCAAGCATAATTTTGAGATACTAAAGAAATTTTACAAGATTCCTCCCAATGTGCAAGGTTGCATGGTATACACCAAGTTGAAAGGGAATCATCAACAAAATTAGAGGTGAGGGTAGATGGATTTACCCCGACTTTCTTGGCCTTATCATGTATATTAAACCCTTTAAGTGGAGGTACATATGGTTTATCTTGAGCTACTGTTAGTTCCTCTCTATATTCACAACTTTTATAGGTAACACCTGCAAATTATCGCTAAGCTGTTGTTCAGACTCATTGATAAAGGACATATGTTTAAATACTGATCAAGTTTAACAAACACGTAAATCAAGACAAAAAGTAGATACTTTATCCTTTTTATCTGATTTATCTTTTTTCTATCGACATCAAGTGAAATGACCTTGATAGAAGCAACCCAATCATTCCCTAAGGACAAGGAAATTGCACATGAAAAAAGTACAGTCCAGAAGAATGAAACAAATCAGTACTAAGATGCTAGGACACAAAATAAGCAACACGAAAATCCTGTCGAGATACAGGTAATTTTCCAAAGGAGTAACAAACCTAGTTCTCGAGGGATTTCTTCGATCAGTACAACAAGCTAAGAAAGTTGCCTTCTTTCGGATTATCAAGAATATTTCTTCTTTCAATATTTACTTTTGCGATAAAACTACTAATAATAAAAATAATTATAGTTATTGGGACTTATAGCACACGAAACCCTCTACAAGAAAATAACTACTTGCCCTACTTCTTTGAATTTTTAAGTGTGTTTTTCTCTGCGAAGGCCATCTAATTCACGAGTGTTTGACTGTAGATGATGGAAACACTCAGAAACACTTTTCATGAAAAATATGATAGTATGCCCATGGTTCAAAAAATATGTTTGTTTGTGTGTGATGTGTGTGAGAGAGCGACAAAGAACGAAAGTGCAGAACACAAAGAAATACACACCTTCTGATCTTCTTCAGTAAGGAAATCAAACAATGTAGGATGACTTAAAAAATGTAATAAATCAAGACACCAATGTTAGACTTATCAACACCCATATCATGCCAAGACCAAATTTTAGTCCATCCACCTCTGTTACTTGTAGTTTGTCTGCGTCTGTTGTCTGCATGGTGCCCATCCACCTCTGCTATCTGCATGGTGCCCATCTGCCTTTGTTGTCTATAATGGTGCTCAGCGTTTGCTACTAGGATGCGTAGCTTGAAACCTTCGACTCACACCGAATCTAGAAGGGGAAAATGGCTCAGTCCACTTCAACCGGGTCCAACGAGGTAAATAACTTATTCCAACATCTTATTCTATTGGATAAAATGACTATTTACCTTATAATGTATACGCTTCTAGCGGATATCACTAGCAGCCACAGTAGAGACAAGAGAGTTGGCCTAGGTGGGTGCATACCGAATGGCAATGGTGCTCATTCGCCTTAGTCCATGTCGGTTGTCTGCAATGGTGCTCGTTCACCTCCTATTCCCCATAGTCTACTATCTTGGCTACTTCTCCATCGTTTAGCAATTCCCTTCACCCCATCTTTTGTGAAATCTCAAATTCGCCTGCCGCCTATCTAAACCCTAGATAGTCAGTGGCCACAGCTACTTGTAGTCTGTCTGCCTCTGCTATCTGCAATGGTGCCCGTCCACCTCTGATGTCTGCAATGCCCATCCGACTTTGTTGAATTGAATGACAATGGTGCTCCAATGGCAAAACTCAGACACACTCTTTTTATTTTTCCATACTCGCAAAACAAGCCCATTTGGCCAAATAAATAAATAAATAATACCCTAAAATATTTATATTCCATATGTAATAAAAAAAAACCCTCTAACCCATAGTTATATGTCCAATATAATGTTTTGGTTTTTTCTAAAACAAATTACCCTAATACGAACGCACGTGATATAATATTTCTTTGTCAGTGATGCCCCCGTGTGCAATCCCTGGGTGACTTTGACGGATTAGATGCCCATAGGTTGCAAATCCTCAAGCCACAAGTCAAGCCTAGAGGAGTACTCACAACTTGACAAACAAAAAAAATAAAATAAAACATCATAGCTCAAAAAAACCTTAAAATTTTGACATATTTCACAACATGGAATTAAAACCAAATATCGTGACTACAAAAATCCTTAAGTTTTCAACATATTTTAATCATGGTGTCATGGAAAAATTATATGACTTAAAACAACTTCAAAAATGAACACCTAAATAAAAGAGTCATTATACCAAGAGTAATTTCTTTTTTAAATGTTAAAAGTACAATTATTTTTAAATCTTAGCATAAGAGAACTTGACACGTTGTAACAAAAATTGAAAATCAATCATCAAACTGACACGTAGTGGAGGTGAACTCAACCCATTGCAATGAAAAATTTAAAGCAGCCATGAAATTGACACATTGTGGGGGTGAACTTGATCCATTATAACAAAATTTTAAAATCAACTATAAAATTGACACATATTGAGGTTAGATTGTTCATCGAGGACTGACATATACCTTACAGAATAAAATAAAATAAAATAATAAATAAATATAAATGAAAAATATAAAACAAGACAAAAATTAAAATAATAAAACAAAATTAAAATAGAATTTTTTTTTAAATAATAACAAGTAAAAAAAAAAATATTAAAAGTATTAAAAAACATAAAAATAAATTATATCTATATATATATATATATATATATATATATATATATATATATATATATAATTATATAATAAACAAAAATTTAAAATAATAATAATAATGATAATAAAACAAAATCATGGTGTGGCCACCCTGCCCTGACACCACCCCTTCCACCTACCTGCAACCATCTTAGTGTCGGGTAGCTGGCCACCCCATAATTTTTTTGTTTTTAAATTTTGTTCTTATAATGTTTAATTTTATTCTTATTTTTTTAATTTTTTTAATATTTATTTTTCTTAAATTATTATTATTATTATTCATATATATATATATATATATATATATATATATATTAAATTTTGTTTTCTTATTTTTTTAAATAAATTTGGATTTTAACATGCTTATAATGTTTTAACTTTATATATATATATATATATATATATATATATATATATATATATATAGATATTGGTTTTCTAATAATTTTTTTTAACTTTTTATTGGTTTTTTTTTATAAACCTGTTTTCATTTTTTTAACATTTTGTTTTTGTTAATTTTATTTAAAATTTTATGTGAAACAATATTTTTGGAAAAAAAAACTTCGGGTCTTATTATTTTTGGACATAAAATTCATAAAAAAATCATAAAATTTAATAATTAAAAAAAAAAATTATTGTTTTTCATAAAAATCTGTTATTTATTAGGTCATTTTTAGCAAAAAAATCTTTATATTTATATGCATTTAATGTGTATTTTTCAAGTAATTAAAATTATTATTTTTTAGTGACAATTATTTTGTGATGATGATGATGATGGTTAACGTCCACTCAGACCAATCTTTGGTCTATTGGACCTAAAGAAAAGAGTTATTTAGTTTGATTTAAGATTTTATTCCTATGCTCAAAAAGCTTGGAGAGAAGCCTCCCAATCATATTATTTATTTTAAACTTTGCGAAAAAAAATATTTCATTATAAAAAATATTCTAAAGGAAAACAAGAAGCATAAGCTTGAAAAACCCTTAACAAGCATACGTCTTAGGATGAAAAACATGAAAAAGAATAAGACAATTTGAAAAAAGGTTAAATAATAAACATTTAAAAAAAATGTGCATACTTAGAACATAAAAAAAATTAAAGTGTCAAAAACATGCTCTCGAAAAAAAGAGGCCTATGCTATATCAACATTTTTCAAAATCTAAATGAAAACCATAAACATTTTAAAAACATTTATTCATATTTAATATATCAAAAAATTTAAAGTGTTAAAAATACGTTTAAAAAAAAGGCTTGATGTTATATCAACACTTTTGAAAATTGACATGAAAATCACTAACATTTAAAAAAAAATATACATACTTAATATATAAGAAACTTTAAAGTGTCAAAAGTAAGCCCAAAAAAAAAGATTGATGTTGCATCAACACTTTTCAAAATTGGCATGAAAATCACTAAGATTTAAAAAAAAATGTACATGCCTAATACATAAGAAAATTTAAAGTGTCAAAAATATGCTCCAAAAAAAGGGTTGATTTTGCATCAACACTTTTCAAAATCAAATGATTTTTTGCAAGCTTTAAACAATGAGAACTCGTTATAGTTCCTATTAAGTTGGTAGCTTTGTTTTTCAAGTTCATCGGATTATGGCCCTTTGAAAATTCTTTGATTGGGTGGATCCAAAATAAATGGAACTTCCAAGGTCAAATAGAATTGAAGCTAGGAACAAAAGGATTTTTCCTAGACATTTTCTCCAGCTTGGAATACAGATCGAGGGCTTTTAAAGGAGGTTTGTATTTTTTTAATAATGTAGGGCTCTTCATGTGATTTTAGAAGGAGGAGTATAATCTGGATAAGGAAGAATTCCTTACTGCCCTAGTGTGGGTTAGACTCTTTTATCTTCCAAAGGAATATTAGAAGGAGGAAACCCTCAAAGCCATCGACAATTCTATTGGTAACTATTTCAAGGTCTTAGAGGCTACTAAGAGAGGGATGTATATATCATTTCTCTCTCAGCCTCTTCCAACTTCAATAGATATTCACTATCAAGATAGTGTTTGGAAACAACCTCTAGATTATGACTATGTCCTCTTTAGATGTAGATATTATCATGAATATAAACATATTATTATATATTTTCCTATGAATACAAATGAATCACTGGAAGAACGCCCTCTCAGAAAGAGCAAGATGAATTGGGAAAATTCCCCCAAAGAAGAAGAAATTTGAATCCATGGGGCGTCTCAAATCGTAACCAAATCCCTAAATTTGAAATTAGGTTTGAGTCTTTATCCTCTCTAAGGAGTTTTTGAAGCAAGATAATATTCAATCAAGCCTACAATCAACATAAGGTAAAATCCATAGGCTCTTAATGAATCCTTCAGAACCCATGCAAAAGTTTCTAAAAGGGTACTAAAAAAATCCATTACTACAAGAAATGCTTTGCTCCCTATTAGAAGAAGATGAAGCACAAGCCTTACTAGAAGATATGGATCTGAATGATCCACAACTGCTTACATGAATTGCATGGAAAGGATATGAAGGGCATGCTGGTTTGTCACACTAGGATCCTTTATAGGGCTTATCTCTAGTGCAAGGAAGAAGACCAGTCAAGCTTGAGTTCTTAAAAGTCTTGTCTTGGGATTCAGAAGAAGGATTTCAAGGTCGTCTCCAAGCAATACAAGAAAACCAAAAAAAAGAGGTTACACAAGCAATAAGGCATTGATCCAAGCAGACGGTGAATAATTAGTTAACTCGAGGAAAATCATTCTTTCTATGTAGTAATGATTTCCATATTTAGTTTCTAATTTCCTATTATTGATAGGTAGCTCGCTAGTTTCATCCAAGCTTGATATGTAAAGAATATCCTATATTTTGAACCTCTTTTGGAACTCCAAGCTATATCTAACTCTTTTATGATTAATAAAAGGATCCAAAAAAAAAAAAACTCATAATAAAGCATGACATTTTGTTAATTTAATTTGGTAATATGATGTGCATAATATATATTATATATAGAAAAGGAGAAATTATTGCAAGTATTAAATTTTTATATGTTTACTAACTAAAATGAGATTATGAAATATCATAGTTATGAATATGCATCATCACTATTTTAATTTATATTGGAAGATGTATATATTTATATTTTTTTTATATATTTCACATCTTTTTATATATCAACATAGATCATTTTAACTCTAGTTCTACAAGCGAGGAGACATCAAATCTCTCAAAATGCAAAGATATTTGATTTCTCTCATAACTTGGTAAATCATTAATTAAGATGGATTTAAGTTATTTCTTAATAATATTATTCATATTATATAAATTGTACACACACACACATATATATTCTCATTTTATTTTATTAAAACCTTGATTTATTCTTTATGGAATACCCACAGAAATAATTTTAGTAGTAGTGAGGATAGAGGATTAAATATATCTCAGAAGAAATTATAAATTTTTTACTTTTAGATTTAATTAAAAAATGTTATAAAATAAAATTTAAAAAAAAAATATTACTAAAATATTTTAAATTTGAAATGAGTTCTAGTTTTTGGGCATGTGGTATTGATAAGTCATGATATTGTATTTCATGATAAAGTGGGGGTGAATATCCATGGTTAAGAATCTTGTTATATTGTAACTTTAGTGTAAGTATTAAGTTTTTATATGTTTATTAATTAAAGTTAAATATGATTATTGAATTATTATTTTAATTTATATGGTAAAATGGATCCTACTATTTATATGTTATATATTTTAACCTAATATGTCTATTATGATTTTCTTTCATCTAAAAAATTGATGTAATTTTATTAATAAAAATAAAAATAAAATATAATTTCTCGAGCTCTATATTACTTTTAACTTTTTATTATTTTCTAATTGAATTTGACATGTGTTTACAAGCAAACATTTACACCACTACAACTCAATAAAAATATTCTCATTTCTCATTATATTAAAGCCATCATCATACATATAGCTACATATATTTATGTGTATACCATTTTTCTTTAACATATTATATATATATATATATTTTTAAGATAATATCCAAACTATATAAATTATCGTTATTTAAATTTCTACTAATATAATATATATATTATAATTTTAATAAAAATACAATAATAATATAATTAATTAAATTGAATAAACTTATTACTATTTATTGTATTTTAATTAAATCCACATTATATTTTATTATTATTATTTAATTTCACTAATAATTTTAGTTAAGATTTTATTACAATATGATTTAAGAGAACATCTCTTTCCTACTATAGGTAATCTGAATAGAGTGCACATTTAATGGCCTTTGATGAGTTGTACAAAATGGAATGGAAAGGTGAATGTGTTCTTTTTTATAGGGCTTAATCTATTGGAGTCCACAGTTAATGACTTTTGATGCATTGTACAAAATCTAGATAGCTTCATCCATGTAATGGTGAAGGGAATGGGAAGGTGAATGTGTTCTTTGTTATAGGGCTTCTAGTGATATTGATAACTACATTCGGATATGTTAAAACTGAAGGTGTGACACCATAAAGGGTGTCCATAGAAAAAGTTAGATGACATTCGATGACGATCAAATCTAAGCATTGCTAGTATATCTTTATATTGCAAATCTTTCTCATGTTGGAATGACAATGGACTCTTGCAAAATCTTTCGTTTACTTCAATCCTTCCATTTTGTGTTTTGAATACATGGGAACTAAATAGATGTCAATAGTGCAAATCAAATTTAGCAAAGAAAAATTATATCTTGATGTAATTCATTTTTATAGAAAAATTATATCTTGATGTAATTCATTTTATAGATAAGGGTTTTTTTTTTTTAAGAAGATAAAGGTAAGAGATTTAGGCAAAAGTTTTTTTTTACATTTTTATTATTAAATAATAAATTTAAATTTATGTATTGTAGATTCCAAAAATAATTAAAAAATTAGGAAGAAGGTCGATTGTTTTATCTACAGTCTAATTGTCAGATTTCCAAATATTCTAGAAATCTACCATCTACATAAAAATATTCAAATTAATAATAAATTAATGAAATCGAAGTAACGCCTCTCTTTAACACACTCCAATTATTAACATTTATATTCAAACTTAACTAAGCTGCAGAATAACTCTGGAGTAGTAACAAAAACCGTAAAAGTCAAAGGCATCCATGTAAGATGATGAAGTTGAAAAACAGATAAGAATCCCACAAAAGGTAATTCCACATTAACGGCCCTGAACGTAGATCTGCTCTCCGTAACATATTATTAAATATTAAATATTTATTGTATTTTTAAATACACTTGGTATTCCATATTGATATTGAATGCCAGTTTTCCATTGGATTCCAATACGGTGTCTGCATATTTTGTCGTAGCTCACCATGAGCAGAGCAGAGACACACAAAATTCAAAAACGCTTTGTCGTCTCTGGTCAGCCACCCGTGCCCGTTCTGAAGCGGAAGGCCTTTATTGACGAGACAAAATTGTCAATGGAATAAAGTCCTGTAGATTCGGAAGGCAAATTGTAGATTTGGTGGAATAAAGTGATGCAGATTTAGGGAAACCTTCCATATTGGGTATATTTGTATATTTGTTTTATATCATAACGTTGTTGTAGTTGATGTGATTATTTTAGAGAAATTTTTCATCTTTAGTTATATTTGTATATTTGTTTTATATTTTTTTTTTCAAAGTTTGATAAGATTATATTTTTTTATATTTTCATCAACATGTCTAGATACATCATTTCAACTAGGGAAGGGAATTGAACTTGTGATGAGTGCCATAACAGCCCGCCTTATCAAGGATTAACCAAGACCCCACATACTATATTTGTGTTATATTAAAACTTAATTGGTCATAATGTTTTATATATATATATATATATATATATATATATATATATATATATATATATATATATAATTAAGTAATTTTTTAGTGTGATTTTTGGGAAAGTTTCCTAGTATATTTGCCAATTTAATTTGTTTAGAATCAGCAGATTTATTGAAATTACAAGTTTGACAAATGAATTTTTCACAATGAAAGTGTTTTTCAAGTTTTTGAGTGTGCTGAATCCATATATGCAGTAAAAAAGTAGTTTAAACAACACAAATCACGATTTGGCCACAATTTTTTTTTGTTTTGATTCAACTACCATAAATCCTTCCGAAACTCCAAAAAGTCTCACTTAAAGACTATTATTTTAATATATGAACTTTGTATAATTTGAGTGTTTCCAATCTTTTGATTTTTCAAAATATTGAATTCATTTTTATATTAAAAAACAAATCTTAAATATTAGAAATTCCAATTACACATTCCAAAATATAAAATAATTAAATAACATCTACATTGAGGGAAGCCTTAGAAATCAAAAAGAGGTTGGTTAACTTTAACAGGGATGATAGGTAGAGTGTTAACAAATGTTGGAAGGCCGATTTTCTCTCTTGTCTTTTCCTCTCCTCTGGCCCTCGATTTCTTTCTCCCTTTCTGTTCTTTATATATTTTTATCAATTTTTTTATATATATTATGTTTTAACTTATTAAAACATAATGTATTCTAATGTATTCTGATTATATGACATATAATTAAATCAATTATTAAGTCAGAAAATAAAAATATTATATTATATTCAAATTATACTACATATCATTATTAAATAAATAATAATACAATTGTTATTTAATTTTTAATTAAATTTCTTATTCTAGTCAAACTACAATGGTTAGTTGGAGTTTTCCTTATCATTTTTTATTGATTTAAACTGGTCCTAGATCAGATTTCTCATCTCAAAGATTTTTTACATATTTTATGGATTACTAAAACCAAATGCCTAGTAACATTTATAATAATAAATGCGAATCTACCATATTCTATCTTCCAAATGTATTATATTAAAATTCTAACTATTAACAAATAACATTTCAATAAAAAAGGTTTGCAATTCAAAAGATTTGATCCTTGGGTTTCTTGGTAGATCCAGAATTAAGATGGATCTAGGCTAATAGCTTATTATTGAGGTGCACTCTAACACAATATGGAAGAGATATTGTAATTTCATGTCATGTCCTGATATGCACATCTTTTTTAGAGTAAAAAGGTATTTGATCTCTCTTCCTACTTATTAGATCCATGGATCTAATTTGATTTATATATAGCTCATATTTTGTAAATATTATTATGACATTTTCAGACATAATTACCAAATTCAGCTGAATTTCCCTAAAAAACACGATACGATAATTCGGTGATACGATTCTATTGGAGAATTAATACGCATTTTAGATACAGTATGGTTTTCGCAGATTAATGCACAGTTTTAGATTAGTTTTAAAAAATTGAAAGTGGAATAGCTTGTTTGCTAAAACTTATGTTGTTTTTACCCGAAACATTTTTTTGAACCATAGTGATACAAGTGCTTGTCCGCTACAAATTGTGATTGCGATTATCAGGTCCTATTCACTGAAAAATTGTGACCGTTTTGTATTGATTACAAAAAATAGAAATATTAGTTTTAATGGATTATAACCCAAAAAAAATAGTTTGTCAATATTATTATCGAATAAATTTATATGAGATAAGCAAATGGTCTCAAAGTAGATTTTAATAGTTTTAGTCTATTTGTACAAGTATACACAGCGGAAAAATAAATCACACAGACAACATATAAAATGAAGACAACATTTAATGTGGTTCACCCAACCAATATGGGCTACATCCACCAAACGGAGGTACCGACAATCTTATTACTCAATAGGAGACTACAATAGCAGATTTGCACATCTGCACTTCCTCTTCCTCACACCTCACACCTCATATGTTTTTCCTCTACAGGCTTACAATTTATAGATGAGAGAAGTAACTGAACAATAAATTCTATCACAACAAAATAGGATAGAACATCTCCTCATCAGGATTTAATGCAATCAGTTTAGGAACAAATCCTATTGTTGGCATATCCATGAGATTTTTAGCCAAATTAATATCCAAAAAATCTCAACAATCTCCACCTTGACAACAATTAGCCTGATACCTTGTTCCTATTTTATTTTCATTTTCTTTGCAATCCAAGAGAAGCCAGACACCATCGTAGCTTCTCTAATAAAACTAGTTTCGTGGACATGTCTGCACATTTTTCCTTTGTAAGCACTTTTTCAAGAGAGAATCCCCGCTCAGTGATAACATGTCTTACAAAATGGTACTTTATAGGTATATGCTTTGATTTACTATGATAGGCCAGATTTTTAGCCAAGTAAATTGCACTTTGACTATCACAAAATAACTTAATGTTGTCTTGCAACCTACCAAACTCACCAAACAAACCTTTCAACCAAACCGCTTCTTTGCAAGCATGTGAAGCAGCTATGTATTCTGCTTCTGTAGTGGATAAAGCAACAATGTTTTGTAGATTTGACATTCAGCTAATAGCTCCACCTGCAAGAGTAAAGACATATCCTGAAGTTGACCTTCTCTTATCCAAATCACCTGCAAAATTGGAATCAACATATCTACAAACAAATTCACTACTTCTGTCATAAGTGATATAATAATCACTTGTGCCTCTCAGATACCGAAGCACCCATTTCACTGTTGCCTAGTTTTCTTTCCCTGGATTTTCCATATACCTACTGACAACCCAAACTGCATGTGAAATATCTGATCGTGTACATACCATCGCATACATCAAAGTTCCTACTGCATTAGCATAAAGTATTCGAGACATATATTCCTTTTCTTCATTTGAATTAGGACATAAACTTGAAGAAAGCTTAAAATGGGAAGCTAAAGGGACTGAAACTGGCTTCACATTGTTCATACAAAACCTTAAGAGTATTTTCTCAATATACTTCTCTTGTGATAACCACAGATTACCATTGCTCCTATCTCTGAAAATATCCATGCCCAAAATCTGTCTTGTTGCTCCTAGATCTTTCATATCAAACATCCTAGCCATCTGAGCCTTTAACCTGTTGATCTCAGTTATGCTTCTGCTTGCTGAAAGCATATCGTCAACATATAATATTAAGATAATGAATATGCCATTACTTAATTTCTTAAAATAAACACAATGATCATATTCACTTCTTATATAATTTTGGCTCATCATGAAAGAATGAAATTTATTGTACCATTGTCGAGACGAATACTTCAGACCATACAATGATTTCTTGAGCCTGTAGACAAATTTCTTGTTGTGATTTTGAACAAACCCTTCAGGTTGTTCCATATAAATCTCTTCATCTAAATATCCATGTAACAATGCAGTCTTAACATCTAGTTGTTGTAATTCTAAATCAAGTAAAGCAGTTAATGCTAAGACAATCCGAATTGAAACAATTTTAACAACTGGTGAAAATATCTCATGAAAGTCAATTCCCGCTTTTTGAGAAAAACCTTTTGCAACCAGCCTCGCTTTGTACCTGTCTCCTTTATCATCAACACCCCTTTTCAATTTGTAAACCCATTTACATCCTACTATTTTTCTGTCATTGGGAAGTTCTACGAGGTCCCATGTGGCATTCTTGTCTAATGCCTTCATCTCATCCTTCATAGCTTCTTTCCACTGATCACTATTAGAACCTTCTACGGCTTCCTGATAGCATAAAGGTTCATCATCATTAGCGGTTAAAGCAACTGAAGTAACATAATCATCATACCTTTTAGGAGGATGTCTGATTCTCGTGGACCTTCTTAAAGATGTTTCTGGTTCTTCCACAATTTGCTGATTATTATCTATAGGAACTTCTTCATGATCTTCATCTGAAACTTGTTCATCTTTACTATTATCAGTATTTAAATTGGTTTCAAACTGAATGTGCTGAAACTTAGGTACATTTTATTGTTTCAATTTATTATCTACATCTGGATTATCAAGTGAAGATTCATTGAATTTAAAATCTCTGTTAATGATGATCTTGTGAGTAGTAGGATCCCACAAACTGTATCCCTTAATCCCATCACCATATCCAACAAAGATATATCTTTTTGATTTAGGATCTAATTTAGAACGCTGATGTTTCGGAATTAGAGCATATGCATCACAACCAAAAACTTTCAGTTTAGAATAATCACAAGGATGACCTCTCCATTCTACGGCTTCTGTCCATAATTCCTTCTGCAAACTTGCGTTACTTAGCATACTTCTTGCTCTTTCTAAGAGAGTCCTGTTCAGGCATTCAACAACTCCATTTTGCGAAGGAGTATAAGCAGTAGTTCTATGTCTTTCGATCCCAGCTTCCTTGCAATAATTATCAAATTCCTTTGAAGTAAAATCACCACCATTGTTAGTTCTTAAACATTTAATGGTTCTTCCTGCGATGTTTTCTACTAATGTTCTAAACTACTTGAAAACTGTGAATACATCAGAATTTATTTTTAACATGTAGACCCATATTTTTCTAGAGAAATCATCTATAAAAGATACAAAATATGACGATCCTCCATATGAGGTTGTAGGAGATGATCCCAAACATCAGAATGGATATAATCAAGGATTCCTTTACTAGTAGGTTTTCTAGTTTTAAATTTCTGCTTGCTTTGTTTCCCATAAATACAATGTTTGCAGAAATCTAACTTAGAAGATTTTAAACTAGGAAGTAACATATGATCAGATAAATTTTTTAATCCTCTTTCGCTCATATGGCCCAACCGTTGATGCCATAGTCGAATAGAATCACTGTCGTTCTCAGATACAGTAGAAGCATGATCTGAATCTGTTCTTCCTTCTAACTGAAAAATATTTCCAACCTTCTTTTCTTTCATTACTAATAGGATTCCTTTGTAAATTTTCATTACTCCACCTTGAATAAAAGTTTTATATCCATTTGTGTCTAACACTCCTAGAGAAATAAGATATTTTCTAATTTTAGGCACATGTCTTACATCAGTTAAGATTTTATTTTTCCCATCAAACATTTTAATCTGGATGCTTCCAATTCCCACAACATTACATGAGACATCATTGCCCATGTAGACTACTCCATCATTGATTGATTTATAAGATTTAAACCATTCTTTATGAATGCACATGTGATTGGATGCACCAGAAACTAATAGCCAATGTTGATCATGATTTAACAAATTAACTTATAGAACTTCATCACTTATACCTGAACCGGATGCTGAACCTGAACCTGTATTTGTTGTTTTTGCTTCTTTATTTTTTGTTGAATAGTCTCCTTTGGATGTTTTTTGCCTCTTCCAACAATCCTTCTTCAAATGTCCCAATTTTCCGCAAAACCAGCATTTTAGCTTACTCTTCTTCCCTTTTGATTTTGACCGACAGTTTTTTTTTCTGACTGAAGTGTTTTTCTTTAGATCGACCTCTAACCATCATTGCTTCTGATGTAGAGGTTTCTAAATTTAACCTTTTCCTATTTTCTTCATACATCATATCTCCAACAACATCATCAAATTCAAGGGTTTATGATGAACTAAGACTTATAGAAGTAACAAAATGATCCCATGACTCAGGCAACGAGCATAATAAAGTTACAAATTTATCTTCTAAATCAAATTTTACTTCTATGCTATCTAAATACACCAAGAGAGTATTAAAGGTATTCAAATGATCAGTTATTGTCGTACCTTCCTTCATGCGCAAGCTGTACAACTGTCTTTTCAGAAGACTCCTGTTGGTTAAGGATTTTGTCATGTATAGTTTTTCTAGCTTTGTCCATAGACCAACGACTATTTTCTCTGACACGATGTTATATAAAACATCATCCACCAAACACAATCATATGCCACTCAGTGCTCTATCATCAATTTCACTCCATACGTCATCTGTCATGGCGAGAGGTTGTTTGGATTTTCCCAAAAGTACCTTCACCACACCTTGTTGTACGAGTAAATCATACACCTTAACTTTCCAAGTTTCGAAGTTATTTTTCCCATTAAACTTCTCGATCTCAAACCGAGCACTTTGAGTTTTTGACATTTTTAACTTCACTCTATGGATTCTTAATTTCCTTTTAAATAAAACAAAGAGCATACACTGTCATATGGAGTTAGCAGGGCTCTGATCTTTTCTCCGATATAACAACAACTTTTCCTGACAGCCTTGCTTTAAGTCCCTATTCCAATAATATGCCAACTACCACAGCACCCTTGACACCAGCATTGTTGGCAAGCGTATGCACCAGTGTCTTCAATGCAACAGAAGTAACGATGGTATATACACATCACTATCATTTAAATCAAAGCATACCATTTGTATTAATTAAGAAAAAAATATTTTTAAGCCCTTCCTAAAGGGAATCAATGTTCAATACCATGGAGCATTCAACAATAATAAACAAGTTAAAAATATCTATTATTAACTCTCACATAGCCTTCTCTCTACGCGCAGGCATCCTCATCGGTCCAGTAATAGCTCACGAGTTACACACTGTTCTGATCCATTCCACGCTGCCCGATCCTCCATCTCACGTGTTTTTCAACCATCAGGTCATGCAGGTCAAAAAAAGTCTTCACTTAAGCTCAATCTACAGTCTTAACCCGATCTGCAGTCTTTACATAGGTCTGGTCTTCGATAGAAGGCTCCACGCAAACGCAGTTCTGGTCTCACGCAGCAGATCTGGGAGTTCAAGTCTCACCGACCATGGCTATCTCCACAATGGACCTAGCCTCACGATCTCACGGTGACTGTGTTTCGAGGATGGCAGTTATGGCGCGTTTAGCCCAACAAGCTTCCAAACCCACTGAAAAATAGATCAACGGTAGCTCACAGCCCTCGGCACTTCATGCAAACATGAACTCGGCTTTGCAAATATAAACTCAGTGCTTACAGACTCTCGGATGGCAACTCTGACTTGGAATTTTACTTAAATCATCAAAACACCCTCACAACACTCCTGTATGGATCTTAGGTTGATGCCTTGGTAATTAGCCTAGAGGGTGCCTAGAGCCCTGGAGTAGCATGACTATTGGGTTGGCACCTTATACATGGATGATTGAATGTTTTGGTTATTATTGCTTATGGATTTGTCACCTCAGATGGGGGGTGACGTGTGGCTAAGGTTATGAGCCATACTGTCTATGGCTAAGAGGAACGTGGAGAGCCTACATCCACTCGATCTCTTTTTATATATATAAGTATCTTTTATTTACCTGTACTACTAATATTGAAGAGATAAAATAGGGATAAACCCTAATTTTAGGGTTTCATGGTTAAGAGTTTGTTACTAAATGATAATTTTGGTATATATATATATATATATATATATCTACTTGTCCTCGGAAAGCCCTTTAAAATTCCCTAGAAAGAAATCTCTTCATATATTCTACATATTTTTATATACCAACATAGATCATTTTAACTCTGGTTCTACAAGCGAGGAGACATCAAATCTCTCAAAATGCAAAGAGATTTGATTTCTCTCATAGCTTGGTAAATCTTTAATTAAGATGGATCTATGTTATTCTCATTTTATTTTATTAAAACCTTGATTTATTCTCTATGGAATACCCACAAAAATACTTTTAGTAGTAGTGAGGATAGAGGATTAGATATATCTCAAAAGAAATTACAATTTTTTTACTTTTATATTTAATTAAAAAATGTTAGAAAATAAAATTTTAAAAAAATATTACTAAAATATTTTAATTTTGAAATGAGTTCTAGTTTTGGGCATGTGGAATTGATAAGTCATGATATTGTATTCCATGGTAAAGTGGGGGTGAATATCCATGGTTTATAATCTTGTTATATTGTAACTTTAGTGTAAGTTTTAAACTTTTATGTGTTTATTAATTAAAGTTAAATATGATTATTGAATTATTATTTTGATTTATATGGTAAAATGGATCCTACTATTTATATGTTATATATTTTAACCTAATATGTCTATTATGATTTTCTTTTATCTGTAATTTTATTAATAAAATTAAAATTAAAATTAAAATATAATTTCTCTACCTCTATATTACTTTTAATTTTTTATTATTTTCTAATTGAGTTTGACATGTGTTTACAAACAAACATTTACACCACTACAACTCAATAAAAATATTCTCATTTCCCATTATATTAAAGCCATCATCATACATATAACTACATATATTTATGTGTATACCATTTTTCTTTAACATATTTTATAATTTTTTTTTAATAAAATATGCAAACTATATAAATTATAATTATTTAAATTTCTACTAATATAATATACATATTATAATTTTAATAAAAACAAAATATTAATATAATTAATTAAATTAAATTAACTTATTACTGTTTATTGTATTTTAATTAAATCCACATTATATTTTATTATTATTATTATTTAATTTCACTAATAATTTTAGTTAAGATTTTATTACAATATGATTTAAGAGAACATTTCTTTCCTACTATAGGTAATCTGAATGGAGTCCACACTTAATGACATTTGATGAGTTGTACAAAATGGAATGGGAAGGTGAATATGTTCTTTGTTATAGGACTTAATCTAATGGAGTCCATAGTTAATGACCTTTGATGCATTGTACGAAATCTAGATAGCTTCATCTATATAGTGGTGAAGGGAATGGAAAAGTGAATGTGTTCTTTGTTATAGGGTTTAATCTAAATGGAGTCCACAATTAATGACCTTGATGGGGTGTACAAAATCTAGATAGCTTCATCTATGTAGTAGTGAAGGGAATGGGAAGGTGAATGTGTTTTTTGTTATAGGGCTTCTAGTGATAATGATAACTACATTCAGATATATTTAAAACAGAAGGTGTGACACCATGAAAATATCCATAGAAAAAGTTGATGAGATTCGATGACGATCAAATTTAAGCATCACTAGTATATCTTTATATTGCAAATCTTTCTCATGTTGCAATAACAATGGACTCTCTTGCAAAATCTTTCGTTTACTTCAATCTTTCCATTTTGTGTTTTTGTTTTTTTATACATTGGAACTAAATAGATGTGAATAGTGCAAATCAAACTTTGCAAAGAAAATTTATATCTTGATGTAATTCATATAAAAAATTTTATTTATTTTTACTTTTGGAAAAGATTAAGATAGGAGATTTAGGCAAAGGTTTTTTTTAACATTTTTATTATTAAGTAATGAATTTAAATTTATGTATCGTAGATTCCAAAAATAATTAAAAAATTAGGAGGAAGGTCGATGAGGAAGGTCGATTGTTTTACCTCCAATTGTCAGATTTCCAGATATTCTAGAAATCTACCATCTACATAAAAATATTCAAATTAATAATAAAATAATGAAATCGAAGTAACGCCTCTGTTTAACACACTCCAATTATTAACATTTATATTCAAACTTAACTAAGCTGCAGTATAACCCTGGAGTAGTAACAAAAACAGTAAAAGTCAAAGGCATCCCATGTAAGATGATGAAGTTGAAAAACAAATGAGAATCCCACAAAAGGAAATTCCACATTGACGGCCCTGAACGTAGATCTGCTCTCCGTAACAATATTATTAAATATTAAATATTTATTGTATTTTTAAATACACTTTGGTACTCCATATTGATATTGAATGCCAGTTTTCCATTGGATTCCAACACAGTGTCTGCATATTTTGTCGTAGCTCACCATGAGCAGAGCAGAGACTTACAAAATTCAAAAACGCTTCGTCGTCTCTGGTCAGTCACCCGTGCACGTTCTGAACCGGAAGGCCTTTATTGACGAGACAAAATTGTCGATGGAATAAAATGATGCAGATTTAAAGAAACCTTCCATGTTGGGTATATTTGTTTTATATCATAACGTTGTTGTAGTTGAATGTGATTATTTTGAGAAAATTTTCATGTTTGTCATATTTGTATATTTGTTTTTTTTTTTCTGGTTGTATTTTTTTATATTTTCATCAATATGTCTAGATATATCAATTTTAATTTAAGAAGGGAATTGAATCTGTAATGAGTGCCATAACAGCTTACTTTACTGATTAATCAAGACCCCACATACTATATTTGTTTTATATTAAAACTTAATTTGTCAAAAGGTTTTATATATATAATTAAGTAGTTTTTGAGTGTGATTTTTTGGAAAGTTTCCTAGTATATTTGCCAATCTAATTTGTTACAGATTTATTGAAATTACAAGTTTGACAAATGATTTTTTCACAATGGAAGTGTTTTTCAAGCTTTTGAGCGTGCTGAATCTATATATGCAGTAAAAAAACACAGTTTAAACAACACAAATCAAGATTTGGCCACAATTTTTTCTTTTTTTTTGATTCAACTGCCATAAATCCTTCTGAAACTCCAAAGAGTCTCACTTAAAACTATTATTTTAATATATGAACTTTTTATAATTTGAGTGTTTCCGATCTTTTAATTTTTCAAAATGTTGAATTCATTTTTATATTAAAAAACAAATCTTAAATATTAGAAATTTTAATTACACATTCCAAAATATAAAATAATTAAATAACATTTTTTTTGTTTTTGTTTTGATTGAGCAGTCATAAATCCTTCCGAAACTCCAAAAAGTCTCACTTAAAGACTATTATTTTAATATATGAACTTTGTGTAATTTCAGTGTTTCCAATCTTTTGATTTTTCAAAATATTGAATTCATTTTTATATTAAAAAAACAAATCTTAAATATTAGAAATTCCAATTACACATTCCAAAATATAAAATAATTAAATAACATTTATGTTGAGCGGAGCCTTAGAAATCGAAAAGAGATTGGTTAATCTTAACAGGGATGATGAGTAGAGTGTTAACAGATACTGGATTGCTACAATTCAGTCTTAGTAGTTGGTTTTCCTCACCGATTGCTTTCTTCCTTTCTATTCTTTATATATTTTTATCAATTTTTTTTAATATATTATGTTTTAACTTATTAAAATTATCTATTAAGTAAACTAAATAAGAATATATTAAAATTATATTACTTATAATTATTAATGAATTCTAATGTATTCTAATTATATGACATATAATGAAATCAACTATTAAGTAAGAAAATAAAAATATTATATTATATTCAAATTATACTATATATCATTATTAAATAAATAAATAATAATACTATTGTTATTTAATTTTTAATTAAATTTATTATTCTAGTCAAACTACAATGGTTAGTTGGAGTTTTAGTTATCAATTTTTATTGATAAATTGGGTCCTAGATCAGATTTCTCAGGAAAAAAAATTTACACATTTTATGGATTACGGAAGCCAAATTCCTAATAACATTTATAATAATAAATGTGAATCTACCATATTCTATCTTTCAAATGTATTATATTAAAATTCTAACTATTAACAAATAATATTTCAATAAAAAAGGTTTGCAATTCAAAATATTTGATCCTTGGGTGGCTTGGTAGATCCAGAGTTAAGATGGATCTAGACTAATAGCTTATTATTGAGGTGCGCTCTAATACAATATGGAAGAGATATTGTAATTTCATATTATATCTTGTTTTTAGAGTAAAAAAGTATTTGATCCCTCTTCCCATTTGATAGCTGCATAAATCTGATTTAATTTATATGTAACTCATATTTTGTAAATATTATTATGACATTTTCAAACATAGTTACCAAATTCAGTCAAATTGCCGTAAAAATATATGATAATTCGGTGATACGATTCGATTGGAGAATTAATACGCATTTTAGATACGGTACGGTTTTGGCAGATTAACACAAAGTTTTAGATTAGTTTAAAAAAATTGATAGTGGAATAACTTGTTTACTAGAAGTTATATTGTTTTTTCCCGAAACATTTTTTTGATCCATAGCGATACCGGTGCTTGTCCGCTCTAGATTGTGATTGTGATTTTTCACTGAAAATTTGTGAACGTTTTGTATTGATTATAAAAAATAGAAATCTTAGTTTTAATGGATTATAACCCAATAAAAAATTAGTTTGTCAATATTATTATTGAATAAATTTATATGAGACAAGTAAATGGTCTCAAAGTAGATTTTAATAATTTTAGTCTGTTATGAATCTATTTAAGAGTTGTGAGAGATATTTTTGAATATCTCTTCAATATTTCAAACATATAGATCTTAGAGAAATTACAAAATTTGTATTATATTTTTGTCCATTAATATGTTATAATAATAAATTTGATATATTTTATTTTTCAATATTTTTAGACTATTTTAAACTAAAAATGTCTATAACATTTTAAGCACTATGAAGTAATGTTGGGGACTTACTGAGGCTTTTTTCAGCGTCCCAAAAAAAGCAATGTTGGAGACTTTCTGAGTTTTCTTTTTAGCTTTTCAAAAAAGAAAAATCTAAAATTTATAAGATATGCCCTCCTGATTTTTTAAGGTATTGATTTTTAAAGGATTGAATTTTTTTAGTACCAAATAGAATTCGAATTCAAACTTGGTAACTATGTTGTCAGGCATATGTTATGGCTTAGATATAGCTTTGAAGTAGATTTGGTATAGGTAATTTTGCTAAATAGACGTATTTTGCTATATATTTACTACAGTTAGTCTAGTTTCCCTTGAGGCAAGCCACCATAGTGAATTTTTTGTTTATATATGACTGAATTATAAATCAATAAAATCCAACAAATTAAAATATAATAAATACATCATTAATTAAAAAATAATAAATACATATCATTCTCAATGTGATAAATACCATAGTCCCTGGGTCACTTCATGCAGCCATAGGAGTGAAGGGTTGGCAATGAAAATGAAGTGTTGTGTACAAGGAAGTTCAATGTTCAAAACCCCTTGCTTTATCCAAGTTTGAGAAAAAGGCATAAATAAGCACCTAAGGATTATAGTTATAACAACTTAATTATAGTGGTAGCAATCCAACCCAACCATATAAATATAAAAACAAAAACATCTTCATACTCTAAGAATCCAACCCCATATCAAACAAGTGTAACAAGTAAGTACGAACATGTACAAACATCTATAATTGAAAAAAATAAAATAAAATAAATAAATGTTCATTGGTTGGAGCCTTGAGAATTGGGTGGTTCATTAAGTCTTTCACCAACCAAACCATTTGCCAATGGAGTCAGCCCTTGAGGTCACATGGTGGAGGTTTGCTCCCGGTCTTCTACTAACCTCTGGTGTTTGTGTTCCCTTTGTGCTGCTCCTTGTTAGTGTGAATTTCGTTCCACATTAATACTTCCCTCTAACAAACAAAAGTGATAAGAACACATTCAAATCGAATATACAACCTTGAACAACCTTTGTATTTTTAAAAATAAAGATAATACCTATTTAGTAACAAAAATTATTATATCCAGGACTATGAGCGAAAACAGTCAACAAGACGATAAAGTTGAAAGAGTGATGACAGAGTACACTCACAAAAAGCTTTCACGTAGGTAATATATTTAGATACACTTCGTATATGGAGTTGTTTATCTAGTCTTGTTCGGATGGTCAAAATTGATTGAAATTTAGGTAATTTTTTGTAAGAAATTTTGTAATAGGAGCGTTTGAATAATGTTTTTTATGCTGAAAATGGATTCAGTATCAGCAAAAACTTTTAGAGCACCCAAAATATTGAAGTTTGATAGCTATAACTTGAATTTACAAAAATCCTTGTCTGATTTTTTTAAAATCTTACCTAAATTTCAATAATCTTCCAAACAAAAAAGCAATCTAATTAAACTAATTAACACTGAAATGCAAGTTTTCCGTTAGATCCGCCGACGGTGTCTGCATATTTTGTCCAACTCCCGATGAGCAAAGCAAACTTCACCTAAAACTGGCACGGACAAAGAAAATTGGAAACAAATGCTTCGTCGACTCTGGTCAGTCACCCGTGCACGTTCTGTGCTGGAAAGCTTTATTCACGGGAGGAGATTTTGACTTGACTGTTTTTAAGGGCGTTGTCCACAGACTTCCAGAACAACGACGGGCAGATTTATGGTCTGAAAGTTAAAATTTAGAATGTTAGAGTATTTGAATTGTTTTCTTTATCTAGTGAAATGGGGTTAATATCATCAATAAATTTGAGATTTAAATTTTATAACTATTTTAAATTTTGGAATTTTTTTTTTAAATAAATTTATTCTAAATTAAATAAGAATTTATTAGAATAGTAAATTTAAAATTTAAATTCTATATAAATTAAGTATCTCCAAAACATTAAATCTCTATATCTATGCAATAAACATTTTAAGTAACTACAACATTTTAAGTAATTCTACAAATGAATCTCTATATTTATGCAAGTAAACATTTTAAGTAACTCTACAAATCACGCTCTAACCCAAAAAGAGTTTTATTAAATTTAATAAAAAATAAAAAAATCTAAAATAATTAAACAACATCAAAGAAAATTAACTCAAAATTTGATTAAATTTAATAAAAATCTAAAATCTAAAATAATTAAACAACATCAAAGAATAAAAAATCTAAAATAATTAAATAACATAAAAGAAAATTGTTAACACTGACAAAAGGAAGCAACAACACAGAAAAAGACGAATTGCTGAGAGCACACATAATTCTTTTATTATGAGAGATATCTATACATAAATGAATTGTTAGGAAACAATTGAATTGACTAAACTAATTCTAAACTATCATAACTGTAACGATTAATTCTTTAACACTCTTTCTTAATCTTGAGGGTTACATTGTTTTATTCCTAACTTTAGACATTGAAATTCAAAATTAACTTTTCTTAGCGGTGACGATATCCACTAATTCATTATCCACTAATTCATCCTTGGAATCACAAAATTTGAGAACAATATCACCATTTTTTACGAAATTTGAGAACAATATCACCATTTTTTACGAGTTCACGAATAAAGTGAAAACGAGTGTTGATATGTTTGCTCTTTTGATGAAAGACATTGTTCTTGGACAAGGAAATAGCGGAAGTGTTGTCATAAAGGATTGAAATAGGTTCATTTTATGTATATCCGAAGTGAGATAGAAGTCTCTTTAGCCACACTGCTTGACATGATGTTGAATTCGTTGCAACGTACTCGGCCTCTGTTGAAGATAACGCAACTATGGGCTGATTTTTGGATGACCACGAGATCAAGTTTCTGCCAAATAGAAAAGCATAGCCAGAAGTGCTTTTCCGATCATCAATACAACTTGCATAATCACTGTTTGTATAACCAACAAGCTTACTGTCTGTAGAGGTTGCATACGATAAACCATAAGTAGATGTACCTGCAATGTATCTTAATAACCTTTTTCCATCTTTCCAATGACAGTGTTTAGGAGATTCCATAAACCTGGAAATATAACTAGTTGCAAATGCTATATAAGGTCTAGTAGCAGTAAGATACATAATACTACTAGTAAGTTGCTTATACAAAGTCGCATTAACAATAGTAGCCACATCATCTTTTCTTAACTTTGTACCAACTTTAATAGGAGTATCCATCAGTTTACACCTATCCATCTTAAACTTTTTCAAAATGTCAGTAGCATACTTCTGTTGACTCATAAACATACTATCGTGTGTTTGTTTCACTTTGATACCTTGATGATCATTCTTGATATACAAAGTGGGCTCATGGTCGCTCCTTCTGAAACCATTATTCAGCAAGTAATGGTCTATTCGATTGTACCAAGCTCTTAGAGTTTGCTTCAAGCCATACAATGCTTTCTTTAACATGTACACCTTATGTTTTTTATTTTTGATTTTGAAACTGGGTGGCTGATCGACATACACTTCTTCATTCAAAACACCATTAAAAAAAACAGACTTTACATCCATTTGGTAAATAAGCCACTTGTTTTGTGCTGCGATAGCTAATACAAATCGAACATTATCAATTCTTTCTACAGGTGCAAATGTTTCACCATAATATATGCTAGGTTGCTGAGATAAAACTTTGGCAACTAATATTGCTTTGTGCTTATCAACTTCACCTCTCTCATTTAACTTTGTTTTAAAAACTCATTTGACACCTTTAGAATTTTTATCATCAGGTAAATCAACCAAATCCCAAGTTTAATTTCTTTTAATAACATTGATTTCATTATTCATTGCATCTACCCATTCTTTGTCCTTTATAGCATCTTCAAAACAAGTACGTTGAAATGAAAGAAATGCAAAATTTACAATATCATCAACATCGTCTTGTGCATAAATATCACTTAAGTTTCTCACTTTCGGATTATCAGAATCAAACTCAAAAGATGATGAACTGCTACTGCTAGATGAACTACTGCTGGTTTTGTCTTTAACTTGTAAACTTGGAGTGCTTCTTGTAGGTGCTTGATGTTCGTCTAACAGAATAAAAGGATTACGACAAGTATTGTTCTCTATTTCATTCCAAGACTTGTCTTCCAGAAATTTCATATCTCGACCTATGACAAACTTCTTAGTTATAGGATTAAATAATCTGTATGCCTTAGATTAATCACTATATCTATAAATATATACTTTTCTCTCCTATCATCAAGCTTTTTTCTCAATTTTTCTAGAACATGAGCGAAAGCAATACAACCAAATACGCAGAAGTTTGAAAAAATTACCTTTTGTCCACTCCACGCTTCTTCAGGTACAAAATTTTGAACACTGGAAGTTGACGATCTATTCAAAATATATATCGAACATGCAACTACTTCAGCCCATAAATATTTAGACAAATTTTGTGTTTTGAGCAAACTTTGAGCCATATTCATAATTGTCTGATTCTTTCTTTCCGCGACTCCATTCTGCTGCGGAGTATAACTAGTTGTCGTTTGCTTTTTAATACTATGTGTTGTTTGAAAAAATCAATGAGTTCGTTAGATTCATACTCACCTCCTTTATCAGACCTCAAAACTTTAATAAAATTTCCACTTTGTTTTTCATCCTCGGCTTTGAACACCTAAACTTAGAAACTGTTTCAGATTTGTATTTGATGAAATACACCCAAATTTTCCTACTAAAATAATCAATTAAAGTAAGAAAATAGAGACTTCCAGCAACTTATTTTTCTTGCATTGGACCGCACAAATTTGTATGCACTAACTCTAGTTGTTCTTTGGCTCTATTAGAGGCTAAAGAAACACTATCTCGGTTATGTTTACCCATTATACAACTTGTATAGGAAGAGATATGATCAGACAAAGCAGGCAAACCTTCCACCATATACTGTCTTTGCAACAAACTCATACTTTTGATAGGTAAATGACCATATCGCAAATGCCACATGTCAAAGTCAGTTGTCGTTGAAACATTATGTGCATACAACTTCTCACTTTTCAATTGTAATTTATACAACCTGTTCTTTTTTATAGGAATATTTTCAACAAGAGACTTATGCTTATCAAAAATTGTGCAAGTAGTGTTGTGAAAGCTAACATCATAACCATGTGCATCTAACTAACCTACAATAAAAAAATTATTCTTGAAATAGGGTACATAATAAACATCATAGACATTCTTCACAACATTTTGTTTGGTTAAGACAGGTACAACACCCTTTTTTGAAACTTTAACCTGGCGATCATCACCCAAACCAATAGAGAAACTAAAAGATGTATCAAGATGTGAAAACAAATCACTATGACTAGTCATATGATTACTACAGCCGTTGTCTACCAACCAAACATCTCTATTAGGTACTTGCACAGTCACTTGGCATGCCGAAAATAAAGCATCTGATATTTCACATTCTGTGTTTGTGACATTAGCTTTGTTTTTACTTAAAATAAACTGTAATTTTAGACATTCAGACTTATAATGGCCATATTTTTTGTAGTAGTGACATTGAATTTTTGATTTATCTATCCACCTACGACTATAATCAGTCTGAGACTGCTCTGAATGTGTTTGAGTTACCTTTGATCTATCATCAGACTGAGACTGTCCTCTACCTTTTCTTCTCCTGCCACGAAAACCTCTGCCTCTACCTCTATCCATAGAAGCTTTAGATTTGAAAGCATGCTCTAAAGTAATGACATCTAAATTAATTCTTGCTTCATGAGCCAACAAAGAACCAATTAATTATTCCATGGATTATTTTGTTAATTCTCTTGACTCAAAAACATTTACTATCATGTCAATTTTTTAGGCAAACATCTAAGAATGTTTTCAACAATTCTTTGGTCTTCAAATTCTTCACCATTTATTCAAAATTGATTAACAACACCCATAAATTTAGTCATGAATTGATCAAATATTTCTGATTCAATCATGTTAAACATTTCAAATTGTGTTCTGAGAGTCTGTAATTTTACCATTTTTACTTTATCATTTCCTTGATAAGAAACCTTAAGTATATCCCATATTGATTTAGCAGTCTTAACAGCAGTGATTTTAGGAAAAATAGAATCATGTAAGGAATTTAAAATGCACAACTTCTCTCTACCTTCTTTCTGTTTAAGTTCATCAGATCGTTTTCTTTGAGCAACACTCATTCCAACAATTGTATTTGCGTCAAGTTTTGTGAACCCCAATTCTACTGATTTCCAACAACCTCAACCTTGTAAGCATGCTTGCATTTTAAGGATACAAAAATCATAATTTTTTACACTATATAATGGCATAGGAATTTCAGATTGACTTGATGAAGCCATGTTGAAAGAAATCAAAAAATCCGGTTTAAAGCTTCAAAAGCAACAACTATCTAAAAACTTCAAAACAAATAGGGCACTCTCTTTTCCCCACAAATATTTCTTTGTTGTTGAAAACTTCTAAAACTGAACAACAATCCTAAATATAAAAAATAAAACATCTCATTGAAAATGTATACATCAGCTCATTGAAAAAGTATACATATGCTGCATACATCATTCCCGGGGCAAATGTATCAACCTCAAAAACTAAGTCAAAGAGGGTGCAGCAATAAATTATTTTACCAGAAAAAATTTAATCACTTCGAACAGAGTCTTTCTTTTGATTCTTTTTTTCCCTCCAGAAATTAAGGAAAAACCGAGCAGGATACAAACATCCATATGCTAGGCAGCGGCGGCATGCATGGCTCTTTCTCTCAAACACAGAGCTCTTCCCCTTTAAACACAACAAGCATGGCTCCTTTTGTATGACTTCAACTCTCTCCAATGCAAGGAACTTGAGCCACACTTCAACCTTCATATGCAACAAAAATTTTGTTCTTCTCATGGTATCAGAGTCAAGGAGCATTAATTTCACTTCATTTTTTTTAGGATGATTTGTGTTGAAGACTGTTGCTGTTAGACCAGTGCTAGACCATTGTGAGGAGTCGCCATTGCCAAAGTGAAGGATTTTTTGCTATTTCTTGTGTTGAAGACTGTAGAAGGAAGCTGTTTGAAGTTTTGAAGTTCGTTGAATGGGAGACTGTCTTCCATTAGAGGCAAGATCAACTCTGTTGTTCAGCTCTGATACCATGACAAAAGGAATCAGCAACACATGAAAAGACAAATTTCTGAGAGCACACATAATTATTTTATTATGAGAGATATATATACATAGATGAACAGTTAGGAAACAATTCAACTGACTAATTAATTCTAAACTATCATAACTGTAACGATTAATTCTTTAATAAATATTGTGTAGTTTACAAAAATATTAATGAGAAAAATTTGAAGATTAGGTTATGTTAGAGAGTGGAATAAAATAACTACAACATTTTAAGTAACTAAAAATCATAGCCTAACCCAAAATAATGTTTGACTAAATTTAATAAAAAATAATAAATCTAAAATAATTAAACAACATATCAAATAAAAGTGTCAATAAGTTTTGAAAGATATTCACGAAAGGTTATTTTAGAGAGTGGTATAAAATGAGTTATATTTGGCTATTTCAGAGGAACCTTATATGTTTGGGATGGTGGTTTTATATAATAATAATAATATGTTTTTTTATTATCATATAAATTTTGATAGGATAATTTGATTTTGAGGACTTAGCAGTTTTTCTGATAAGTAACTAGTAAATTTTTGGAGGGCTTACGATCTATTTAGTGCGCAAAATTGGAACCCAGGACTTAGACTTCATTTTCACGGCCATTACTAATTGCATTACCTCCAACAAACATTTTGATTTTATATTTGATTGGACTTTTTATATAACATTTATTTTAAAATATAATATCAATATTTTTTAATTATTATTTTTTAATTGGTTGATTAAGTAATAGTTTCTTTTTAATATATTATTTTTATTATTATTAATATTTTTATATGTCAAGTCCACTATCACAACTGGTTGAGGATGGATCTCTTTTGAAATGTGACCCAAGATCAAACCTCACGGGGAGTGGTTGTGCCTTATGATAGGGAGAGGAGACATGCTAAAAAATCAAATCAACACGATCCCTGGGTGACTTTGACGGATTATATGCTTGTGGGTCGGGGTTTCTCAAGCCATAGGTTAAGCCTGGAAGATCACAAACAACTTGAATTTTTTTTTTTAATATATTTTCTCTATTTAAAATTTAAAAATCGTTAATAAATCATTACTCTATTGATAAGAAGCAAGTATAAATTATCCTACAACACTTATATTAAAACTCCAACAATTAATACTTGTCACATTAAAACTCCAACTATTAACTAGTAATCTCTCGGTGCATCCAATCAATATTCAGTTTGTACCATTATTAGTTCCTGCCTTCGGCACTATAGGGACTCTAGTGATTGCTAGAGGGTTGACCAGGCATTAATCAATATTTTGACCAAAAATTTCCCCGCTCTACCAAAATTTATCCAAACTTTCAGGGTCCATTTTGTGTTAACAACAATTTTATCCAAAGTTTACATTTCTACCTCTTATTGAAACCTTCAGGTGTCCCTAGGAAACATTCAATGTTAACAAAATTTTAACCCGAGTTTCAAAAAACTCATGCCGGGTTTTCAACTCTGGATTTTCAACTAAATTTTAACAGAAGTTTCACCAAAGTTTCAAAAAACTCATTTGGGGATTTCAACTTTTGGTTGTTTTCAACTTTTCGTCCAAAGTTTGAAATGCTTCTAACAAACTTTTCCTTTTCAATTTTTTATCCAAAGTTGTTTGAAACTAATTTGAGATATGACATTTTTTCTTCACTTATTTTGTGATATCCAAAGTATTTAATTACCATTTCCATGTTCATATGTGCTCCATACAGAAATTTCATATTATATGTTGCATACATTTCATTTCATATTATATGCTTCATATATTTCATATTATCTTTGTTTATGTTATTGACAGGATTTTCTTCTCCTGTCACACTACACCTTACCAATTAACCACTTGTTCTCTTACTGACACCCCATGTTGCCGCATTTTTCCTCTACTGCCACCGCTTCACCACTTCTTTGGTAAATATTTCAAGAGGCTATTATTGATCATACTATATTGGTGATTGTTCTGTAATAGAATTGAGATAGGGATGTGAGCATAGAACTGTGCTGATATACAGATGATGCAAGAACTGAGAACTAAGTTAGAAGAAGAAAAAAACAACATTCAAGGTGTAGTTTTCAACTAGAGAGGTAGTAGTTTGACTATCTTATCCAAATAATTGAGTGTATTTCTCCTTCCACAACGATGGAAATGGAAGGCATTAACATGAAAATGGAAATGGAATACATTAACATGAGCATCCAATGGAGCAACAATATCAATACAGGCAAACTCAGGGCCCCGACTTAGGGTCCTATAACCAAGTAGGAATAAATCATAAAGATGCAAGGATAACTATGTTATGCAAGTAAATTCTCTCTGCGGACAGAGACGATCCCTCTAGCCCTAGAGTGGGTCTAGTAACAAAGGGACAAGCTAAAGTGTAGGTTCCTAGTTAATATGTGAAAATGATGAGGTACATTGGCCTACCTAAAGTCCAACACTGTTGTCGTGGTTGTCGTGGTGGTGGCCTCTTGATATCTATCTTGACAGGTCACGATCCTTCTACAACGATGCTTGGATACCTGCATGAAGATCAACAAACAAGAGCAACATATGAAACAAAGATCTCATTCATAATTACTAACCAGTCAAGGAGGGTTAAGAATATTGCATCAAATAAACCATATAACACAAGATGGGAACCAGACAATAGTCATGTATATGTATAAATAGAAGAAAGAGTTACAACCGGAGCCTTGACTTCGCAACCTCCTTCAACGGGTTCAGCCGAAGCGTGTCTCGAATGATCATCAGGAATAGGGACAAGGTGAGGACACAAGCCTAAGCTCTCTCTCCCAACAAAGGTTCTCTTTCTATATTCTATCTCTTCAGCAATTCGACTATGATTGTTCATCTTTCTATTCAACTTTTCAGCTAGTTTGTGCATGAGAGATAACTTTATCTATACAGGGAATGGAGGAGGTTGGAATCCCTATAATGGTGGGAGGGAGGCCTTATCCTTTGGGAGGTTTCCCAAAAGGTGGAAACAAGAGGCCAAAGGAGGGAGTTCGTGGTTATTCAGTTGAACCACTCCAGCTAACTCGCCCATGAAGTTGTTAGGATAGAAACTTCGCCTATATATTTAAAAAACATTCCATAAACAACTTAGTGCGGGTAGCTAACTGGGACAAAGCACCAGCTGGCACGGGGTCTAGTGTTAATCTTCTTCATTGGCACGAGGGCATAACGGTGTACTAACGCCAAGGAAAAAACATGTGTTTTTGAAGGTCTGCTTAGGGAATTGTCAACAGAAGGAATGTTGTCCTCATGGAAAGGGATGTAATGATGGTATTTGCAAGGCATGAAACTTATTATTAGTCACAAAAATGATCCTCCAATGTGTGGGATGGGGATTGCAGGGATAGTGAAAAAATGTTGTGTAACAGATGCCCCCTAAAGCAAGAGGTCCAAGAGAGAGGGAGGGGTGAAATGCTTTACAAGAATGCGTTCGAACCAAGAACTGTTGTCGGAAGACGTGAAAGTACAAATACAACTGATATCTCTAATACATGAATATGTGGCATGGGCGCAACCATCCAGCAGTAAGGATCAATAAATAGACTTAGGTATGGTCGCAACCATCCAATTAAAAGAGTTATGCAATAAGTCATGATAATGTACAATATCCCACAGCCTGGATCTTATCAGACAAAACCCAGGGTCTTGTGCTCCATCTCGACCTGAACAAGTACAAATTCAAGCATGCAAATATGTAAGCTGAATTCGAACATGCAAGAGAATCACCTAATTACCAGCCAATGATGAAAGTTGTTAACATGCACGAAAGAAACCACCAATAATGAAAAAGGCCCTCAAGGTACAACAGCTACAATCCACAGAATGTGAATAATGATTTGGCATTGAAAACCCGTAGGATCACTTGATTGAAGGCCAATGATGTGGACCTATCTTCGAATGTGAAGATCCTACCATTGAGGCATGTAGGCTCCAAGGTACCAGAAGGGAGTCTCTAGATCAACTTCTTGGATAATAAGCTGAAGTCGACAGGAAGTGACCCGTTTGAAGGAGGGCCATAACATTTCCCACATCATCGATATGAGAGAGAGGAACATGATGATAGTGAATTAGGACCAGCAAAGAATCAGAGGGAGGTTGAAAACTGCAAAGGCAAAACTTCTCTTGATCATATCAGCGACATGACTCTGGATTTGGCAGTATTTGACATCAATGGATCTAAGGTCATGATGACATGGAAAACAGAATATGAGAGGTTAAAACATATCACCCAAACCCATGGAGGAAAAAATGATGAAATGAGATGTCCCCAACCTGACACAAATGCAGACGAGTGTCATGTTCAAGTGTGACATACTGCCAACACAACTAAAGATTGGTTCCATTTTCCCCCACCATTTCTGGCGAGTACCCCAATTATTTTTTAAAACAAGCTTGAAGGGGATAGCATATGCTTGCAATGTAAGTTTGTCCTTCGGACAAATCCAACCTAGTACATTTTACGAGCCCTAGGAAGGAGGAACTCGGGCAACATGATGGTGATGATTTTCGATGTCATCAGGATTTAATGAATCTGAAAAAGGGATAACTCGGCATCTTTTCATGTTTAGAGAGTTTGAAAAGAAGCGGAAAAGAAAACTCCAGCATGTCCCTTTTTGTATATAGTATCTCAGATCCAAAAAGGTAGAAAAAAATATCTGAAAGAACCTCTTATTCGTGATAAGCTAAGGTATTCCTTTTTCGTAAATAATCTATCCCAACCCGAAAAAGGGGTAAACGTATACTGGGTAGATATCGTTTCGTAGCCATTTAACGAGTTCAAAATGACAAGAGTTAGAGAGTCATAAAAGAGTTGAAAGATGACTCTAGTAGTGACTTTTTCGTGTTTTTACCGAGTCCGAAAAAGTATAAAATACAACTCGTTGCTTCATCGCTATCTCATTAAAAACCTGTCACTACACAAGAGACGCACGTAAAACCCATTTCTCAAAATAACATAATGAAATAATCAAAAAACATGTCTTAAAACCTAATTAGGGCTTTTAAAAGTTATAAAATGCCAAAAATGGTAAAAAACAATTACTTTTCACTTTTACCTCTTGTGGAGCAATAGTTACCCATTTTATACTGCGATTTTGTGGCGACGATAGCAAGAAATCCGACAGACCAATCTCAAATCCATCAGTTCCATGTAAGAGCCAACATCCTTCCTTACATTTTAAGTCCTCTTTCATTATCTGCAACCTTCAATTTTAATTTCTGAGGGGAAAATTGCAAAAACTAGGGCACGACAGTTGGTGCGCTTTTCGGGCACAGACTCGCACCAATTGCCCAATTTTCTGAACTAGGGTGCAACTCTTTCTAAAACAGTTGCACCAACCACGCAACCCTTGTTAAAATCAAAATGAAAGTTTATGGGCCCAAATTCCACAGATCTAAGCTTTTAATTTGGCTAATAATGTCCATATGAACATGTTTGCAGGTGTAAAGTGGCAAAATGGTGATCAAGTGGAAGGAATGGGAACACGGTGAAGAAGATGAGCTTGCCATGGGTAATGGAGGATGCATGGAAGCTCTCAGAGACTTTGGAATGAATTTTTTTTTCTTGACACCATGCCTCAAAGCTCAACCGGAGCTGCTACAATACTTAATCAGTATCTGGGATGAGGATCAGGAAAAGTTCATTCTGCGGGATCAGGAACTCGAGATCGATGTTTTAGATGTGTACTTCATTACCAGACTGTCGTGGAGGGGAGAAACACCAATATTGACTGGCACCCGACCCACCATGGAGAATATGAGCATGGTAATTTACAGGGTATGTCTAGGGGCACTGAAAGGATCAGGAAGCGGGAAAGTAGATATCTAGACTATCCCAGAATTTGCACTAAAGGTAGTGATACACACCATCATAGGAGTTGCAGGATCACAATCACCGCATGAGGAAACAAAGACACAACTACTTCTTGCTGTAGACTGCTTGACACTGACCATCTACAACTAGGAAGAGGCAGTGACAATCAACATGAAACATCAACTGACAAAGTGCAAGAAAACCAAATTGAAGCAATTTGGCTATGGGTCCATTATGGTATCATTATTTCTGGAACGACTACCAATATTTCAACGATAGGAGGTGATAGTTTCGACACCACTAGCACAAGAGCCACAAATGGCCTGATGGGAAGCTCCGATGCCAAGGTCAGGGGGCAGTCAACAAATGTCCTGGAGACCGGAGTTCTTCGATTGGCTCCACCAACATCTGATTGTCATGGAGGACTGGCCCTACTCTGGCACATATTTCACTGATGATCTGGATCTCCCACTCCCAGATGGAGAGGATTGGGATGAAGCACTTGGTAAGACTCATTTTTTAATGTTCATGAGTATTATGATTTTTTTGGTATGCATGTTCTAACATTTAATCCATGCGTTTGCAGATGTAGGTCTAGAGAGACCTACAGGTATGTCTCTGATAGCGAGGCGAATCCCTCACAACTTTGATATTTCCCCTCATGGTGAGGAGGAGGAGATCGTGCGCAACTTAGAGAGAATCACTCGTGAGGTCCCGGACTACGCGTGATTCGATAATGTTCCTCATGCATATCAGAGACACACTGTAGGGGTGTCAAACCGAGTTCACCGCTTGCTAAGGCGGCTTATACAGGCAGTGACATGCTATCATGATCATCACGCCAATTAGACACCTGGGTTCTATTTCTGCATATTTTGAGAGACATGATATCTCAGGATGTAATAGAAACACACACATGTTTTAACTTATGATGCACACTGATGCAAACATTCTATATATATATATATATATATATATACATCTATTTTCCTACACAGATATTTTACATGTGATGATGATTTTACAGATTACGCAAATGTCTATCTAATACAATGTTAGCCACTGTATTAGTTAATACATTCATTCACCTAGGAATATGTTGATATATGATATAATCAAAATTTTTTTCCAGCAAACGAACACGTAAATACAATCTTAAAATGTGAGGGTTTCTAACTAAATAATTTTCATTAAGTTGAAGAACAATAAGATGTGAGTCTATATTTACAACCAATACACTAATGCCGAGGGTAATCGCCTCGATTAACAGTTCAATAACAGCACTATACTCATTGACATTGTTTGTAGTTCATCCTAGACAAATACCTTGCTGATCTATCAAATCACTAGCAAGATCATAAATCACCTAGGGTGTTGAAGACAAGTTTTGGGTACTGTGGGAAGCACCATCCCCGAAACTGACATAAGGGGTAATAGACATCTACACAATAAGCAACGAACCAATAAGCACGAAAACGCTCGCAAAGCACACCAAGCCAAAAAATGTACAAAAATGAAAAGAACACATATATACACAAAACATGCACAAATGACTCATGCATAATATTTTTTTAGATACAACCCATTTCCAGGTTGATCTAAAGGATGACCTTCATAATCAATGAGCTCATAGGCCCCATTCTGCAAAACACATTTAACAATGTAGGGCCATGCCACATGGGTTGAAATTTGCCTGCCCTCATCTTATCGTGAGCTTGGTCATATAGGAGGATGAGGTCTCCGTCTATGAAGGAGCGAGGGGAAATCGTCTAGTCAAAATGAGCTTTGACCCGCTTCTTCTATGCCTCAATGACTAAAGCAACAAAGTGGCGAGTTTCATCCTGCCTTTCTAAGTAGAGAATATGCTCTTCTTCTGGTGAAGTGTTTAGCAGTAATTCAACAGCCAATTTGAGCAAAGGTATTTCACACTTAATCATAAGGGTGGCTTCCAGACCATAAACAAGCCGAAAAAGAGTGAATCCGGTCGCATCCTTAACTAAGGTTTGATATGCCCAAAGAGCCGAAAATAACATGAGATTCCAATTGGATTTGTGCATCCCAATCGTACGTTGAAGCATGGTGACAAGAAATTTATTCACAGCTTCAACCTGGCCATTGGCCTGAGGATAGTACGACGTTGAGCTGTTGTGACATAGGCCCAACTTGGAAGTCAACTCAGCCACCATATAATGCTGAAAATGGGAACCATGATCAGTAACAATGGCTTGAGGGACACCAAACCTAGAAATTATTTGAATATGAACTAAGCTGCTGTCTTATCGTCAACCACAAGTGTAGGCATTGCTTCGGCCCATTTGGTGAAGTAGTCAACGACTACGATAATATAACATGCCCCCTAGTCGAGTGAGGGTTACACATTATAAAATCAATGCCCCACTTCACAAAGCAACCAACAGTAATGACAGGGTGGAGATGTGCAGGCAATCATGACGTTTACGGATAGTAACAATGCAGTCCTTGAAGATGGAGGGCCAGAAATACCCAGCACGAAGGATCTTCTGTGCAATGGCATAACCAGACATGTGACCGCCACAGGTGCCACTATGACAATCATTCAGAGCTTTCTCATCCTCCTCGAGAGTCAAACACCAATGGAGAATGTAATCAACTCTGATGCGATAGAGTGTATCTTTGACTATACGATAAGGTTGTGATTGATGACGGACACGTCGGCGCGCATTCTTCGTAAACTAAGATATGAAAGTAGAAGTCTGAAGATATATGATGATATCACCGTACCAAGGATTGAGGGTGCTAATTAGAAAAAATGTATCATCCAGAATGCATTCCTCGGAACCAGACAGAGTGGAGTAAGAGGGGAGGGAGTAGATTATATCGACGAACACTAATGATTTCTTCGACTTGGCAGTAGTAAAATCCAAATCGAAAACTTGGAGGATAACAATCCACTTCAATTAATTTCCCCCCAACGATTGTCGAGACAATATATAGGTCATGGGGTTGCAGTCAGAAATCACAGTCACAGTACACAGCAAAATGTAATGACGAAAACGTTGAACTGCTTGAACCGTAGCTAACGCTAACTTCTCGATGTGTGCATAGCGCATCTCCGGATGGAGAAGGTTACAAGATAGGTAGTGGATAACATGCTCGTCACTGTCATCATTGTCTTGCACAAAAACCGTGGAGATCGTGCTGAAAGTGGCAGCGAAATAGAGGGAAAAATCACGATGATATTTCAGAGGATGAAACAGTGTAGCGTTGATGAGAAACATCTTCATTGCATCAAAATATTTCTAAGCGATCTCATCCCAAAGGAATGGGATTCCCTGCTTTAGTAACCGCGTGAATCCTTTAGCCACTTCAGCATAGTTAGGTATGAAACAGTGTAAAAACTTATCCTTCCCCTGTAGAATCTGCAGCTAATGTAATGAGGATGAAGAGGGGAGATTAATGATAGCCTCAACTTTGAGCAGATCGAGGTGAATCCCTTATTTGGACATGATTTGAACAGTGTTGGGAGGAGGAAGGGGAAAAATACCCATGAGGGCAGGATCTTTGAAGAGACCTGGCCCAACGCTCTCGTAGGGAGTAGATATTTGATCCACATACGAAACATTGTTCTCAGAAGAAGAAGTGAAGAATGAAAATTGATCAACAGTAACAATCTTTCCTTCGTGCAATAAATTTAGGACACAAAAGAGAGTGGATAGAATGCACAACATCGCACAAGTCCAACTGTGATCGAGGAGAAGATTCTAATTGAGCTTTGTGTCAACTAATTCGACCTCGACATTGAATATCTTCCCTTCTAGAGTAATCGGTAAACTAGCGAGAACACCTAAAGGTTTAGATTCCCTTCCATCAAATCCTTCAAGGGAATTTGGCGATGAATTCAAGGTTGGAGAACTAATGGATTTCCAGCAAGCAGATGACATGATGCACATGGATTCACCCTCGTCCACAACCGCTTGATGGATGTTCAAACCACTAATACCAACTTGTATGATGAGCACAATTTGGTGCAGGAGTCGTGGAACGAAATTCTCTAAATTGAAAGCGAAAAGGCTAGTATCAGCAGGATCGATCCTACCAATTGCAGATAACAAAGCCTTCTATTGAAACAGACAACTTTGAAGTACTTATAATGCAGAAATTGTAGATGGCGCCTAAGCCAAATCCTCAAAAATACTGTAATGTTGAGCAGCACGACCGTTTGGATTGTAAGAAGACTTGCGAAGTACACCTTCGGAAGATGGTCGTACAATGGGCTCAGTACTGGGCTTTTCAATCTGAAGAGGGCCAAAAGCAAGCGGAGGAGGACGACCATCAAAAATCTCCTTCCCCACTACCTAATGCGATTCAGTATAATCTTTCGATCGAGTAGCAATAGAAACAGATGCAGAATCGTTCATCATGAACACCTGAGAGCCAAATAGGGTAGAGAACTAAGGTTTCTCTACCATCTGGGTCTGTTGAGATGGAAAAGGTTATTTAAGAATAGTCGTAGTTCCCTGGGTGCCTTGGAGAAATCTGCTCACTTCGAACTGTTGAGGACAATCCTTGGTGTAGTGCTATTCATCACAAATCAAACAAGGGTACTTTGGCTTGTGCTGTGAACGATCATCAACATGAGATTTTTGAGAATCCCGTTTCGGGGTATCAACTTTGGCCTTTCCTTTACCCTCTTTTTCCCTTTGGAAGTTTTATCCGCCGAATTGACCTGAATGGCATTGACTTCCATGGTTTTACCAAAATTCAGGGTGGGCTGAGAAGAAATATCATTGGAAGGATTAGAATTTTTATTCCCAGGATTTGAAGGAGAAGACTTCTAAGACATGGAACCAATAATACCATCGACGGATGGGGTCTTCGGTGCTTTAGAAGTTCTAGGTCGAGGAGCATTAGGCAAGATATCATACAATGTGCCAGACTCAGAGTACACAAGATCAAGGTACTGGGAAGGAGCAATGGCCTATTCCTTGGTTACACATGCCCCCATATGAGTAGCTCGATCTTGTTTCAAGGAAGTGAGGAGGTGCATCTTGGTTTGATAGCGAACTGGTAACTGAAAATGCGTAAGAAACACCATGGCTAAAGAGTTGAAGTGTTGAAAGATGCCACATGATAACTTAATGTACCACTTTGCAGCGGCATCAATAAGAGTCCGTTGGAAAATACGGAGTCAGATGGAATAATGAACCCAAGATTTAGAGGAATACCACAAGTGGTAAGTCATAACATGCGCTTGGGGGTCTTCTCCGGACTTGCCCTCAAACTTAGGACAATCATCAGGAATCTTAGTCAAAACCAAAGGCTAATATGGGTTATGAAGAATCAAATCGTTCATTAACTTTGACACATCAGGTAGTTCCAACGTAGCGAGTAATGGTAATTGAGGATTAAAAGGCATTGGATTTTTATGATAAGGACCTGTCTTAACATTCCACCCAGTTTGAGAGAAATTATACCCCCATATATTTTGTCCCGAAGGATTTTGACCATAGGTGTTATAAGCTTGGTAACTCGGCCTATACTAGGGTTGAGGACCAGGATATTGATTCTGAGCATACTGCTAAGGTCCTTGATTAGCAACATATGGATTCTATTGCAGAATGTAAGCATGGCCTTGAGGCTGATTATACACCAACTGAGATTGATTTTGAGGGTAATAAGTGAAACCTTGGGGAGCACTATATACTGGTTGATATTGACCTTGAGGGGGGTAATAAGCGCCTTGAGGTAGAGCAGGTGGACCCTACTGAGCAGGTGGACCTTGTTGAGCAGGTGGACCTTGCTAAGCAGGTGGGCCCTACTGAGCAGGCAGAACCCGCTGAGCAGGTGGACCCTACTGACTAGGATGAACAGGTTGGACCGGCTACTGAGCAGGTTGAACTGGCTGCTGAACAGATTGAACTGGTTGTTGAGTAGGTTGAACTGGCTGCTGAGCTGGTTGAGCAGCTTGAATCGACTACCCCTGCAGAGTAGGCTCGCTTGGATACTGAGGGCCATCGGGCTACCCTCGTGGAAGAGGTTGGCCCGATGGTTGTGATGGGCCAGGTTGTCCCTGATAACTAGGTTGACCCGAAGCAGGGTCGTAGGATTGTCCTTGTTGCACAAAGTTTTGGCCATACTGAACTTACGGCTGCTGCTATCGCACAAAAGGTTTTCCCAGTGGTGGATACATTTTCCACCCCAAGAATATAAGACACTCCTGGTTGATACTGAGGTTGACCAGAAGGACCATAGGGTTGTCCTTGTTGGACCAAAGGTTGAACTTGTAAAGGTTGGCCTTGTGGACCTAAGGTTGTCCCTGTGGACCAAAGGTGTATCCCTACCAAGCCAAAGGTTGTCCCTGTAAGGGTTGTCCTTGCAAGCCCGAGGTTTGTATCGGTAGAGTCAGTCCAAGATGAGAAACTGTCTGATAAGGATCATAAATAGCCTGATGAGGATCAATAGGGGGCATGTAAATGGGATTACCGTAGACTTCATAGTGATGCGGAGGATTGACAGGAGCTTGTGGCTACTGAGAAACCTAAGCATTCTGCTGCTGAACAACCAAAATATACTCCAAAATTAAGGCCACTAGGAATCATAGGGGAAGTCCTAACCACACTAGAAGTAGGTGTGGATGAAGCCACACAAATGGTAGGTTGGACCAAGATAGATGAAGTAGTTACCGACGAACTAGGTGTCGAAGGTGATAGTCCTAATGAAGGAAGGACCGAACTACTTGAAGGAGTAGATGTACTAGATTGTGCTATGGACACAACACCAAAGATAATCTGACTCAAGGTTCGATAATCGGGTGGAAGTGGCACCGATTGAGGAGAAGACTAAATAGAAATACGTGGGAGATCTTCTGGGAAAAGTTGATATTACCCTGTAGAAACAAACATTTCTTCACTACCAATAGGACTCGAAATATCTATGTCTGATGAAGTCGTAAGATCTTCGAAAAGACTACGAGGACTAAGAGGTAAAGTAGCGGCTAAAAACGATGATACCGAAGTAAGAGGAGGGAGTTCTCCCTCATCCCCAAAACTAGACCAAGCACCCAGAGGAGGCCAATTGAACTCATCTGACTCTTCAGGGGGAGATCGAGTAGCAAGAGGTAAGACAGTCGGGGGGATAGGCTGTGAAAACTCGGCAAACCTAATGGACTAAGGGGTTTCAAAAGAAACGTCAAGAAAAGGACTACCACTAGGAGGCAGTGAAGAAGACGACGAAATTGGTGGTTCTGCCACTGTGACAATATTTCAACACAGGAAGGAAAATGAGATAGCCAATCGACGACTTCAAGATCAAAGTCTAAGGAAAAACAAAAATAAGCTAAGTAACAAACGTTTAACGGGCATGTGATCGTGGGTAATTAATTTTACGACATTGAAATTAGACTTTGTTGTTTCATGTTTTAAGAGTCAAGAAACAGACAAAAGATGACTCTAGTCACTTTCAATTTTAAACAAGCGTGAAAGTACAAGTGCTTGATGATCTATTATCTTTTTAAGGAGTCACGAAAAGATTGAAATGACTGCTCAGGTAATCTAAACAAGAGGGTGTACCAAGTTTCTGTGAACTGCCATATACACCTTGGTGATCAAATGAAAGAGAAATGACCAAGGACTTAACGTACGTGCAGGTAGTCTCCCTGAACATTGTGTTCGGTGTATCACAGTTACAGGGCGGAAAACTCGACTTCCTATGGATAAAAGCTTTGAACCTATAGGAGTCTCCCTTTATATACGTGACAGTATGGGGAGCACAAGCCCATACTAGTGTTGTCTAAAGCCAGATGGTGAATGAAAGCTACTAGGTTTAAAAACGCTGGAACACGTCTCTAGCCTACACCACTAAAAATTTTTGCATTAGGTTCCAATGCTTTCTTAGGTTAATTCAATTTATTTTATAGATGATCTTGAATTAATGTTTGAGTTTCAAGGCCCTAGCGAATTTCGATCTCAAATTTCCTAAATGCAAGCTATATGCAAAAGAACACCATTTTCCATTCGATGAATGATAATTAAGAGAAGGATAGAGATCTTTCAGACAATAGAAAACAACAAAATCATACAAAGAAGTCCACTAATTCATCTGATAAAATCAAACAAAAAATGAAAAACTCTTTCCTAGTTCATCAAGCGCTAGTTATGCAAAATAAATTTTCATTTTTCATGCAAACTAAAGAATGAAATTTTTTTATTTTTCAATGAAATGAAGCACACAATGCACTAATTACATTAAAAAACAAATAAAACACTAGTTCTGAGTATTGCGAATGTAGAGAGATAAAATGAATGATTCAATCAAAGCAATACAAACACAAAAAAGCACTCAAACCAATGATGCACTCTTTCCAAACAAGGAGAAGGCTTTTAAAATGACCCAAATGAGCAATGTGATCTATGCTCAGAGATGATGGGATAGAGAGTCAAACGGAAATCAAAGTGATCGTTCAACAAACCAAACACAAAAGCTCAAGAAATACTAATGCAATTGATCAGGGAACTGAACTGACAAAAACCAAAAAAGACTCGATCTTCAATCAGAAGGCTCAGTGAGCGAAAGACACCTAGAAACCTTAGGGCTACGAACCACACCGATGTGAGAATGGAAAAACAACTGAGAAGAGAAATCCTACAGCAGTCAAAACAATCCCAAAGACTCAGTTTCAAATAAAAAACAACCCAGAGTCAAGCACAACTGACCAAAAACTCAACAGGGAGGTCAAAAAAAACCCTATAGGATTTGGCGCGACTGTAAGGCAGTAATCTGCACCAAATAGGGGTTGGTGCTACTGCAACAAAAGCAACAAGCGCCAATTAGCATGACTATTCAAACGAAAAGCATGCCAAGCCAGATATCTATGGGAAAATAGGAAAACCAGTGAGAAGAGGTCAATCTTGACACTTTGGAGTTGAATAAGAGGATTCTAAACAATCAAGAAAGTCAGAAGAGACAAACAAGCAAGTAAACGACTGAAGTCAACTCGAAAAGGATGAAACAACAAACTCAAACTGATCCCTAGTGGAGTCACCAATTTATTATGCAAGTAAATCATCTCTACGGAAAGAGATGATCCCTCTAGCCCTAGAGTGGGTCTAGTAACAAAGGGACAAGCTAACGTATAGGTTCTTAATTAATGAATGAAAAGGATGAGGTAGATTGGCCTACTTGGAGTCCAACGCTGTTGTTGTGGCTGTCGTGGTGGTGGCCTCTTGATCTCTATCTTGACAGGTCACGATCCTTCTGCAACGATGCTTGGATACCTGCACAAAGACCAGCAAACAAGAGCAGCATACGAAACAATGATCTCATTCATAATTACTAACCAGTCAAGGAGGGTTAAGCATATTGCATCAAATAAACCATATAACGCAAGATGGGAACAAGACAATAGTCATGTATATGTATAAATAGAAGAAAGAGTTGCAACCGTAGCATTCTTTAGCTAGGTTAAGTCGAAGCGCATCTCGAATGATCGTCAGGAATAGGGATGAGGTGAGGACACAAGCCTAAGCTCTCTCTCTTGACAAAGGGTCTCTTTCTCTGTTCTATCTCTTCAGCAATTCGACTATTATTGATCAGCTTTCTATTCAACTTTTCAACTAGTTTGCGCATGAGAGATAACTTTATTTATAGAGGGAAAGGAGGAGGTTGGAATCCCTACAATGGTGGAAGGGAGACCTTATCCTTTGGGAGGTTTCCCAAAAGGTTGAAACAAGAGGCCAAAGGAGGGAGTCTATGGTTATTCAGTTGAACCACTCCAGCTGACTCGCCCATGAAGTTATTAGGATAGAAAATTCGCCTCTATATTTAAAAAGAATTCCATAAACAGCTTGGCATGGGTAGCTAACTGAGACAGAGTGCTAACTGGCGAGAGGTCTAGTGTTAATCTTCCTTATTGGCGCGAGGGCATAACAGTCTACTGGTGCCAAGGCAAAAACAAGTGTTTCTGAAGGTCTGCTCAGGGAATTTTCAACCAAAGGAATGTTGTCCTCATGGAAAGGGATGCAATGATGGTCTTTGCAAGGCATGACACTTCTTATTAGTCACAGAAATGATCCTCTAATGTGTGGGTTGGGGATTGCAGGGACAGTGACAAATTGTTTGTGTAACAAACTGGAGTGAAGGTGGGCATAAATGCCAAAGAAAGGAGCATATCTCCTCATTGATATTGCATCTCTCATTGAGTATGTTGCGTGTATCAACTTGATTTATCCTTCAAGATAAAAGAAACATCTCTCAATTCATAAATTAAGAATATTAAGAATATTCTAGTTCACTCTCTGAATAATTTTTGACAACATATTTTCCACAAAGAATGGCATTGGAAATACAGTCTAATAAGTAAAAATTTATTTTTCATGCGGTAGAGAGGAAACACAATGTATTTTAAAAGTAACACTCTAAAAATTATGTATTGTTGATCAAAGTTGTTTGGTAAACACTGAATTATTGAAAACAAAATAAATATCAAACTAAATAAATATTAAACCCTAGTTCTAAGTAGGCAGGGTCAAACGTTTGAAAAAATATATTGAGTATACATATAAATAATAAATCATAGCATTTAAAAAACAAACCAGTCGTAATGGCCACCTCACTTATTTCCTTATTTTCAAACTAAAAGAAAAAATACTTTTCAAGGATATGGATTCAGTTAGATAATGACATACACATGCGAAAAATTGAGACAAAGACGAGCACAAAACAACGAAAAATCAAGGTAAATCATTGAACCAACTCTATACAACACAAATGTTTTATCAGTATTTGATGCAAACAATATATGCATCTTTTTCATTTGAAATAGGCTGCATGTATTTTTCATTTGAACTATGTTGGATGTCATGGAGGTTTTGTTGTATTCTAAGAAATTTCCATCAGAGAATGAGGCAAGAAAGCTACAAATTGAAAATTGAACACCGAGAGCTCCAAAATTGGGGAAACACTAGAGTGACATTGTCGTGGACATGCTTATTACCTCAGGGGATCTTGTTGGGCTTCATAAAAGAGAAAATGAGTCCTTTCATGTGGATGAATTGGAGCCTCCTTCTATCCCGAACTTGGGCACCATTTCATTTCTTCCTTATGACCAGGGAAACCACAATAATTGAATCTTCCGATGAGGTTGTTGGCCGAGAAGGTGCACATCACAGTTCAGTCATTCAAACCAATGACCAAATCAAAGGTTAGGGGATGGATGGAGCTCGCTGGTCATTCTTAGCACACATTCAACAACAAAGAAAGAAGCATTGAAGTGAACTAGAAGAGCTGGGATAGGAAACCATACTAATGAATCCACATGACCGAAAATTAAATATAATCACTCTCTTTGTATACTCGTCAGAGAATAATTCTTTAGCAGTGTGTGGGTGATGCAGGGCATGACAATATGTCGTTTTTCTGCTAATGCTGAGCTTTATGATGAAGAGAAATATAATGGTGCTCCTGATTATGATCTCCTTCCTGCTCATTACTGGCCATACCAATGCCAGGTTTCTCAAGAAGAATAACATGTTTATCACCCTCCAACACTCTTTCGGCCGTCGATCCTAGATTCAATTCACATGTCAACAATAACTCTAAGTTGCAAACTTCTAATGGTAATATGGAGAAAGACTAAACAACTTTCGAGCAACACCAACCGTCCTGGTTGCTGAATATCGAACGAATATTTATTATTCTTGTTCAGGTTCATTCTAGTTCCTTCCCCAATGCGGGAAAGAAAAAAAAACCCTTCGATATCAGAATTTAACTTGCATGCAACGTGGGTTGCATGCTCTGGACTCTAGGTTGAATGGGTGCGTGTTGCATACACGCATGGATTCCCCACACAAAATATCCTTTTACCTTTTTTCTAATTTTTATGATACATTTAATATTATTAATATTTAATTATAGTAATTGAAATTATTTAATTTTATTCAAATTAAGATTAAAACTATTCTCCATTCCAGAGCTAGAAAATGCAGCCTTCAATTTCTGGTCTCATTGCTTAAACCACTCCGGTCGGTGGTGCATGAATAATGTTCTAGTATGTGTAGATTAGTACATTCCTACCAGTTCAGTCAATACACCGTGCCCAGGGACGCATACAGTAGTTGATACACCAGTTCAAACTTTGAGGCAAACTATTCAAGACTAATGTTTCCTTATAAAAATCGAAATTAATAGTAAATTTATTGTACCGCCTATATTTATGGGTTTGCCGAGGTCAAGCTAATTGAAGTTATTAGTAATTTATTGTACTGAATATTTTTATGAGTTTTCCCTAGTCCAGCCTTGATTTTATCTCGTGAAATTTTGAATATTTTAGGAACTTTTATATTTCGACTTATTCAAGAGTTTTATACTGAGTTTGGTGAAGTCATGGGTAAGTCTAATAGATCATTGTCAAATCCGAATCGATGAAACATTAAAAGTTAAAGAAATAGTTCAGTGTGTCATCTAATTCCATAGAGGGACAAGCTTCTTTATGAGTATGGTAAGGCTCCCCTTTTCACTCCGTATTAGGTTGATAACTCTAAAGCAACTCATAGATTTCGTGTTCCAATGTAGCCTTCATCACCTAGATCCCAAGACTTGATCCAAGATATTGCCAAAGGTCAATGTGAGTGGAAAGATTTAAAGATTAAGACATAGACAACTATAGTGATACCTTGGGCTTCTAAATATTTCAACAAGGTTTTGCAACATGACAGAGCTCACACTACAGAGCTCACACTCCACTTGGAAAACAATTTTAACAACTTAAAATTTTTGATAAAATTTTTAATGAATGTCAAATCAGTCACTAATATTGTACAAACCAGAAATGTTTGATAGTATTATATTCATAATGGAAACAAACCTGGCATGTCTCAGAGGAAACCTTGTTTATTCTCTATGTTTCCACATTCAACTCTGGTGTGGCTCACGATGAACTAAGACTTGGATGGCCAAGTAGAGAGATCATTCTTTGTCTTCAAGATCACGTTTAGCATACATTATAGGCAAGCAACCCTGGGAAATGTAAATTTCAAAACAAAATTATGTCTACTGGCAGGGACTCCTGGCTGCATGCCGTCCTTGTTAAAGTGACATTCAAACTTAAGTTGGTGCCATGAGAGGAAATTGGTAATATTGTGGTTTAAAAGAAATGAAACATTGCCAAATCAATACTATAATCTAATTATAAGAAATAGTTTAAAATAATAAATAATAATTTTTTTAATTAAATTAGAGAGAAATTAAATTTATTTATTTAATTAAAAAATAAAATAAAATATATAGATAAACTTTTTAAATGATGATAAAAATTGTTTTATATCTTTTTTTTAATGAGAAAAAATAAAAATTTTATTCAACCTAAAAATAAGGAAGAAAATTATATTTTTCCTATGCTCATAAGAATTCAATCATGTTAGCCTGCACAATAAGAAGAAAGAAAAATATAAAAATTTACATAATTTTCCGAAACTAAGTGTGGTAAAAATCACTTAGTTTTTTTGTCCTTTTTCTCCAACTTTCGCCAAATTCATTAATTGGGAGTGGTTGTTACGATTGTCAGTTGATTAACATCTACCTTTGGAGGGCTTCTTTATTTGAGTCCAAGCTATCAGAAACATGGTATCTCTTTACGCCCCTCGATTCCTTTTCAGTATGTGTTTTCACTTTTTGCTGCTATGATACTATGATATTTGTTGGTTTAGTATCCTATTGGCTAAGATTCATTGTTCCTAATTGATCCCCCACTCCGCCATTTTACTGACTGTCAGGTTGTGTTTGTGCTTCTATATTTGGAGCATTTTCCCTGGGTTCTTCTTTTTCATTGTTTGAAGTGTGAAGAAACTAACATCCCCTTGACTTAAGGGTTTGCCTCTTTTTATCTTTTGAGGCATTTTCTACTTGTGGACAACTGTTCTACAAATATGCTGTTTGAAAACAAGTTCGAAATCAAAATGTCGTATTCTATAAGTCTAACACATGTGACCACTGAAAAAATTCATGTTTTATAAGAAGATAGACATGGAGACATTTGCTAAGGCCAATATCTACACATATCCTAGAAAATATAAAAACACCTTTTATTGTTTTGTCTAGGTCTATTTTTTTTGTATTTTCCCAAAGTATTTCTGATGTCCTCCAAGACCCGATGGTGCCAAAAGGAAGAGGGAGGTATGGAAACCTCACCCAAAATGACATCATTTTTACCACCATGCTTGTATCATCAAACTATAGAACCATGGGGTAACAAAAAGCCCAAATTTTCCCCAAAACCATTTCCCTTCATTTAGAACTTTTTCCACTTATTTTTGTTTATCAAATTGTACTATGAATAAGCCTTTAGAGCATAAGTAAAGATCACAATTTGTTGCCCAATAAGAGTACACCCATTGATATAAGTCTTATCATCTCATCTAGAAACCATTAAACTAACATATTAGTGCCAAATATCACATATCACCAAATTATGATTTTACCTCTATGGTTTTTACGTCCATAGTTGGTACCTTGACCATTTTCTTGACAATGTAAGGTCGTGGGAAGATTTTGGATCTGATTGGATTGAGCAACAATCTTCGCTTTCAACACATCCTTAAAAGAGATATATCCATTTGAATTTCTAGGATTTGTATTAGGGTTTTTGAAGGTTGTAGAACCCCCCACATCCTCAGATTTATTATTATGGTAGAATCCTTTTCCACACTATAATCTTTCAGCTAGAGAGAGTCTATGAGCAGTTTTCCTTCGTATAGAAAAACTTGATGTGATTCTAGTATTTCCAAGTCATTTTGAATGCTTTACTTCAATTGTTTCACTAGATTTGTGCCCAATATCCATCAGAGTATGGCCTTTCCATTAAATTCTTGACAAATATATGGTAATTTTCTCTTTCTTTTTAGATTTTGTCCATATCTGGATCTAGAAAACAAGGAGGAGACCGATAGAAGGAAAGATATGGGGATAAGATCTGAGATTTGTTAGTATCACAAACCAAATCCATATTGTGTTGCAGATATATTGCAAAATTTTCCTTCGGAAAGTCCATACTCTGATAAAGGTGCCTCTGCACCCAGGTAAACTTAAATCCCAGTGAGTAGGAGAGGGGGTGAACGTTTAATGACCCTGTAGGGAAAACCAGACTCGAATACATCATAAAAACACCACCTTGGTCATAGATCCAACCTTTAATATCCTTTTAGATGTGCACTTCACTTGCAACATGTTTAAAGGGAGCCTCGATACTAAATAATTTAACATGATAGTGTATCTGCTTATCCTCATGTATCAAGTGTGCAAAAAAACAGAAGTTTGACCCATGCATAGGATAAAAAAAATGAAGTCTCCCTTCGATTAACACCGCACAAAGAATGAAGGGTTTCATCATCGCACCAAATCTTGTCTTCACAGTAACTCATGAGCAAGAATCCAGAGGAGGAATCATGCAGAAGGTCACCAGAAGCCAAAAGCCTAGTGCAACACAACACCTCCATTATTTCCAAAATCCAAAATATATTCTACATCCTTTTATTGAGAAAAAATCATAATTTTATTAAACCTAAAAAAATAAGGACACAATTACATTTGGAGATACCTGAGAGAATTCAAGCATGATATCCAAAAAGCCTACAAAAATAGGAGTACAAAGCTCCAATAAATATTCATCCAAAAATTATAGGTCGAAAAAAGAACTATAAAAATTACATTTGAAATTATGTGTAAGAACACTTAACTACCCATCTCAAAAAATATTCTACATCTGAAAAAAATACAAGATAATTAAAATTTCACATTACCTAAATGCTAAATATAAAGTACGGGATCAACTATATTTGGTAGAAACATGATCTAGGTTAAAGAAGTACAAATACATTTTATAATAATTTGTTTAGAATAAAAGGTAATATTTAAAAAAAAAAATTAATTAAAATATGATTAAATTATAATAAGTTTTTTAGAATAAAAAATACTAATTTTTTAATTTAATTAAAATATGCTTATATTTAATAGAATTGGAGTAAATTGAATCTAAATAGAAATCATGGACGACAATAAGACTTCAATGAATTATTTAAGAACCATAAAACACTGAATGAAATAGTTTGAAGAACACAATATAAAACAAGAGGGATAGTTATAGAGTAGCATAGTTCCGAACTCTTTTAATAGGTATTGGTATGCTAGCATGATTAAGGCAACGTGAGACCTACATTGTCCTTATTCGAAACCAGTTTTTTTTTACATGGTGACACCTCCTGTGTTTGTAATCTATTGTGAGGGATACTTGTTGCAGAGCCCTTTGTACTTCTTGATTTGTTTTCCATGCATTCATCAATAGTAAAATTGAACAAGCATAACTATACATTAAGAAATAATGTTATTTAGATATTGTTAAACACCATGTTGAAGCACACACATGGTGTATGAGGAGGAATAAACACACACACACAAGAGACTCAACACAATGAAGGATAAGCGTGAGGCTTTTCTTATTTTCCATTATACAAAGATGTACATTTATAGTACAATGGTGTGACTCTTGGTTTCACATTCCAAGGTCACTTGGACTCCATTGTGACTTTTCGCATTCCACACCTACCCATGTAGGATTAGGTGTTCCAACATCCCCCCTTAATTCGAAGGGGTATGTGTGAGTCCAAGAAGAGAGTTGTAATACAAATCTGCAAAGTATACATGGCAGCACTTGGGCTGAATCAACTCTCTGAAATGTTGGAAAAAAGAGATGGTTTAAGGATGACCACCAACACTGGAATGCAAAACTTGTTGCAGTTCCCGGAACTCTTCCAAAACTGGCAAGAAGCTGAAGGCTTCTGCTAGAGGAATTGTCCCTCATAAAAAAGGGAGACCTTCGACCTAAAAGAAAGGAGGTCTACTACCTGTGGTGGTTTTAGGTTGTCCACCAACCAAAGATGATGGTTTTAGGTTATCCACCAACCGAAAATGATGGTTTTAGGTTATCCACCAACCAAAGATGATGGTTTTAGGTTATCCACCAATCGAAAATGATGGTTTTAGGTTATCCACCAACCAAAGATGATGGTTTTAGGTTATCCACCAACCGAAGGTATGCTCATGGGCATCCGTGTCTCTGGCTACATCTCTGAATCCGGAATGATGAATTGTGGCTCAGGCTCGCTTGAACTGCTGGCTACAACTTTGAACATGGAATGAGAGATTGTGGCTCAGGCTCGCTTGATCTATCGTCGAAGCTTGTACATGACCACCATTTTCCCCCCTGTCAGGGACAAGGTGAGATGATGGCGAAAACTCAACTGCAAGTTTTCTCAATATCCGTGAACAAGTTCTAACATGTGTCGTAAACATCTTCTTGGTTGCTGATGCCCATTGCCAAGAAGCGATCCATCCAAGATGAATCTTGGTTCTTGCAGGAGGCTTGTTTCTGAAGCATCTGTCTGAAGAATGAGTGTGCCGACCACAACGCTTGCATGGATGAAGATAAAAACAGTGATATTTCATATGACCAACTCGATCACAGTGTTGGCATTTCTCAATCTGACGTTGTTGTTGTGGAGCAGGATCTGGAACAACTGCAGGTGAACTGTCATACATGAATCCGACACTCTAAAATATGATGGGCTTGGTGTAGTCTGGAATATGAAAGGTCACATCCTTGTCATATCCAAGACCAGTTTTGTGCTTGTTGTGGACAAGCTCTTCCCAAGGTCTGATGACGGGCTTAGGAAGTGCAGGTTGAACTGTTGCATCTGCATGTAAATCTTCTCTAGTACAAGGAACTGAATGTGGATCAACTGCAGTTTTATCGACTTTCTTCCGATGAGAGTCCTTCACAATCTTCTGAACAGAAATAGGTTCAGAATGGTGACTCTTTCGCTGAAGTTCATCTTGTTGGAGCTGAGATTCCAACTGCAAAAACTCAATCTTCTCATGTGCATATATCAAACAACTTTGAATGTTACAAATAGCATCCTTGCTCATTTTTATCATGTCATCAACATTGGAATGAATGAGGCTATTCAACAACTCTAATGCCTCATTGGTTTTAGCCATTTTCAACAAATTAGGCTCAAAACAAATGAAAGGGTGTCGGCTTCAACCGAAAATGCACCCGTTTACAATGTGATGCAACAAGAAATACAAAAGACTCCAAAGAATTTTCAAAGTACAAAATGTGCTCCTCAAATGATGGAGGGAAATCAACAATATTCAACTCAAATACACTTCAAGTCTTGAATGAAGATGCAAATCAATGTCATTTCAATACAATATCACTGCAAAATGAATGTGCAGCAAAAACAACTGTGCAAAATGTCCTTGGGGCAGCTGATTTCTCTTCTTCAAATAGTTGTTTTCAATGATGGAAAACTTGTCTTCTTATGTAAAATTCTTCAAAAAAATCACCCTTCAAATCAATGCCACAAATCACAATGTAAATCTGCAAATTTCAGTCCATGTGCTCCTCCTATGCCATTTTCCTCATTTCATTTCTGCTGTTCTTATTCTCTTATTCCTCTCTCTCTGCTGTTTTTTTTAATTAATTAAAAATTAATTAAAAAATGAGAATAATTAAAAATGGGAGGGAAATGAAAATTTTTAAAAAAGGTGGGAGAGTGGGGGGTTTAAAACTAAGGGAAATGGATTATATAAAAATGGAATGAGATTTTTTTTTTAAATGGGTGAGAGGGGATTATTATTTTAAAAGAGAGGGGAATGGGATTAATTAAAGGAAAACGAATTTTAAAATGGGTGGGAAATTTAATTTAAAAAGGGAGGAGTTATTATATGAGAAAAGGGGGCGTTAAAAGGATTTGAGGGTGGGTATAATGCTGAGAGGGCAGGCGAGAGGGCCGTGAGGCCGTGGTATAGCAGGGGAAAGGGGAGGCATTGCAGATAGGAGGGACGGGGTCGTAGCATGGGTAGGGGCAGATTGGAGTTTGGGTGGGAGAGTGTGCAGCGGTAGAGGGGTCGTAGGGAGGGCATGTGAGATCTGTGAGGGGGAGGACGTAGATAGGAGCGGCAGGTGGGGAGATGAAGGTGAGTGTTAGAGCAGGGACGTGAGCGTATAAAAAATGCGGTGGAATGAGGCGTGTCCGCGTATATTAAAAGGGGAAGGAAAGCTTTTAATAGGGCGTATATTAAATTCTGCTGTTCATTAATAGGGGAGGGATGTATGCAGGTCGAGGGGAGTTTGAGGGGTATGGGAATGTGTGTTGGGCCGGAGTGCGCAGAGTCGGCCGTGCTGTAGAGCCAGCGGATGGATAAGGTTCGTGGGAGGTGAGCGTTGTGCTCGGATGTGCAGAGCAGGGCGCAGGGTGGAGTTTGGGTAGGGACGCGAGCAGGTGCATGTAGAATGTTCGTGGGGAAGACTGTGGTATTACAGTGAGGGAGTTTGTATGTGAGGATCGAGTATGTGGTCGACTGAGGGAGAGAGGAGCGTGTGGGGATAGTATGAGATGTGAGGATGTATGCCGAAAGAGGGGTAGGTTGCGTTAAAATATTTGAGGGCGTATTGCAGTGAGAATAGGGAGGCCGTGAGGGCTGAGGGCCAAGTTTCCCAGATTTTTTTTTTATTTTTTATTTTTTAATGTTAAACAACAGAGAATAGAAGTAAGAAATCCATTATTAGAATAACAGCTGAATTTTTAAATGTATAGCAGCAGGATTCGAGAGTTTTCAGAATCTTGTAGACTTGGAGGAAAAATTAATTTATCCAATAGCCCAGCAGCAAACAAACTCAGAATTCTCAGAAATATTCCAATGAAAACTCAGAAATATTTCCAGTGAAAACCCATAAAATTGTTCAGAAACCCAATATAAATCGTATCCAGCAGCTCTTCAAAATGCAGAATTTAAAATGCAGAGATTGCAGGAAGAAATAAACCTTCAGATGTGCAGTGCTGCTTGCTACTCTTCTTCAAAACAAATGCTGAATGCTGTCAATTTCTGAATGCAGCTCCTTCTCCAAAACACTTCTGAATGACGGAAAAAACTCTGATTGCTGCAAAAACTTTGAGTGCTGCAAAAAATGTCAAGAATTTTTGCAGATATGTATAGGCCATAAACACAAATGGCTCATTCAAAGTGGAGCAGGGCCAGCAATCGCCCGCTCTGATACCATGTTAAACACCATGTTGAAGCACACACATGGTGTATGAGGAGGAATAAACACACACACACAAGAGACTCAACACAATGAAGGATAAGCGTGAGGCTTTTCTTATTTTCCATTATACAAAGATGTACATTTATAGTACAATGGTGTGACTCTTGGTTTCACATTCCAAGGTCACTTGGACTCCATTGTGACTTTTCATATTCCACACCTACCCATGTAGGATTAGGTGTTCCAATAGATATGAAAAATAATTTTTTTAAAATTAAAATTAATAAAATAATTGCAGTGTGTGTTTTATTTGTACAATAATAATGGGTGCCTATGACAATCATTTCATAATAAAATATTAGTTAATATTAGTTTAAACTATCTCCATAAGTATTTTCACAATATTTCAATGAGTCATCTTCATTCTTAATTTATCTCATTTATGTTTTCGAGATAAAAAAACATAAAAATAAAATATTACCTATATATATAATTTTGATATGATGGTATTTTGTTTTTATGAATAATTGGATATTTAAGTTAATTAAATTTATATTTTAAATTACCTCAATGGGGGTGGAAAAATCGAGGATAGTGGAGGTTGAAATTGGCCTCCCCTCATATTTCCAATGCGCATGACATGTAGGAGGTATGTGTGGCAGAGTACACTACAATCGATCCATGTGAACCCAACTAGTCGCATTTGTGTGCATTTAATTGAAGGACGATAAAAAATGGGCAGCCTACGGAATTCAATGGGAATTGTTATGATACTCTAGCAATGGAAGTTTGGGGTATGCGACTCTGAGCAATGTCATGATGATAAGTTTTGGAGGGGGGATAAGGCAACTTATTTCTGTTTGGATGAGGTCAAATATGGTTTATGGCTACAGGAAGGAGTCATTCATCCTATGTCCCTGAATATCTTAGGCTTTCTTTGTGGCACCCTCCTGATCAGGTGAGCTTTCACAACTCAACCCACCGAGGACCCTCCTCTGGTGTCTTGATCGAATTGGGGTATATTTTTTGGTACATTTCTGCTGGTTCTTGAGGCATTGCATGGAATTTCAAAGGGGGTTTGGGGAAATTGTTACCCCAATTTCCTCTCGTTGTCGTGTGCCTGTGGTGTTCGGTGGCTCTTCGGTTTAAGGGTGCATAAGTCACAGTCTTGGGTGGGCTAGCACACTTGGGTGCCTTAGCATGGGAAGTTGTTCTTTGCAGAGGTAAAATTTTTTCGAGGCGAAAAATATAAAGAAGGAAGAGGGACTGGAGGCAAAGGTCATAGGACCAAGGGGGAAGATTTTATCTCTGTTGTGGATGTGTTCTCGTTGTGCTAGTGTTGTGGTGTTGTGGCCTTGTTGGTGTTGAGGTAGTGTTGGTTTTGTTGATGTTGGACGTGTTGCAGTGTGGTGGTGTTGCAGCATTGCGATGGTGCAGTGGTGTTGTGATGTTGATGTGTTGTGGTGTTGTTGGTGTTGCAGTGGTGTTGTCGTTGCATTGTTGATGGTGTTGGACATGTTGCGGTGCAGTGGTGAAAAAAACCAAGGAGTTGGAGAGGTTTTTTGTTGTGGCTTGTGCATGGCACCACATCGTAGCTCATGCTTGGGGGGAGGTGGAAGGGTACCGACCACAAAACCCAAACCTCGACACTGATACTAGAAGCAGGAGGAGGTGGCGCTAAGCTCAGAGGCAACTGGGAGCTTACAAGGACCCCACCGTGAATGTCGGCCATCACAGAGAAAGAGGAAAAATTTCTCTTTCACCAACAAATTTCAATTTCTCACATCTATGAAAATGCATTTGGAACGTATGAGAAAATTTTCCAAGAGGAGCATGAGGCGGTCATGGCAACCTTAGCTCAAATCTAATATTTCTAGTGTCATCTTTAGGTGTGGGTGGTGGTGGTATGGCACAGACATATGCACATTCTAGAAAAGATGGAGTAGTTGGAGGCTTAGCTGGCTCATTTGGAGCAACAAGTTAGCTTCTTATTTGCTCCCCCCCCCCTCCTCCACCTAGGATGGGTCCAGACAACCCAGCTTCTATAAACTCTGATGATTGAGTATGTGTTTTGGTGTTTTGTTAATTTTTTTTGTCTTTTGGCATATCTTTCCCTTTGGTTATGGTCGGTTAGCTTATGTATTTTTTGGACTATTTATTTTTTATTGATGGAAATGGTAAACAAACCTGGTTGGGTTGAGACTTCCATAACTTTTAACAATAACCTTATAAATATTTTCTTCTACAACTAATAGAATGTTCTGACTCACAAAAAAAAATATATTTTTAATTATTTAGATTAACTAAAAAAGCTTCTTAATAAAAATCAAAAGTCACTCATACTTGTTCTCAATCAACATAACTCAACCATATTCAATTACACTGAACCATAATTGATCAAATTCAAACATTGTCAACCTTACTCAGCTAAGCTCATCTTTGGTCGCCTGCAATTTGTGAAAATTTCACACTTAAAATCCTACTGCATTATCTGATAATATTTCTCCTACTTATTATTCAGAAATAAGTTACTTACATAAATATCTTTGGTAGATATTGAAATAACTTCCATTGCAGTCTTCACCATACAATTAATCAACAAAATAATAAGGAAATACTAGCACAAAAATGACACATATATTTTTGGACAATTGTCCTCGGAAAATCCTAATGTGGGAATTCGTTGTAGCAGATGAGGGTTTCTATTATTCTTCAACAATAATATCCTTGTACAATTTACAATCAGCAGTAATAAGGATAATTCTCTATGATAACACTGGAGAAATTTCTCACATAATTTCTGGATGAGAAATGACCCTAGAAGGACCCTCCTGGGCCACCTGTGTCACCACCGCGCTAGCTCTGCATGGGTACTACGCAGAACTGTGTCACCCCTTTATGTTGTGCCCTTCCTGCCTTTGTGTTGTCTGTTCATGTCATTGTGTCACCTGCTCCTACACCTCGGGTTGATTTTGAACCCTCTCTATCTCTCCTCCACCTGCAACTCTCCCTCTGGATCGCTTTTCTCTTGCTGAACTTCAGCCACTGAGAAAATCAATTTACTTGGGCAACTGAGTATCTGCACTGGTGTGTTTTCCAAATGACCCTTGAGCTTTCTTAAATAATATTCCCGTTGACATTCAATGACCCAAATTAGAATCTAATCAATGACTGAGATAATTCTGACTTGATCCTCGTATTCTTCTAGAAGTTACACCCATATTTTAGATTAATACCCATTAATTATTTTAATTTCCTAAGTTTAGACTTAGGGTCACATTAAAAATAATTAATGTATGAAATAAAATTTTCTCTGGTTGGAATTTCCCAAAATAATTTATGGGTTATCTAGAATACATTTGTCTAAGTCTCTCCATAAAATTTGAGACTTAGAGCACATCCAATGCTACCACAAATTAACACTCCCTCCTATTGAGGAATGTGCTCTAGCAATACACCCTATTGGATACTGCTATGACTCAGAAGCATCTCCCTCTACGTTGTTGATGTCTGACAAGCTATACACCAACCAGTACGATGTTGTTGCAGTTGTATGGCTACCCATGAAATTGCTACTTCCATTGTTGCATACATACTACAACTCCCTCTCAAGTGCTGGATCATATTTTTCTACTATTGAAAAGAATTTTCAACCATCCCCATCTTTTCCCTGAACTGAACAAACTTTGTTCTCCCTAGGGCCCTTGTGAGAATGTCTGCTACCTGATCTTTTGTGGGAATGTACTACAATTTTACTACCCCCCCCCCCTTGATTAACACAATATCTGATAAAATGACACCTGATGTCGATATGCTTCAACCGATCATGAAAAACAGGATTCATGGAGAGCTTAATGCAACTCTGATTATCACATAGAATGTTGGTCGCCTCCATATTGCTTTTGAATAAATTCAATAGCATTTTCCTAATCCATATGGCCTCACACGAAGTTGTGCTAGCTGCCATATATTCAGCTTAAGTTGAGCTCAGTGCTATGGAATTTTTCTTCCTACTGCACTAGGATATCATTCCTGATCCAATATTGAAACAATACCCTAAAGTACTTTTCCGAACTAATGAACTTCCTACCCAATCTGCATCTGTGAATTCACTCAATCTGATATCATCGACTTGTATGTATTTTAATCCATAATTTACCGTTCCTCGCACATACCAGAGAACATTCTTAGCAACTTCCCAATGCACCCTATTTGGTTCTACCATGAACTAAATGAGGGAATTGACAATGTAGCAAATGTCTGGCCTAGTGTTGACCAAATACATGAGAGATCCTATGAGCTACCTTTATAAGGTGGGGTCCACTTATTTATCTTCAAATACATCAATTTTATTCCAATTGGTAATCATTGGAGTAGCCATGGCTCTATAGTCCCACATTCTGAATCTCTTTAGAATTTCTATAGCATATCGCCCTTTCCCAAGGAATATTTTCTCCTTCTGTTGCCAAACTTCCAATCCCAAAAAATAGTGCATCGGCCCCAAATCCTTCACGTCGAATTATTCTGCCTTATTCTCCTTGCATTCCTTAATGAGCCTAGATGATCCTGTCAAAAACAAATCATCTACATTCAGAACCAATCAGAAGCTCAATATCTAATGTGATATAGTAGAGATTGGGACCAACGTCACTCTTGACAAATCCCATATACGCAAGTAACCATCAATTCAACCATACCATTCTCTAGGTGGCTATTTTAGTCCATACAAGGCTTTATTCAACATGCATACATTATTTTTCTTCTCATGTGTTTCAAAGACTTCTAGCTATTTGATGTAAACCTCTTCTTCTATCACCTCATTCAAGAATGCAGTCTTGATGTCCATCTGGTGAATCATCCATCCCATCTGCACTGCAAGGGATATAATGGATCTGACAGAGGTATATCTAGCTACAGGGGTGAAGGTTTCTTCATAGTCTAACCCTTCCTTTTGATCATATCTCTTAGCCACGAACATGGCCTTGTACTTCTATACACTACCATCATTAGCATATTTTATATTGTAGATCCACCTCAAATCTATAAATTATATGTCCTGTGGTTTGGGTATGACTTCCTAGACACAATTATTCATGATATAGATATACTCCTCTACCATAGCGTCCACCCAAACTTGATGTTGTTCAGCCTCCTAAAAGCTAGAGGGTTCTTCAACCTGTGCAACAAATGTTTGCTATCTGTAAGTTTTTCTATATCTCCTTTTCTCGGTTATAGGAGCCCCAAAAAACTCCTCTGTGTCCCTTAACATCTTTCGTACTTATTTGTTAATTCCACCATTGGTGGTAGGTGGCTCAATCAGTTCTTCTTCCAGATGTCCCATTTGCAGTGGGCTACATGTATTTTATTCTCCTAAATAAATGCTCGTATCGGTCACTATGCTTGACCATGACAGTTGTCCATATGTTGGATCTTCTCCCTATTGTTGTTGTACAAAAGGAACATCCTCTAATTTCTCCCCAAGAGGCATCTCTTGGGGTATCCTGAAATATTTATCTTCCATGAACTTTGCATCCCTTCCTACTATAATATTCCTGCTCCCAAGAATATAGATCCTATATGCCTTTGATTTCTCGTTGTATCCTACAAGATATCCCTTAGCTGCAGGCTGATCTAGTTTGCTTTGTTTTTCATCTAGAATGTGACATTATGCCACACTTCCAAAAATCCAAAAATGACTCACTTCTAGCTTCTTTCCAGTGAAAACACTCTGTAGCGTTTTATTTCCCAAAGCCCTATGTAGAGTCCTATTCTAGATATACACATCTATGTTTCATGCTTCAACCCATAAGAATATAGGCATATCTATATAATACAACATGGCTTTTTTTGCTCTAAAAATGGTCCTGTTCTTCTACACAACCACCCCATTCTAATCCGGATTATACAGAGTTGTCCACTCTCTCTTGATGCCTTCTCTAGCGAAAAAATATGTGAATTCCTTGTCTGTTTACTCTCCACCATTATAAGAGCACAAAAATTTTATCTTCTTCCTATTTAGGTTATTAGCCAGAGCTTTAAATTCTCTAAACTGATCAAAGACCTCATCCTTGTTCTTTAAGAAGTAAATCCAAGTCTTCCTAGAATCATGAATGAAGGTGACAAAGTATTCTCCACCACCAAGATCTCTAGTGGAAATTGGTCTGTAGATGTTTGAATGTATTAGAAATAATACATTCTTTCCCTCTTATTTCTTCTGGAATATGCTGCTTTAGCGTACTTCCATAGTACGCACCCTCTGCACACCTCATCATGCTTGGTGCTTAGGACTGTAACTCCCATAATAGTTTCTTTGAGCATTATCAGAGATCCATGATATAGATGCCCCATTCTTCTATGCCGTAGCTCAATCAGACCTGTTTCACCACTTAAACTTCTGCATACGAATGAAATTGGAGACTCAAGATGCAACTTGTATAATCTGTTGCTTTGAGTTCCAATTCAAGCCTTCTTCTTCCATATTAGATGCTTTACATACACTTTCCTTCCAATGAAGTAAACATCATATCTCTTGTCCTGAAATTGAGACACTGAAAGTAAGTTCATTCCCATTCCAGGAACATGCAACACATTTGTGGCTCGGAGGGTATATCTTTCTTTTGTCTGAAATGCTACGAGCCCTTTTCCTAAAGGGGTACACCTTGTCAGGTTCCCCATAGTAATTTTGAAGTCCATATGTTCCTTTTTATAGCTGGAGAAATGATCTCTTACTCCGGTCATATGGGTTGAAGCCCCACTATCAATATACCAATCATCTAATGATGTAAAACTATATAAACACACACATTCCATTTCCACCCTTGAGGCCAACTCTAAAATAACACGATCTTCGTATTATTTGTTATTTTCCTTTTCTCAGCAGCTTCTGCCAAGTAAAGTGACATAAGCCCTCAAGAATATGATTTGTTATTGGAGCAGCACCATGAGTTCTCTTTAGCGTAGATCCTCTTGTTTTCTTGACCAACCTTTCTCCGATACCATGTAAAAATTTCACACTTGAAATCCTACTGCAATATCTGATATTATTTCCCTACTTACTTTTTATAAATAAGTTATTTTTTATAAATATCTTCAGTAGATATTGAAATAAATTCCATTGCAGTTTTCACCATACAATTACTGAACAAAAAAATAAGGAAATACTAGCACAAAAATGACACGGATATTTTTGGACAATTGTCCCTCAAGAAACCCAATGTGGGAAAAATGGTGCAAAAAATGAGGGTTTCGATTATTCTTCAACAATAATCTTCTTGTACAATTTACAATCAACAGTAATAAGGAGAATTCTCTATGATAACACTGGAGAAATTTCTCACATAATTTCCAGATGAGAAATGACCCCAAAAGGACCCTCCTAGGACACTTGCATCACCACTGCATTGGCTTTGGGTGGGTACTACGCAGAATTGTGTCACCCCTCTGCATTGTGCCCTTCCTGCCTCTGTTCTGTATCTTCCTTTCATTGTGTCACCAGCTCTTGCACCTTTGATTGATTTTGAACCCTCTCTATCTCTCCTCCACTTGAAACTCTCCCTCTGGATCGATTTTATCTTGCTGAACTTCAACCACTGAGAAAATCGATTTACTTGGGAAACTGAATATCTGCACTAGTGTGTTTTCCAAATGACCCTCAAGCATTCTTAAATAATATTCTAGTTGACATTCAATGACCCAGATTAGAAGCTAATCAATGGTTGAGATCATTCTGACTTGATCCTCGTCTTCTTCTAGAGTATACACCCACAATTTAGATTAATACCCACTAATTATTTTAATTTCCTAAGTTTATACTTAGGGTCACATTAAAAATAATTAATTGATCAAATAAAATTGTCTCCTGGTGGAATTTCCGAAACCGATTTTTGGGTTATCTGAAATACATGTGTCTAAGCCTCTCCAAAAAATTTGAGACTTAGAGAACATACGATGCTACCACAAATCAAGATTAGAGATTGTTTAATAATAATATTAATATAAATAAAGTTGAGTAATATTAATACTAATATTAAGGTTTAGTATATCATTATTATTACATGATTTAATTTTATAATAATAACAATTGACCCCATAAAAATTGTTTAAGTAGGTACATCAATTGACCCTACAACTTGAATTACTATGTAAACAATTAATTTCTATGTTCAAAATAATACATTTTAATGATGATAGAACATAATAAGCCATACAAACTTATAATGGCTTTTTTGTTCAGTATAAATGTGTAGTCATACAAGAACAATGAATAATCAAAAGAAATATGCGTGGATATTTAGGTTTATAATATTAGGATTTATACTATTAGTCTTAGTATTTGATATATTAAACTTAGAGGTTCATATATTAAACTTAGGTTTTATTATTTCAAGGTTTTTAATATTAATCTTAAGGTTTATAATATTTGGGTTTAATATATTAAAATTAGGGTTTATAATATTAATTATAAGATTTACAATCATAGGGTTTATAATATTTATGATAGAGTTTATAATCATAATGTTTATAATATTAATGTTAGGGTTTATAATATTAATCTTAGTATTTATAATCTTAGGGTTTAATATATCAAACTTGGTGTTTAATATATTAATCTTAGGATTTATAATATTAGGTTTTATAATGTTAGGGTTTATAATATTTATTTTAATATTAGGGTTTAATATTATGATGTTAGAATGGTATAAAAATCTATCCAACATTGCATTGTTACAAATATTGTGTCAATGCGACAATCAATCTAGCAATAATTGTCGCAATGCTACAATACATTGCAATTTATTCAAAGTCGCATTGTGCCATTACAAAATTGGGGATTAATATTAGGGATTATATTATTAAGGTTTAATATTTCGGTTTATAATATTGGGTTCAATATATGAATCTTACAGTTTATAATTTTAGGTTTTATAATATTAATCTGTTGTAGCAGCTACAACCACCCACCAAAATGTTTCCTATGCTTAGATTTTAGAGCCTAACCTTCTTCTCACAAGAGCTTATATTGCAATGCAATCAAGTATTCATGATGTGATTGAGAATTATCCTTCCAATTTGTGCTTGTGTTCACTTGCTTTCACACTTAGCTAATCTTTCTAAGTCACAAGCTAGCCTCTTGACTTAGTTGCACAACAGTTCTGGGCTTAACTCCAGAAACTGCGTAATCCTTGAGGGAAAGCAACCTTGTTGATTGGAATTGCATAGTTCATACTGACTATCATCCTTGAGCTCAGAAGCTACGCAATAATGGAAGGAGTACCAACATTGAGCCCATAAAATGTGCAATCCCTCACTGAGCCCAGAAACTATGTAGTGCACTAAGACAGAAAGATGCCTAATTCTCGAGAATTGAGCAATATTTCCCAGCAACGTGCACAATAATTTTTTCCAGAAAAGTAAAAATATAAAAAGAAAAAATAATCCCTAAAAAATAGGAATATATTTTTAGTTTCTCGAAGGAGGCACATTCGCCATTTTTGGAAACTTCCACCATGTGGCGCTTTTTCCTTGATTTTAGGCATGCATGTCATAAACCCTAATTTTCTAAAATATATTTAATCAATGCCTCTAGAGCTCATTTTCACATTCAATCTTGGAGCTCTAGAATTCTCTAAGAGATCAAAGAACCTTTGGTGCGGTCGTTGTCTCTTTTCTAGGTGAGTTTCACTTTTATCACCTTTTGCTGCTTTTTCGCTCGCTTTTTGTAATTTTACTTGTGTGAGTATTGTTTTTCTTATTTCTCTTCATGCAAGTTGGAATTTCAACTTTTTTTTAGCTTGTAGAAGTGTTTTTTTCAAGTTGTATGATTTTAACAAGTGTCGCATCAGTTTCTTTCCTTTTGCACCGATGGTCATCGTTGCAGTGACTCTCCTCACTGATTTGGTTTTCTTCCCATTTGTTTAGTTTCTGCACTTTATTTACATTGATAAATTTACACTTAGTTAGATATGCACTCAATTTCTCACCATCGCTTAGATCTCCTTATTTTTCACACTTCCATCGAGAAGATCTACAATTTCCTTGGCATGTTTTCACTTTGCACAGCTAGGCACTGCACAATCCTAAGGCTCAATATGAGAGCTTGGCCTCTGGAACTGTGCAATGTACAGTACATACTAGCTCAAATATGAATTTTAGAGCTCTAGGGCTCAACCTGCTTCCCTAGCCACTCAGAATATGCAATGCGCAGTCTCCCACATCCCACTACCCCAGTTGAACTGCGCATTACGCAGTCTCTCCCAAACGACTGCCTAGGCTGAACTGTGAATTGCACAGTCTCAAGCCACAAGCTTCATCCTTGGTTTCTGGGACTGCGAAATTCATATTTCCCATGGGAAACTAGTCCCTTTTTCTGATGAAAATTGTGCAATCCTTCCCATCAGATGCTTGGTTTGCTGCAGGTGCTACAGTTTTTGAGAACCTCTCCACCAATCATTGTTTTTTTTTTACAGGAACGGATATGGTTTTATATTAAAGTTTTGGCATGAATGCCTCGAAACAGATTACCAAATATGGGATCATTTCCCAATTTTCCTCACATATCATGAGATCTATGACCCAGATACTTATGTGCTGGTGTTTCTTACAACTAGCAATCGATTCAATCTCCGAAATTTTCCCTAACTTGTGGATACAAACGAAATGATGTAGTAATATGCAATAAAACATGAAAACTGGATTTTAAGGGATTGGATCCCATTCTTCTTCGTTGTCTCTTGAAAGGGTTCTAGTGGAAAGAAGAACAACTTTGTTGGCTTCCAAATCTGTGTCCTTATTGTTCTCCTGCAATACATGGAAGAAGTTTACACTTTGAAGAGTTTTTTCCATTTTTTTATTCTCGTCACCAATATTGCAAATCTAAGATCTTTAGGAACTGATTTATCCACGATAATTTTTATAATGGACTGAGAGTCTTCTATTACATTTACCTCTTTGACGCCGAGTTTTTTGACTTGCTTGAGGCATTGGAGAAGAGCAAGTGCTTCTGCTTTGAGCTAGTGTTATGCCCCAAGCCCTAGGAATAATTGTGATCAATTCTACCCTCTAGATTCTTAATGACACCTCCTGCACCTGCTTTCCTGGGATTGCTTTTGGCAGCCCCATCGAAGAATAAAGAATGACTAGAATGCTTAATAATCCAATATAAGAAGTCCTTCTCATTGAGTCTAATTTTCCGTTCTTTACTCATCTTATTTTTCCTTACTACCATGGAGAATCGAAGGCCCATCATGTCGCCCCATTCCAAATCCTGTTGGCTTAAGTTTTTTTCTTCAAGTTGGTCGCCCAAGCTTGCTTTCAACTGACTTTTGATCTTGGCTATGATTATTTTCGTATTCTGCTCTTTGTCTCTAAAAATTATCTTATTCATTTCAAGCCATATTTTCCAACAAATTATCTTTGGCAAGGAAATCCAAAAGGCTATAAAGTTATCATTCTTTGGGAGCACACCTGGATAGCTGTGAGGCCAACTAGCAAACAAGTTAAAGATGGAAGAGGGAAGAGAAATTTTTTTTCCCCAAGGAGCCAGAACCTCACGCCAAACCTTTGCAGTGAATTTACATTCCAGCATAAGATGACAGACACTCTCTTCATTTTCGCAGCACATTAGGCATCTTGACGGTCCATGGAAGCCTCTTTTTTTCAATCTGTCCTCAGTCAAAATTATGTTGTGGCACATGAGCCAGCAAAAAAAGTTGACTTTTGGAATGGTTTTGTGGCACCATAGCCCCTTCCAAGTCACAGGGTTCGACGAGACGTGAGGCTGCTCCAACTGTTTTGCGTAACCTAGTGCCACTGAATAAGATCCATATTGATCCCAGCCATGTTTATCCAGCCTCCTTGCATGGATCGGGTCCATGCCATTTAGAAGAGAAAGCAAGGTATCACAGACTGTCTTTAGTTCCAGAGGTACCTGCAGCTGCTTCCAACCTGACCAACAACTGTCGTCCCAACAGGAGATGTCCCACAAGGTGTTAAAACCAGTGTTTTCCATATAAGAACGCAGTGAATGCAGAGAACATTTATCGGCTAAAGGTGGATTTTTCATGATGCTGTACTCCAAGATATTAATATGTTTTCCATTGCCTGGGATCTAGTAGGCGTAAGTTTTGATAAGAGGGAATGCTAGAGCACAGAGTTTGAGCAGGTGTGAACCAGATTTTGGAAGGGATCTGTCAAGGAAGTGTTTCCTTTGTCCTTTGAGGTATTTCCTCCATAATTCTTTCTGCGACCAACCTGGCTTGGAAGCCATGAGTCTCCAAACGATTTTTGCTCCCATAGCAATGTTTTGAGAGTGAAGGTATTTGAATTTTAGTCCACCTTCCATAAGGGGCTTGGTGACTTTATCCTAGCTGACACTTGAGGGATTCTATTTTCATTTTGTATGCCACCTTTCCAAAAAAATATGCAAATGAGCTCCTCCATCTTCTTGAGGATGCATATTGGATCCAGCAGAACTGAAAATTGAAAGATAGGAAGATTGCTGAGGACAACCTTAATCAACATTGACTTACCAGCAAGATTTAGCCAAGAGAAACCCCATGCGTGGATCCTAAGTTTGAACTTATTAGGTAGAGGGAGACAATCTCTGCTGAAGGTGGATTTTTGGAAGATTGGAAGGCCCTGATACTTGAATGAAGTCCAATTGGAAGAGACAACAAAACCAATGAAGTCCAATTGGAAGAGACAGCAAAACCCAGACATCTAGAAATAGCACTGAGAGAGATGATTGAAATGTTCCAGCAATAAATATAACACTTCCCCTCATTTAGTTTGTTTCCTGTGGCATCACAGTAATCATCCAACGCTTCTTTTAACTTTGTAGCAAAAAGCAGAGAGGTTGCACCCAACAACAGAGAGGCATCAGCAAACAATGCATGATTTATATTTTTAACTCCTCTAGCTATGTTAAGGCCCAAAATATCTTGTTCGAGTAGCTTCTTGTTAAAATAGAAAATTAGAACAGAGGCTTGGAGAACAAAAAGGAGGGGTGAAAGATGACACCCCTGTCGAAGCCCTTTTGTAGCTTTGAAGAAGTCTACAGCTCGCCCATTCACTAAAGGGGTGATCCAAGGCTCAGAGATACAAGCATGGATCTAGTTGATAAACTCGGGCCCAAACCCAAAATTGTGTAGAACATCAAGGAGAAAGTTGTGTCTAATGCGATCAAATGCATTAGCTAGATCTAGTTTGACAATCATTCCCTTTTCTTTTTGTTGTAGGCTTGATCGAATCGCCTCTTGAACTAGGATAAAATTGTCAACAATTTGCCTCCCATGCACAAAACCACCTTGATTCTCCAGAATAATATTCATAAGGTAACCTTTCAATCTGTTGGCTATCACCTTGGTTATCAACTTGTAGCCAATGTTGCATAGTGAAATAGGTCGAAATAAGTTAAAAGCAATGGCTTCCTTTTCCTTCGAGATGAGGGCTAGAAAGGCTAAATTTGTGCTACCCTCGATTTTCTGACAGGCTTGGGATCTCAAGACCATTTTGTGCAAATCCTTTTCCACTATATGCCAACAGGATTGGAGAAATATCGCTGTGAAGCCATATGGTCTAGGGGTTTTGTTGGGTTCCATAGTAAAGAAAGCAGCTTTTATTTCCTCTCTAGTGGCCTTTGCCTCTAGGGAATGATTCATATTGGAGGTAATTTTTCTGGGAACCACATCCATAAATTTATAATTCTGATTCCACACACCTTCTTCACTGTAAAGATTTTTTAAATGAGAGAAAGTTGCCCTTTTAATGCTCATGAATTCATTGTGGGTAATGGACTCTTCCTTGATTTATGAAATGGAGTTGAAGCTTTTTCTCGCTTGGGCTTTTTTGTGGAAGAAGGAAGTATTTTTGTCTCCTGCTTTAAGCCAAAGGCTGTGAGACTTTTGTCTCCAAAAATATTCCTTCGACAGACATGCCTTATGGAACTTATGTTGTAAATCTGCCTCCCTGTCTAGTAATCCTTTAGTAATGATTTCATCTTCCATCTGTAAATTATGGGTCTCAAGACTGACTTGGGCATGCTTTCGTTATGCCGTTGGATTAGGGAGGGTTTTGGTCCAAATTTTCAAAGCTGCTTTCACTCTTCTAAGCTTTTCCTCCCAAACAAAGAAAGGAGAGCCCTTGACAAGAATTTCCCAACTTTCCTTGACCTTATCCATGAAGTTCAGGATTTTAATCCATAAAGGGCTAAATATAAATGGAATAGGGCCAAGTTACTTTTGGGCCAACAATTCAAGCTTGACTGACTTATGATCTGAGGCGCTGCAGGGAATAATTTTCATTCTAGCCTCTAGACCTAAAAGGAGAAAAGAACTATGAACAAGAAACCTATCTAGTCTTGCAGCAATATGACCAGGACCAACTCTTTTGTTTGACGAAGTGTACTTACCATTGGAGGGCTTGATGTTGAGCAAGTCCCAATATTGCATGGAATCCTCCACCGATTCCCTTTCCGGGTCTCTAACGATGCTACCTCCTCACTTCTCAGCCATAAGCAAGGTGAGGTTGAGATCGCCAGCAATGATGGTGTTTTCCAGATTCTTTATTTATGCTAGATTTCTTACAGAGTCCCATCAGGCCTTCCTCTCCCCTGCATTTATCGGGACATACACATTGAAGAGACTAAAGATCTCCTTTGTATCCAGATGCTAAAGTTTCAAAAACGACCAGTGGGTATTTAGGATCTCAATGACCATCGAGTACTTTTTTATATTCCATAGAGTGCTCAACCCTCCCGAAGCTCCTCGAGCAGAGATGGCCTGTCCTCCACCTTTATTCTAAAATTTCTTACTTGTATGGAGGAAGTCTTTGTCCTCCATTTTTGTCTCTTCGATTAGAAGAATATCCGGGGTTTCTATCCAAAGCAAGCTTCTCATGGCTTCTTCTTTAACTTTGCTCCCCATTCCTCTGCAATTCCAAGAGACAACCTTCATCACTTACTTTTTTGAGTGCGATGAACTCCCTTGGAGCCCTGTGTCTGGTTTCTTGTCATCTTGGGAGTTCTTTCCAATATTTTCTCAAGGTTTGGTTGACTGCCCTGTAGTTTGTCTTTGTATGTTTCTTGTTCTCTCTTTTCCGAGGCAGGAATTTGACCTCTTATCAATATTCTAGCTGATATTTGTGATTCCCCTATTTCTCCTTCCTCCTCAGATTCATTTGAGTCTTTTTCCTCCTCTTCAGCTTTTGCATGCTTTTCCTTAGGTCCTTCTAAAGCCCTTTCACCCTGCCTCGAACTTGAGGATGTCCCTTTGTCTCGGGTCGCTTTATTTTGCATCTCGACCTCCTAGAACTCTACTGAAGCTGAACTTAATGGCCCAAACTTATTTTCTTGCCCTTTAGGGGGAGGGTTTTGCTGATTAGAAGCCGATTGAGGACCTTTTCCTTTTGGAGCCCCTTCAACTTTTGGGGTTTTGTGAGAAGTATTTGACTGCTTAACTTGATTCCAGCCCTCCTATTTTCCTTTCTCTGCCTCTCCATTTCTCGGGCAGCCCCTAGTAAAGTGTCTGTATTCATGACATTTTTGGCACTTGAAAAGAAGTTGCTCATAGTCTAAATTTTACACATGAGACCAAATACCGACATTGATTTTTATTGCCTCCAGTAGACCCACATCTAAGTCGACCTCGACACAGATTTGGTCACAGTTATATTGATCCTTATTATTTTCCCAGTCAATAAATTTTCCTAGAGTGTTACCTATGTGTTTAAGAGAATCCCAGTTCTAGCAATGCACTGGGAGATTCGACAACCTTATCCACATAGGAACAACCATCGGTACATCCACTACTGGATCGAAAATCCGACGTCTAGTTATTGAGATACATGCCCTGAGGGCCCATTAAATAAGGGCCATTCCTAAATATTAGATCTTTATCCTCTTTTTAAATGAATTCGAACAGGAAATAGCCTCTCCCCAAGAAATACAAGGTTACATTGTTCTTGATCAAAGGAACCCAATTTTTGATGACCTAGGTCTCCATTGTTTTTGGAGAGGGCCAAAGGCCAGTAAAATAGCCCACAAGGGCAAGATCTGCCAGAGACAAGGAAACCTGGATTGGTCCCTCAAGAGGAAGGGAGATTTCTGGAATGTCATCTAGCTTCTTCACGAACTTGGCAGCTTCATTTTTCTTCTTTTTCGGTAGTGAAGCCAGCAACGATATGAAGGCTTCTTTAGCGGATGGAGGAGGGGGGGGGGGTGAGGATGAGAATGCGACGAACCCATATCCTCCATGGTTGCAAGAAGGAGCCCTAGCTCCAAGTGCATGCGATCTCATAGGATTTGCAGTAGCACAACGTAGTAGCCAACCAATAGTGTTTTCCCTCCACCAATCATTGTCACCATCTCACCAAAGAGAGTTTCTTCAAAATAAACCATTGAAAGTAGTACTGGGGAAGCAGTTGAGAAAGCACTAGTTAACTTACCAGTATATGTAGACACTCAATTGTTTATAGAATCAACACTTAAATGGTAAAATATTAAAGATGTTTTTTCAAAGGAATTCAAGGATTATACAAAGGTCCTGATTATATAGGGTTTCATGGATATATCTAGTCTTCCTGTGTGAAGATGTCATTAGATGGGTTTTATCTCACATTGATGAGAAAACCACGACATCGAGAAGTGTTAGTGGACAAAATCTTGCTACCTTTATGGTAACAGATTATTAGCGCATGTATCATCTTCCCTATATAGTAAAGCTCATGAAATCATTCTTCTATTCCACCCACAACTATGTGAGCACAAAATACATTGTCAGAGGTTGGGTAAAGGAGCCATCGAAGTTTAGACAGACACCCACCCATTCATACAAGACAAAGTTACTCAGGAAGGCATATCAATTCTTGGTCATCTTAGCTTGCATAATATATAGTCAACAGAGCACAAAGAAATTTCCTCATGGGTGGGAAATCTTATTGAGCCAGGTAGTGAACGAGGGGAAGCCACTAAATTGGTCATATTTGTTGGCTCATTTGTTGAGAGCCCATGTAGTACAAGCCCAGGATCCCCTAAGGGCGAGAAAACAAGGTTTTATATGTTTGCATACCTACTATATGCAATCTATGCACAAAATTAGTTTCTTAGAATGAACTGGACATGGAATCCACGAGAAATTGTCGTGCATATCTATTTTAAGATGCTTTCGGATTGAAGCCATAGAGGAGTTATGGAACAAATAATTGATCACTTTATCATTATGCTATACAATCTTATATTTTAGGAAGACCCATCTTGCATGTCAAAAGGAGAAATGGAGGCAATATCAGAGATCATAGATTGGTTTTAATTACCGAATGGCACACTTATTAGAGTGTTCAGAAGATGGAAGTCACCACATATTTTGCCAAGGTGTGCCGTTGACAAGCTTGTCATGAAATAAGTGTCATATCATCTCACCACAGGGTTGTCAGAAACACTACACGGGAATAAGAAAGCACCATGACCCACTCTTCCTTTGCATATCGAATTATACAAGATTAAGAATCTAAAATTTGTAGATACCGAAGCAAAAGGCATAGTAAAGTTTGAGTTTGGTACAAAAGACTTCAATATGTTTGATCTGAGGGGAATTTTAAAATAACATTGTGCGAGAATGTACTACAATTGGGTCAGTGAGGCATTTCATTGGGTGGAGGAGGATCCATGGAAGAATTTCTACAATGCCTCCATACCACGCGATCCAATTAGTATAGTTGGGACTTCATAGGCCACTCCAAAGACAACAACAAATCCAGAAGAAACAATAGAAAAAGGAAGAAGCCTAGTACAAGACAAGGGAAAAAGAAAGGTTGCTGACAGAACAAAGGAGGAACAAATATGGAAGATTAAAGAGGATCCATTTCTCACAAAACAACTTTGGCAAAAAAAACAAAGAGGAAGCAAAGGCAGCAAAGAGAAGAGAAGAGGAAGAGAGAAAAGTAGATCTTGCAAGAAGAAGAATTTAGAGTGCATAAAACAGAACACGATTTGAGGGAAGAACAAGAGAAAATGAGGAGAGAATAAGAGGAGAAACAAAAGTGGGAAGAAGAAGGAAGTAAATATGCCATAGCGTAAGAAACGACACTAATACAGGTTGAATATCAAGAATAGAACCAACCAACAGTAGAGGGAGATAACGAATAGATGTAGGATCGGGAACTTGCTCAACAAATTGAAGCTTTGATTGAAGTTTTGGATATGGAGTTGGAGCTGGAGCCACATGATGAAGATGTGTACCTAATTCCTAACGCACCACAGGTCACCATTTAAACTCCAACACCTCCAACCGCAGAGTTAGCCTCAAGCAAGGAAGGGGAAATAGTGCCTCTTGATGATGATATGGTAATGGATGTGTACAATATGTCATTTTATGAACTCCAAAAGAGGATTTTACAAGCACAGATAAATCAATTTCAGATGATCATGCATCACCTACATTCGTTGGAGAGAGGGTGATAGTGGTGGACACCGACAAAAATCCAAATGCTATTTTCGACGCCAAATTGGCCTTTGTAGGTGCAGTGAGATCAAACACTCAATATTTCATGGACGAGAAGAAGCAGTTGGTATAGAATCTTTATGTTTCCCAACTAGAGATAGAACAACTTCTCATAACAATGCAAAATGTAACTTCCACACAAGTCTACTTGGAGGATATGAGATCAATGATACTTGTTGAAGTATCCACACTTAGAGAGACCATGTGGGACCTCTATGAGGATCTCATGACCGTACATAAATTTTTTTTTCTCTTGCATGAATTGTAACAAAATAAAATAAAATTTCAAGATCCTTAGGGATGTGCAAGTTTTCATCACCGTTGTGCATGAGTGGAGAATGTGATACAAGGGGGAACCACTTACCCTGGTGAAGAAAATTAATTCGCATGTAGAGCTGGAGAAAGTGAGAGTTCATATTTTGATCCAGAACAACAAGCATCTCGCCTCTTTCATTGTAAGTATTCAGTCCTCATATGCACAGATATATAACAATTTGGATTTCATGGTGGGAACCCAAAAGATCCCATTAGTTGGCTCACTCATTGAAGCTAAATGCAAACATCAAGTCAGGCTCGAGATCAATGAGTACTTGGAGAAGTTGAAACATATCTCCACTAAGGAATACTCGCAGCTGAATAGATAAAAACATGCAAAACTACATCGATGGTCTGGTCTAGATCAAAACATTGTTTCACCTGCTTGAGAAAGAAGTTTATATTGGTTCCAAATCATTGTACTTGGATTCTATCGATGCTAGAATCTATTTCTAGCCAGACACTATCACATATTTTGGGGATGTCATCACATAGTACTAAGCTTAGCATACATATGTGACCAAGAAGCATCAAGTATAAGTTTCTTAGCTAGATTTCACCCAAAATCAAAAATCATAGTATCTTATTGGTATGAGTGGAAAATGTAATATTATTTGTAATTATTTGTAAAATTGAAATTCCAAGTTTCCATATTGGAATGTGAAGAGTCATAATGTAATGTTATGAATCATTTTGTAAAGAAGTTGAAGATTCATGAGGGGATTCTAAGAGTCACAAAGGGGCATGTGAAGAGTAAACCCCCTTTTGTTATAAATATATCCTAACTCATGTAGCAAGATTTTGGGAGCCTTAGCTAGGCTTAGGCTTAAGAAGAGCTTGGGAGTTGCATGAGAGCCTTGGCTTCTCCGTAGCCTAAAGGGAGCATACTTCTTTGGAGGAGCAGGTGTTGTATAATTCATATTCTACTATTGGGGCAAGTGGTTTTTCAATGGTATATGTATGAATGGAAATATCACTTTTAATAAAACTCAGAGTCCACAAACTTTCATACATATGTTGTGGATATAGTAGGACTAATCTAGTTGTATTTGCAATATATGTTATTTAACTTACGCATATTCTTATGGACCATTTCGTTTTCATTTATATGAATATTGTTGGATGTGTGTTGATGTATTAATTCATCACCTTAACTTGTGGAATATTCCACATGTTAGTTTCTATGATGTCATTTTGCTTGTGTGTGATTTCTAAGCTACATAATATTATAGGCTTCCAAGTGGTGCACTTGCTTTCCCCTTTATGTGTTGGGACCATCATGCATCACACTTGACTCTCCACGGGGTCACACACTTGTTCTTACCAAAGAAGTCATGCACCACTCTATGCGTTTTGCAAACCAAGGCTGATCATTAATACCTCAGTACTGGTACTCCTACTCCAAACAGTGTGAGGTCTAGTTGAGACTTCATATCAGGGAGATCCCCTGAATGTTGGCAGGTCTAACACTCTCATCATAATCTTAAGTTTTATAATATATAAATTATATTAAACTTAGAGTTTAAAATTAATCGTATGGTTTATAATATTAATATTTGGTTTTATATTCCTATGGCTTAATATATTAATATTATGGGTTATAATATTAATCTTAAGGTTTATAATGCTAATCTTAGGGTATATAATATTAATACATAGTTTATAATATTAATCCTAGGGTTTAATATTAACGTTAGGGTTTATAAACCCTAATATTAATCTTGGAGTGTGTAATCCTAGGGTTTAATATATTAAACTTAAAGTTATCATATTGGATTTTATAATGTTAGGGTCTATAATATTTGACTTAATATTAGGGTTTAATATTATGATATTGGAATGATTCATAAATCTATCCAATGTTATATTGTGAAAAACATTGTCCTAATCTTGATCCAGGTGGATATTGGTGACCACTCGCCTATTCCACTTGGGGCCCCACCATTGTCTCTTTTAGCTTTTCACAACTTACTATTTTTAGCAGTTTTTCGGGTCCTAAACTTCTAGAGCCATTTTGAGGCCTTAAACGACATTTTTGGGAATAGTTTGTGTAGTGAATATGATTCCGTTCTGGAATCAATATTCGTGGCGATAGTTGTATTCCTTGGATAGATCTTTCTAATGATGTATCATGTGTGTCAAACATAGATAGTATGCAAAAGTTACATCCCTGGGAAGTTGAAACACCAATTTATCCAAACGGGGCCCATAGTTTTGGCGCTTCATCTCCTAGTGTTAATTTTTTGGACGTTTAGAGTTCTCAATTGTTTCTCCAAAATAAATAGGCCCTCAAGCCTCATTGTAACAGAGTTCAAAGTTCTGTAGCCACCACATCTCTTCTCAAAGATTCGCTACCAGCACCCTAGCTATTTTATTTCCATTATGTTTGTAAGCATATTTATGTTCTTTGATATTAATGAAATGAAGCCCTATTTTTGCTGCATCTCTATGTTTATGATTATTTATGTATTCTGTTGCGTTCCTGCATAAATCTGGATCAGTGGTATCAGAGTGGTCTGCTTTTTCTCGATCCTTCTTTGCATGTTCCCAACGAGGTTGGGGCATAAGGAGTTAGGGCTTGATCTAGTGGAACCTTTGAAAGATCAGCCTCGCAAACCTCGACGGATGCTCATGGGGGACGAAAATAAATATGAGGGAGTAGGAGATCCTATCAAAATATTGCTCGAGGAGGCCCTCGAAAAACAAAGGAACGTGATGATGGATAACTTTTCCCAGATCCTTCAACAACTTCCCACTGGCGGCGCATCTGTATCTACCAGCCACTCTAGAGGCGCGACTCCCTTTAAGGTACACGTAAACTTTGACATTCCCATATTTGAGGGTCAAATATATGCAGATGCCGTAGATAGATGGTTGAATCTATTATAAGGATATTTCTCGGTTCATGACTTTTCCAACCGGGAGAAGATTATTTTTGCACTCCTCAAAGCTACCCCTCATGTCAAGGACTAGTAGGAAACCTACTGTGAGAAAAAGGACGAGACAAAACCCTCTCTGTTCTTAGCCATACCCACTTGGAATTCTTTCCGAGATTCCATCAAGGAACAATACTATCCCGTGGGGAGCTATGAGGACAAGTACATACAATGGACCACGCTAACAAAGGGATCAAGATGTGCTAAAGTATCTTGGTTGTCTACACAAATACATTCAGGAGGAAATGGAGTTCCTCGACATCTCCTTGCCTAGTACGACATACTGGTATGCTGCCAAGATTGAGCAGAAATTCAAACAGAAGAAGAAAGACTTTGGATCTATGAATCAAAAGCAAGGGAAAGGTGCCCCCAAACTGCAAAAAAAGGACAAAGCCAAGGTATGGTGCCCCAAGACAACCTGCCAAAGCCACAAGCAAAGAACAACACCGTGAAGCTAAAGAAGGACACAGGAAAGTGGTGTGAATTCCATAAGAGCTCCACTCACAACACAAGTGAGTATCGGGCCAAGCAGTCACTAGTGGCCGAGATGAGGGATTATGAATCAGATGCATGATCCAACTTTGAATCAGAACCTGATAAGGGGAATGAAAAAGGGAAGCAGATTATTGATGCGGAGCCCAATGCCACTGTTGCCACTACAAAGATCTAGAAGGAGGAACTAGAAGATCCAGAGGAGGCAGAGCATCTCTTCCACCCCCAGATGTGGGTAAAGGGTTACCCGCTACAGTTCATTGTCGAAAAACGAAGCTAAAAGAACCTCATTTCAGCAGATTTCATGAAGCGTTTGGGCTTGCCGACCACAGTGCACCCACAACCATACACCATCGGGTGGCTTCACCAAGGACGGGATCTCCGCGTCAGCCAACAGTGCCACCTTCCCTATAGCATCAAGCCCTTCATGGATGATGTATTGTGTGACATTGATCCTATTGATGTTTCCGATGTATTATTAGGCCAACCATACTTGTGGAAGTGACATGATGTGTATGAGTCTCGGCCTCATGATGTTATTGTTACTTTGGGAAATAAGTTGTACAGGATATCAGAGGTACCATCGCCTCCCACTATCTCTTTGGTTACTGCAATAAACCTGGAAATCTATTTTCCTCATGATCCGCCCCTAGGGAAAGAAGAATATTGTGGCCACGACCTCCATATATGGCTCCTCTACACAACAACAACAAATGGACAAGGTTATGGAGTAGTACGGGGACATCTTCACCTCATCCACAAGGGTGCCTCTACACTGTCAGGTCAAGCACCCTATTGACCTGACCCTAGGTGTGTGGCTACCCAATGGACTAATATATAGGAGCTTTGCTCTGGAGACGATGAAATCAAGACACAGATTTAGGAGTTGCTGGAGAAAGGTCACATCCGGCCAAGTTCATCGCCCTATGGGAGCCCAATCGTGTTGGTATAGAATAAGGATGGGACTTTGAGACTTTTTATTGACTATCGGGCACTGAACAAGATCAATGTCTGGAATAGGTACCCGATCCCACAGATTGATGACCTTCTGGACCAACTCAAAGGGGAAAAATATTTCAGCAAGATCGACTTGAAGTCTGGGTATCACCAGGTACTAGTTGAACCCTCTGATGTGTGGAAGGCTACCTTCAAAGCCAAGGAGGGCCTTTTCGAATGGCTTGTCATGCCTTTCAGGTTGTCAAATGCTCCCGCAACCTTCATGAGGATGATGGATGAAATATTGCGTCCATTCACCAACTCATTTGTAGTGGTATACTTGGATGAAATTTTGATCTTTAGCCAGACTTGGGAAGAGCATCTCCACCACATCCGAGAAGTCCTCCAAACGCTATGGAAACATAATTTGTGTGCCAATTTGGAGAAGTGCTCTTTTGGCATGACTCGAGTTCAATATCTGGGATACATTATTGATGAAAGGGGGGGTGCATGTGGATCCAGCCAAGATCCAAGTCATTCGAGATTGGCCAGCCCCAACCACCCTAACAGAGCTTCGCAGCTTTCTTGGTCTTGCTAATTTCTACTACATGTTCATGTTGGGATTCTCTCATATCACTTGGCCCTTGAGTCAAGTCACCAAGGGAGGAGCGAAAGAAAAATTATTTTGGTCGGAATCTCAACAGAAGGCGTTTGTAGAATTAAAACATCGCCTTGTTCTTCCCCAGTGCTCACATTACCAGACTTGCAACAACCATTTGAGATTGAGAAATATGCCTTTGACTGTGCTATTGGGGCAGTTCTTACTCAACAAGGGCATCCAGTGGCATATCACAGTGAGACATTGTCCGACACAGTTCGAAACTATCCCACTTATGACAAAGAAATGTATTCCATTGTGCAGGCTTGTCGACAATGGAAGCATTGCATTTTGGGGAAGGAGACAATCATCCACACAGACCACTGACCCTTGCAGTTCACATAGACACAACGGAAGTTGCAGAATGATCACCATCAAAAGTGGTCCACATATCTCCAACAATTTAATTTGAACATCAAGTACAAGAAGGGTAGCACCAATAATGTTGTAGACTACCTCGGCCGACCACCGATTGTGGCCATAACCACCGTTCTCAACTCTTGTGGGAACGAGACATATGATTGGCCACTTCTCTACAAGAGCGATCTAGAATTTAGCCACAGATACAAGGCACTCTTGGGGCGTATGCAAGTTGCAAATTTTCACCTCCAAGATGCACTATTATGTCACCTAGGATACCTTTGTGTTCCTTCAAGAAAGCATGCGAAGATGATATGGGAAGCACACTACAGTCGAGTCTTTGGTCATTTTGGGGTCGAGAAAATAGTGGTAGTACTTTAGAAGTATTTCAATTGGCCGAACCTTCGATAGGATGTCGGGAACTACATCAGATCGTGCATTTCTTGCGCCATTGCCAAACTGATCATCAAGAAGCAAGGGTTGTATACTCCACTACCTACCCCTAGTCAACCTTGGGAATCCATCTCCATGGATTACATGTCAGGATTTCCTTCTACTAAGCATGGAAATGAATGTGTTTTCGTGTTCGTCGACAGATTCTCAAAGATGGCCATTATGGTGGCCTGCAAGAAGAATATCACAGTAGAAGCCACTGCTAAACTCTTCTTTGAACGAGTTTGGGTGCACTTTGGGATCCCATAGTCTATCATATTTGATCGTGATAGTAGGTTCCTTAGAAAATTTTTGTCTAGCCTCTGGTCAATGTTGGATAGCAAGCTCACTAAGTCCATAGCTTTCCATCCCCAAACTGATGGTCAGATAGAGGTCGTCAACAGGATGATTATACACATTCTGTGCATGTACGATTCAAAGCATCCACGCACATGGGATGAGAGCCTCCCCATGTAAAACAAAGTTGTAACCGGGCTCTCCATAGCTCAATTGACCACATCCCCTTTCAGGTGGGCTTGGGGTTCCAGCCACTATGTCCCATTGATGTAGCCATGCCATCTACGGCTACTCAGGCCGATTCGGCTCATGTCTATTCTGAAGCTGAAAAATCAAACAAATTCATCGAGCACATTCAACACATATGCTAATAGGTTCATGACATGTTGGATAGAGCCAATTCTAGGTACAAGGAACAACATGATCAACATCGAGTGCCACACAACTTCCATGTGGGTGAAAAAGTGTGGCTACATTTCCAAAAGGAGCGCCTCACTAGACCCCACTGCAAGATTCGCCTGCTCCGATATGGGCCGTACACCATCACCAAGGTTGTAGGGAAAAATGCCTTTGAGCTTAGTATTCCACCATTCCTTAGTCTGTAACCAATATTCAATGTAGACCGCCTTCGTCCCTACTTCCCACCTCTACTGGACACCTCTGACATTGCAGAAGAACTCACACCAAAAGAGTTAAACCCAGATTGCATGGAATAGGCCACCAAAAATTGTATCATGGACATGCAAATCAAGAACACTCACCAACAGAAGATCCAACTATATCAGGTTGTTAAAGCTGGCCAACTCCTGCACCAAGGCAAGTGGTTCACCAGGGACCAAGTTTAGTAGAAGTTTCCTCATCTCATGGAGGAACTCAACGCAATGGGGACCATTGCTTCCTAAGGGGGGAGGAATGATCTAGGTGGATATTGGTGACCACCCGCCTATTCCACTTGGGGCCCCACCATTGTCTCTTTCAGTTTTTCACAACTTACTATTTTTAGCATTTTTTCGGGTCCTGAACTTTCGGAGCCGTTTTGAGGCCCTAAATGACGTTTTTTGGGCATCATTTTTCCAGAAAATATGATTCTGTTCCGGAGTTGATATTCGTGGTGCCAGTTGTAGTCCTCGGATAAATCTTTCTAACGATGTATCATGTGCATCAAATAGAGATAGTATGCCGAATTTACGTCCCCGTGAAGTTGAAACACCAATTTACCCAAACGGGGCCCATAGTTTTGGCGCTTCATCTCCTAGGGTTAGGTTTTTGGACGTTTAGAGTTCTCCATTATTTCTCCAAAATAAATAGGCCCTCGAGCCTCATTGTAACAGAGTTTAGAGTTCTGTAGTCGCCACATCTCTTCTCAGAGATTCGCTACCAACACCCTAGCTATTTTATTTCCATTATGTTTGTAAGCATATTTTTGTTCTTTGATATTAATGAAATGAAGCATTATTTCCACTGCATCTCTATGTTTATGGTTATTTATGTATTCTGCTGCGTTCCTACATAAATCTGGATCAAATCTAATAACAAATCTAACAATCATTGTCGCAATGTTATATTACATTACAATTTAGTCAACATCGCATTGGGTCTATGTTGGGTTATACTTTTTGGGAAGAGAGGGCATGTTGTGGGTGAAAAAAATTCAACTTGATGGAGAAATATTTGAGCCCTTGATTGAGCTTTTGGAGGGATTAAATATTTCTCGATCGAGCATTAAAATTGAACGCTCGATAAATATCCTATGTAACCTCACGTTAGGAGCTCAATCATGACTTAAATCTCGATCGATCCTTAAAGTCGAATAACATTTTTAATTTTCCCATCATTAACAATTTTAAAATTTATGTAAATATCAATAATGATATGCAAACTTTAAAATTGTAAGTATTTAATAGTTAAAAAAAATAACCAAATCTAATTACTAATTACATTTGAATAGGTAGTTAACAATGGTGTGGATTAACTTCTATTTACATTTCTATCAATTTAGTGCATAGGTTTTAAAAATGGTTCTATCCCACTTGCAATTGAAATTGTAATATCCTTATATTTATAATTTGATAACTTAAAAATTAGTTTCTATTATGATTTAAATTTTCAATATTATAATTTAAATAAGACATGTATTATAAGAAAAATTATCATTTTTTTATGTAAGCTTGGCAAGACCTTCTCCATTCATTTTCATCAAAAAAGAGTAGGTTACATCCATGTTGAAATGGTGATGTGGCCTTAACCTTCCCATTGGGAAACCAAATCTATTGGCCACCTTACCGCATTATAGGCCATCCGAAAGAATAATAGTTTGAAACTATCAAACATAGCTATATATGACAGATTATACTTAAGTCTCCTTGTATATAGATATGTAAGAATTAAGATAAAAAAACTGCAAAGCCTTCATCTATACAAAACAAAAATATAAAACCACATTATGCATGTCATACTATTAGTCATCATAAGAGTCTACAGGAGTTGGATATTTTGCACTCGAGCTAGGTAATTCCGTCTGGGGGAGACATGGAAAATGCATTTCTATGCGAATGAGGCGGGCATTCTGTTGTTAAATCTGGAATTGTATAAGATGAAATCCTTTATGAATTTCCTTAAGAGATGGATGAGTCTTGGATGAGCTAGCGGCGAGAATCATCGAGGATCCCTCCACTATATTCTTCATCAACCAATAGATATATAAAATTTGTTTATACTGAGAGGATCGACCCCTGGAATGATCAGGATCTAGAACCAAATCTCTCCATTCCTCCACATCCAAATGTTCATGTACTGCATGTTGATTCATATTGGCTTACCATCCAGATATGAGCTGGAAAATCTGAGGTTGTGTACCAATGTGATAAGCCTGGCTTGCTTCTTGATTGAGACCTAAGGTCTACTTACAACCTTGACCCCTGGCTGGATGTGGTTAGGGTTGAATTCCACCCCACTGAAGCCCAACATAATGGTTTTGCCCCATACCTCCTCCTATTGAGGTGCCTATACCATAGGAAGGGTGCACCATAATATAATTATGATGACCACAATAATGATATGGAGCCCTAAGATGAAAAATTAAAACCACCAGTTTGGGGTGAATAAATAACTTAAGGACCTAGTGCATGCGCTTAGGATTGAAACCCATAGGCATATCACAGAATAATTCCACATATATGTGAGCATAAAACCAATAAAAAAACTATTTCCCACAAATATGAGATGGGTATACCGAGACAAGCCAACCACATCAATCAAGGGCTCCCCGAGCCTTTGTAAGACAAAACATAGAATCCAGTTGGGCAAGTACTCTCGTAGAAGACCCCTCCTCTTAAAGACTAGAATATTGATCCAGGTTCCTTCACCTGGATCACAAATACAACAAGAAAACAACATAAACGACTAAATCATCCATGCAGAGAATGAAAAATAAATTCCAACGGGAAAACCCCAAATACATGTCCATCTGGGAAATAAAAATTCCATAACAAACAAAAAAATTTTACCATATTGAGACCACCCATCAGAGAAAACAACACTTTCCTTCTGATTTTATTAAGGTATTGCCATTGTAACTGAAAACATTGTCCTAGACATCCTTCTCCATCAATTTTTTAGAAAGATATTAATTGTATGGGAAAGGGAAGGGAAGCACACTGAGAAAGCATACCCATTGATGCAAACTGCAGGTAATAAGAGACCTTCTGCACTAGGGTAGTGGGTTTCATGGATTACCTTCAAGAGCACCCGGGAACAATCCAATAAACCTATAATCAGTCCACCTACAATACCTCCCACTCACTCTAATCTCACAGTATAAAAACCCAACAAGAAATTGTCTCGTCGATCCCTTTGCTTACCATAAATGTCCGACACGCGTATTTCCACCTTGCAGAAGATGGAAAGTATGTAAGGGACACTACATGACTGCTCACCGTCCTTTCGCATTAAAACACTATCTATCGCATGGATCTCATGGTATCCAGTTCTCCACTCACACCTAGATCGAGGAAATAAAAATTATCAATTTGATTTTAATCCATATTATAATTTTTTTATAGTAATAAATGTAACTTGAAAATGTGAATTTGACGCAATGGAAATGTATATTTTATAAAATTCACTGAAAATTTAATAAACGATGAGCCACAATTCCCTCGATCATAATCATATTTATTAAAATCTCATACACACACACACACATGTATATAATTCAGTAATATCCACTTGTTCAGGGAAATAAAGGAGTGTAGTAATAATTAATGTAGTTGTAATAGTTGTAAGTTATAATTAATATATTTGTAATGGATACAATGGTATATGTGGTTATAAATCTCTCTCAACCTGTAAAATGTGATTACACTCAACTATGTTCTCATTATACACAAGTGTGAAGTATATATAGAATTTTTTACTCCTGACTTAATGAGTAATCTGTATATTAATATATGTGTGGTATACTCTGACTTATGTGGTATATGTGTGTTAAAATAATAAAAAACATAATGAAATAATAAATTTTAAAACATTATTTTCCAAATTTGAATTTGAGTAATTTAGATTTAAATGTGCGTAAGAAATCAATTTTAAAATAATAATATTATAAATTTTACATAAATTTAAAGTAATGATATGAAAAAATATAATATATGATTTTTTTTAATGATTAATGAGTAATCTACTATAGAATATTTCTAATTAGTGTTTAGTTTTGTATGATATTGTGAACATATTTCAGGTTGACTAGATGGTGACAAATTCATAAATGTGAGTGAGAAATAGTTTAGTTTAATATATATAGTTTAAAATGAGTAATTATAAAAATGTGTTATATTTAAAATCAAAACAATAAACAAATTATCATTTTTAAGAATTTCAAAATTAAAAAAGCAAATTTATTTTTTTTTAATAGAAATTTATCTATATATTATTATAACTATTTTCTTGGTAAAATAAAATAAAATTTGGAATTATAATGAAGGAAAAATAGAGTTTGGAATATATTTGAATATTTAAAAAAAAAATTATGGAACAAATAAATTTTATAATTCGCCTAAAGACAAGTATTGAGAGACATCATTTTTTTTCTCTTTTTTTTTTTTGATAATTATGATAGCTCAATCAAGCCTCTATTTAACCACATTTAGGGATTGATTGAGGGTTTCTTAAACCCTTGATTGAGTTATTTGAAATTTTATCTCAAACACTCGATCGAGTTGTTGAGGGCCTAAAAAATAGAGTATTAGCTCATCTTCTACAGATTTCTCTACAACACCATTTTGTACCCTAGCAAACTCTAGGTAGAATTTTTCCTTAACTAGAGGAATTGATCATGTTGGATTCTAGAAGAAATCCTCTATTCAATGGCATATGAATGTGACATTTTTGAACTCATATGATATTTTTATCTAATTCCTTTTAAACATAATACTTGAAATATTCTTGGACAATTTAAAATGGGCTAAATAAAAAATCAATACCATAAAATATAAAAAATTAAAAAATTTCAAAAAATGAAAATATATTTATTTATCAATCCTCTTCAAAACGGTAATCTTGGTTTTTTAATTTATTTAAATAGTAGAAAAAAAATATTATAAGAACACGCGTCTGCAAAATTAAATTGAAATATTACTTCGCCAACTTTAAAAAATAATAAAAAAAATTTTCCATAAAAAATAAAATTTTAATATCAAAATCTTAGTTCACTCAGTGCATATATATATATATTATTTTTGATTTACACATTTTAGATCAAGTTATGCTACGTGAACATACACATACCTCTTAGGATGTGTGGAAATTCACAAAGACAAACATTTCATTTAATTGAAAATTTACATATTATATGACGCTAAATTTTTTTGCAAAAAATATCATTAGGAAAAAAACATAATTCTCCATATATTGTCTTTTTACTTCGAATCAAAATTCACAATGCTTATATGAATTGTGAGGGCTTCAATTCTATAAAAGGGTACAATTTTGAAATTTCATTGCCACATTTGGCCCAAAAGTGTAACTCATCTTCATGCGTTCACCCATTACAACATTACAAAATTGGGGTTTAATATTAGGGTTTATAATATTGGCTTTAATATTGAGTTTATAATATTAGGGTTTATAATATTTAATTTAATATTAGGTTTATAATATGAATATTAGGGTTTGTAATCATTGGGTTTAATATATTAAACTTAGGGTTTAATATACTCAACTTAGGGTTTAATATATTGATCTTATAATTTATAATATTAACGATAGGGTTTATAATATATAATAATAATATTAGGATTTAATACATTAATTTTAGTGTTTATAATATTAATCCTAGGGTTTATAATCCTAGGTTTTATAATATTCATCCTAGATTTTATAATTCTAGGGTTTAATATAATAAAGTTAGAGTTTAATATATCAATATTTGGGTTTATAATCTTAGGGTTTATAATATTTTGTTTAATATTAGAGGTTAATATTGTGGCATTGGAATGGTACAAAAATGAATCCAATGTCACATTCTGACAAACATTTTTTTAACGTGATAATCAATCTAACAATCAGTGTCACAATGTTACATTACATTAAAATGTATTCAAATTAGGGTTTAATATTGGGTTTATAATATTAATATCAGGGTTTATAATTCTTAGCTTCAATATATTAAACTTAGGGTTTATATATTAATCTTACAATTGATAATCTAAGGAATATAATATTTGGCTTTATAATAGGGTTTAATATGGAGACGTTAGAATGATACAAAAATGTATCCAATGTTGCATTGTGATAGAGATGATATCAATAATCAATCTAACAATCATTGTTGTAATGTTACATTATATTGCAGTTTCTTCAACGTTGAAATATGACTTTACAAAATTGGGTTCTAATATTAGGGTTTGTAATTGGGCTTATAAGATTATAATTGATAATATTATGATTTATAATATTGGGTTTCATATTATCATTTTTAATATTGGGTTAACATTAAGTTTCTTAATATTGGGTTTATAATATGAAGTTTAATATTAAGATTTATAACAATTGGTTTATAGTACTGGGCTTAATATGGACTTAACATTAAGGTTTTATATTTAGTTTATAATATTGGGTTTAATATAGGATTTATAATATTAATCATAGTGGTTATAATATTTGGCTTTAATATATTAAATATATTGTTTAATAAGTGAGCCCACGAAGGTCATTTACATTTTTTGGCAAATAGACAGTTTGGGAGGGGAAGTAAAGAATCTTGATCAAGAAATATTTTGCACTTGATTGAGCTATTTCAGGGCTTAAATATCTTTCTCGTTCGATCTCTAAGAAAATCCTTAATTAAGCTCTTATGTAACCTGTATTTACATAGGAACTTGATCGAGCCCAAAACACAATGGGAGGTTTATGGTTGGAATGGCTTGATCTAGCCCTTGTTTAATTATGTCAAAATCTATATCGAGGGTTTGTTAAACCCTTGATCAATCTATTTCAATTTTTACCTTATTAAGCGTTTGATCGAGCTTTTTAATTGCTCGATCAAGCTATTAAGGGCCAAAAAACATAGGTTTAGGTCCCTTCATGTATATTTCTCTACAATACCATCTTATAGCATAGTTAATTCGAGGAAATATTTGTCCTTAGGTGGTAAAGTTTATCATGTTGGATTCATGAAGGAATCCTCTATCCAATGGCATATGAGTTTGACATTTTTGAATTCATCTTGATTTTTTTTGGACAATTTCAAAGGGGATGAATGAAAAATAAATAACATAAATATACAAAAAGAAAATAAATTCAAAAATACCACCATCTTCATTTATGATTCCTCTTCAGAAGGGTACTCTTGGTTTTTTAATTTATTCAAATAGTAGAAAAAATTTTATTTATGAATACATGTCTCTGAAAATGCAATTCAAATATTAATTCACCAACATTGAAAAATAACAAAAAATATATTTTTTCATAAAAAAACAAAGTTTCAATATGCATATCTTAGTTCTCTTTTTGTAAAACATGACCATATATATATATATATATATATATATATATATATATATATATATATATATATATATATATATATATGTATGTATGTATGTATGTATGTATATGTATGTACATACATATACATACATATACATATACGTATACATACATACATACATATATATATATATATATATATATATATATATATATATATATATATATATATATATATATATATATATATATATATATATATATATATTAAAAATTATACACCTCTACGTTGGAGATCGCACGTGAACACATGCATACTTACTAAAATGTGCAAAAATTTGCTAGGACAAGCATTTAATTTAATGGAAAATTTATAGATTATATGACACTAATATTTTTTTTCAAAAAACAACATTAATACAACAACATAATTCCCCACAAATTTTCTTTTTACTCTATTTCAAAATTCACAAAGCTTGTATGAATTTGATAAAAGAGTAAAAATTTGAAATTTCATCATCACATTTGGCCCAAAATTGTAAACCATCTTCATGGATTCACCATAATCTATTAATATTGGGGTTTATAATATTAATTCTACGGTTTATAATATTAATTTTAGGGTTTTTGTTATATTATTAATCTTAGGGTTGTTACTGGTCGATTTGGGCATCATCCCAAAACACAAATCAATATTCATTAGGGTCTATCATACTATAAATTGGTTTCTACATGCCCTAAATAAGTCATCACATTCATGGTATTCCTTCATGAAAGTTTCACTGCTTATATGCTAGTTGAAGTGCCCCATTGAGCCATCAATGCACCCCTAGACAATTGTAACTACTTTTCAGAACATCTACTCCCATGCAATGTTGTGTTGCAAAGGATCTAGGCCCACTTTAGAGTGCGTTGGTTGACTCAGAGCGAATTGTTCATTGGATTCCGGGAATCTTCCCAACCTCTAGTGACTTCTAAAAGTTGTTCCAGCTTTCACCTCATCTGATAACCTCGAATTTGGAACCCATGAAGTCATTAAACCTTTTATCCTCCTATTCCCATGAACAAGGAAACCTCTTCATCCATTTTTAGGAAACCCATTCAATGATTCATTTATGTCAAAATACCTTAATCTACTTATAAATAAATCACTGAACATAGTGCACAAGAGAGCAAGAATTTGTGTTAAGTAGAGTTATGTTGGTGAGATCACAACTCTTGGAGGTATTGTGCATGTATTGTGATGCTGTTGGATGGGATGAGGATGGGACTCAAGCTGGATGAGTGACATTGAATCGATCAACTAGTTGTACTCTTCCTTCTACTTCATAATAAAGACATTTATTCCTTTCCTAATGCACATGCCAATGATGTTATATGTGTATTTATGAATTTAATCGATTCAATTCGTTTAACTTGAATAAATCATATTGCCTTTATGTTTTTTTTTGTCTTCTATTTTCCATGGCAAGTATCAGTCAAGCGAGTTAAGTTGGATTGAGAGTGACGAAAACAATAGAGGGAGGTGAGGGAAAGAAAACATATTGCAAGTAGGTTTATCTCCCTTTTTCTATTCAATTTAAGGAAAAGGTCATATATCTTTCTTTCTGTTGTTCTAAGTGCACCACCACACTTAGTGAAAACATACTTATCTGTAAGTTTGTATTTCCGTAAAATAGGGTTTATAATATTAATCCTAAGGCTTAATATTAATCCTAGAGTTTATAATATTAATATTAGGCTATATAATATTAATCTTAGGGTTTAATATTAATATTACGCTTTAAAATATTATTCTTAGTTTTTATAGTCCTAGGGTTTAATATTAATATTAGGGTTTATAATCTTATTCTTAGTGTTTATAGTCTTAGGGTTTGATATATTAAACTTAGGGTTTAATATATTAATCTTATGGTTTATAATATTAGGGTTTTAATACTGAGGTTTATAATGTTAGGCTTTATAATATTGGGTTTAATATTATAATTTAATATTGTGATGTTCGAATGATACATATATCTATCCAACATCACATTTTGACAAACATTGTCGCAATGCGACAATCAATTTCACAATCATTTTCACAATGTTACATTACTTTTCAATTTATTCAACCTCACATTGCGAGATTACAAAATTGGGGTTCAATTTTAGGGTTAATAATATAAGGGTTTAATGTTGGGTTTATAATATTAGGATTTAATATTGAGTTTAATATTATGGTTTTTTTAACATTAGGTTTATAATATGGGTATATTGATGTTCACTTGTTCCTATTCATACCCTTAGTGCACCATGTGAGGAACATAAGCTTGCTCTCATGCAAGCCACCACAATGGAAATTCCTCTACCATCCAATGTCGATGAAACACAACACCACATACGATTCATCTCATCATGCATGGGAACCATGACTCATGCTGTCTACTCATCTGTCAGGGGTGTCGAGACCGCTACAATTACAACAGTAGTTGTACCATCGACGGTAAAAACTCTATCTATCGGTACCCTATCAACCTCATCTGGTTCCACAACATCAACTATGGAATCATATTTGTGTCCGTCGACTAGATCTGTTAGGCCTAAACCAACTCCTCACAGCCTCACGCAAATCAACTTCCCCTTAGACGCCTTGTTCCATCAGATGAGGATATTATAGAGGCCATGACAGAACCAGATTCTCCATGGGACGCAATTCATCACCACTCATTTTCTCTTCTAGAAAAAACACTCGATCCTAACAACCCAGAAAACTAAGAGATATATGCCATTGAATCAAAAGACTTCCTTCAATCTGGGAAATTTTTCTGGTTCAAAAATCCCATATCGGTGCTTGACGCGTTCAAAGAAGGGAACATGTCAAAAATTTCACCAACCATCGAGGTACATATCTCGAGAAAACCAGAAAAAATCGAAGAAATCTCACTGGAGGCAACATGCTCCCCAGATGAAGTATTCTCTTACACAAACTTTTTGCAAGAGTACATAGACATCTTCACATGGGATTATTCTAAAATTTTGGGGCTTAGCCCCACTATCATAGAGCACCATATTGACACTTGGCTTGACATAACACCAGTACGCTAGAAACAATTTCAATTGCACCCATATAAGGCAGAATTGATCAAGTAAGAAATCAACAAGCTTCACAAACCCGAGTTTATTTACCTAATAGGTTACACATCCTGGGTTTCCAACCGTGTTCCTCTCATGAAAAAATAGGGCACCATTCACATTTGTATTTATTTCTGAGATTTGAAAAAATCTTGTCCAAAAGAAAAAAATTATTCTTTTAGAGGCATTGCTCCTATAAAAAATGGAGATGCTCATGCACTGTAATGAATCCCAAACTGAACTGTACGTCGAATATATCGAAGTATTCTTTTAGATGCTTTCCAGTGACTTTCATGAGGTTGGTGCATAAACCGAGTGACAAGACCAATGACAAAGGAAAGGTCAGGACGGGTATGGGTTAGATACAAAAGTTTACCAACAAGTTGATGGAATAAGGTAGCATCAACTTCAGGGGTAGTACAAGTGACTGAAAGCTTGACTCTAGAATGAAAGGGAGAAGGGGCTGGTGTACATTCTTCCATGTGAAAGTGGTGTAGAAGATCACAGGCATACTTGGACTGAGAGAGGGTAATACTTTCTTTGGATTGCAAGACTTGAAGACCAAGGAAATAATGCAAGTGTCTTAAGTCTGTCATTTCAAACTTCTTTTTGAGGCTATAATTCACATGGTTTATATGGTTGGGATCACTACTAGTAAGGATAATATCATCAACATAAATAAAAAGGATGGTGAAGGACTTACCCACTTTCTTGGTGTAGACAATGTTGTCAGAATGACACTTAGAAAATCCATTATCTAATAGAAATATATCCATTTTGGCTTACCAAGCCCGAGGATATTGTTTGAGATCATAGAGAGACTTTCTAAGGCAAAAAACAAGGCTAGAGTCATTTTGGATAAAGCCATGGGGTTGTTTCCATGTAGATTTATTCATGCAAATCTCCATGTAAGAAGGCAGACTTAACATCCATCTGATGGAATTCCCATTCAAAGGAGGCAACAAGGGAAAGAACAAGGCAGATAGAATTCATTTTTGAAACAGGGGAGAAGGTTTTAGTATAGTCAACGCCTTCAACTTGTGAAAATCCTTTAGAAAAAGACGAGCTTGATCTCTATCCACTTTTCCATCTGGTCCAAATTTTGTTTTGTAAACCCATATGCATCTGACAAGTTTTCTTACTTTTGGAAGAGGAACAAGATCCCAAGTATCATTTTCCAATAAAGAACGATATTCTTCATTCATAGCTTCATCCAAATCTGGATGATCGGAAGCTTCTTCAAAGGTGTCTAGATTAGGATTTTCTAGAACTTGAGCCAATAAGGAAGAGGCTCTTTCGAACTGAGAACGTATACATCGTCGATCTGCAAGGTCACCTACAAGAGAACCTGCTGCATCCCGAGTAGAGAGGACCCATCTTGAAAGTTGTGGAGATGACGAAACATCTTCAAGAGGTGGAGGAGGATTTTCATCCTCACTATATTCATGTGAACTAGAAGGAATGCTGTCAAAATAGAAGAGATAGAGAGAGGTGGCACATATGCTGAATCAGGCTCGCAGGCCAAAGGTGGCACACCCGTCGAAATAGGCTCGCAGGCCAATATATGTTAATCAAATTCTACATCTCTTCTAATGATTATATTTTTGGATTTTGGTTGAAGAAGTGTATAACCTTTGACATCTTCAGAATATCTAACAAAAATGCATTTTTCACTCTTAGGTTCTAAGGCTTTATGTTTCACATCTGGAATATGGGCCCAAGCATCACTTCCAAAAACATGAAAGTGACTTACATCTAGTTTGATTGAGCTCCAAGTTTCTTCTGGAGTTATATTCCTTAAAACCTTAGTTAGAGTGTGATTTACTATGTAATTTTCACAGTTAATTTCTTCTGCCCAAAAATTGAGACTAAGTCCTTTAGATTGAAGCATACAATTAGCCATTTCTTTTAAAGTGCGATTCTTTCTTTCAGCTACACCATTTTGTTGTGGAGTATATGGAACAATATGTTTCAATTGAATTCCATGCTTAGTCAAAAAGTTGGTAAATTTGTTGTTAACATATTCTCCTCCATTTTTTGATCTTAAATTAAGAATTGGATGTCTAGATTGTTTCTCAACAAAGGCCTTAAAGGCCAAGAACATGTTATGTAGAAATTATACAAAATACATGCATATCTTGGATTCACCCGCTCTAACAATATTCTAAAGCTAAATACTGAATCACTTCTACAAATATTTTTGCATAATTTAAAAACAACACAATTGACAATCACATGAAGCAAAGAAGAATAGATCAAAACCAGGGATAATTTTAAGAACCCCCCTAAATTTATATATATAAAAAATAGGCGAATCCCCATGATACATAGGAAAAATGGAAGGCGATTTTATTAATAATATAATATGTATATATAATTTTTTGGCGAATCTCTCACAAGATTATATTATCCATTAAAATCATGGCGAATCACGAGTACAAATGGCGAATCACTACTAAAAAATGGTGAATCGTTGTCTAGTGGAGTTTGGAGTGTTGGTTCCAATGAAGATATGGTAATTGAACCAAGAGTAGAAGGAAGAGAACCACCGAGACCAAGCATGGCACATGGTGACTCGTGAGGGAAGTAGTTCTCGTGTAGTTTGGAAAACGTGTTCTTCTAGTTCTGCTAAGCGTAGTGTTGTTTGTCATGCTACTACTAGCATTGATATTGAGGTTGGAGAGGAGTCTGAGGAAGCATGGAAGGTAGCAGTGGTGAAGAATTACAAAGAGTACCCCATGATGGGCTCCATTTTTCCCTTTGGTATTTATGCCTGCAAGACCTTCTGTCCATTGAACTAACAATTAGCCGTTCAACCAACAATCAACTTGACTGAGTTGATTAGGTACGAGTCAGCTTAGACTAATATTCAAAACTATGCTTTGCACTATCCCATATTTATCACACTAATGCTACACAACATTGTGCATTTGCACCTAACTCTCAATAATTATTTTCCAAGAAAAATCTATAATAAGAAAAATATTTTACTATATTCTAAAAGGTGAAGATGTCTAAATCATGCCACAAAGTGAAAGGAAATAAAATATCTTTCCTCAAACCACCAAATATATAAAGAAAACAATAATGATTATAATAATAGAACTAGATCTATCAATCTATCAATATATGCATGATATGAGAACCATAAGCATTCAAGAGACTAATTTCAAACTCAATAAAATCCTCTAAACAAGCAACAAACAAACCACTAAAATTTTCAAAGATATCAAGGCTAGATATTAACACAATTTCATGTACTTGAATAAGCCCATTGTTGCTTAGCGTTAGACTTCTTAAATTAGTTCTTTATCATTTAATACTATGACACTATCTATGTGAAAAGAAATAGGTCCCAACTTCATCAAATCTGACTTCATTTCCAATCAAAGATCAAAACTAGCTTCGTTTCCAATACCAATATAAAATCACACATTTTCCAAATGTCAATAATTATTTTCCAAGAAGATATAAAACTTGAAACTCAGTAAAATTCCCCAAACACAAGCAACATATATACCATTAAAATTTTCCAAGATATCAAAGCTAGACATCAAGGTAGTTTCATGTACTTGAATGAGCCCATTGATGCTTTGCATTAGTCTTGTTAAATTAGTTATTTATCATTTAATACTAGTCAATTGCTATCTATGTGAAAATAGGTCCCAAAATCATCAAATCTAGCTTCATTTCCTGTCACAAATAAGAAAAAAACAATGTAAGGATTAAATATGAAATATCAATCTTAAAATAACACACATGAAATAAATGTAGCTGCAATGTTACAATGAAAAATACGAAATATAGAACCCATTTTTACCTGAATTTGATTTGTAGTAATCTTGCATGATCAACGGAACATGTATACCAAAATAAGAGTCCTAGGGTATTTCAATTTCCCAGTTCTCATCTTGGTCATCATTTTCTACATTGTGAACATGATCTTCTCCAGATGTGTTGTGATTATGAGCCTCCAAAACATTATGTTCTGTATCAAGTTCATTAGATAAATTTGTTATATTGTTTTCTCCCCTTCTATCACAATCTGATCGCCAAAGCGCTAGTGCTCTTTCATATGGAAAGTTGTCAACGTCATACTTTGTTACATATAATATTAAACATGTATCCACATGTTTATCAAGCTTGTTCCTCAACTTTGACTTCAAAAATGATAGTGCACTAAACATTCTCTCATCCTCCACTGATCCCAAAATCATGGTTTTACACAAATCTGCTAATTTAAAATATTCTGATATGTTTTCTTGTAGGTATTGGCTAGCACTTAAAGTATTCCATAATCTTGTTATAGCACCGTTTTCATTAGGATTCTCCAAAAAAGTATATTTCTTCCACATTGTTTCAACAAAGCGTCCACCTTGTTGGTACAATTTTGATGAATCTAAAATACCTTCAATCTGTTCTCCATGTATCGAGACTTTCTTGCAAAAGTGGTCTACTAAACATTTTAATGTCTTTTGAAAATCGGCTTTTAAATTTCTTGAACATTGACAATTGTTCCAATATTGAGGGTATACCACACACATGGCCTCCAACAATTCATCTCGAGGAAATCGTTCTCTTATCTCTGATGATAGTGATCTTGCAATTTCTATCAAATTTTGTCTCACTAAGATCACAATATTATCAAATTGGTCTCTTGACACGGGGCAATCTTTGGTGATTCGTCCCGTCTTACTAATATAATGAAAGGGGACCATATACCCATGCACTGTTATACATAGTATCCCTTTTTCATCGAACGTCAAAAAATTTTCAGTATTTTCTATATTGATGATCTTAGTCCAACTTGTAAACTCTGGACCAGTAAAAGAGTCCGGCATCATATACAAATTATCCAATGCAAGGCATGCTGACTTTCTCGCATTTGTGTATTCGGCAATATACATTGTACGATTCTGAGACATTTTCACAAGGAAATTCATTTCATGTAGCATAGGAATAATTCCAGCCAATGTCAATAATGTTTCTATATCAGTTAGTCGAAAAAGAAGATCTTGAGCTTTGTCTACATTATAGCGATTTTCATACATCAACCCTACCAAAGATTTTAACTCACTAAATAGTCTTTGAGCTAGTCCATTTAATGAGATCCATCTTGTATCAACATCTTTCAGTAGTTTTTTTCCATCCGTAACACCATCTGCAAATTGTTGAAACTCTAAATATCGTTTGGGACTACAAGAAAAGTATGCATGAGTCTCACGTACAAGATCTTCAACTTTTGAAACTAATGGAAACTTGCTTACTATTTTAAATGCAAGATTCATCCTATGAGCCATACAATGAATATTAATAATATATGGCGAAGCTGATAGTTGTAGTCTAACACAAAGACCATTCCTTTTTCCTTGCATTACCGATGCTCCATCTGCTCCATCACATACCAACTTTTTTGCAATCATTAAATGATCCATACCACTTTCCTTCAAAGTATTAAGAACAAGTTCATAAATATTTTCAGCTGTAGAAGTCTCTCTCATCTTTTTAATCCCAAGTAGATAGGAATGCCTAATATGGTCATTAACCATATAAATTATCATGCACATCCATGAAGTATTATCAATAGCTGTAACCTCATCCAAAGACAATGCCAAAAACCTATCATTTGCAATATCTTGTTTCAAATCATCAATTTCTACTTGAGCTAGATATCTTGCCCATTCCCAACCACTAGTTATGGACCAATGAGAAGATGGAAAGTTTGGCACGTGAAGAAAAGATAGAAATTTCATCTAATCTGGATAATCTGTCATAGGACGACCTTTACATAAGATGTGAAATACAATGCTCAATTGTATCGTCTTGGATAACAAACTTCTTTCCATCGTCTTTTCAAATTGAGATATGATGGTTCCTCCACTTGCCTCAAGTTTCTTCTTATTTATTAAATATTTTTTGTATTCTTCCACACATTGGCTATGTGGGCATTCCTCCAAAGATTTCCATCTGAAAATAGATTTCTCTTTACCATTTACAATTTTCTTTTCATAAACCTTTCCTGCATGCTTTTGTACTGTATCTAGCTTCATCTGAAATTTCACTACCTTGCAACTTTTCCAACTACACGCAAGACATTTAACTTCTTGTAAATCCTCATTTGTAGAAGGTATTTCTTCAATAAATGGAAAACTTGAGAGCCAATCATCTTGGAATTTTCTCCCTATGGTCCACTGGCCTTTTTTCCTTTTCCGTGAATGGTTTGTGTCACCTTCCAAGGAAATATCTTTAACATTTTCATCATTAATTTCTGTTGAAACTCCATTTATCTCACCTTGATCACTGGAGGAACCTATTATTTCATCCATCATATGGATATCAGATGCATTTTCACAAGAGTTAACATCTCTCTCAGTAATAGATTGTTCAAAGGAACTTGAAGCATGAAGAGAATGTGTATTCCTGGATTGAGACTTTTTAAAGTATGCTAATACATCAATTTGCCTTGATAGTTTCGTCCCAGGATTAGATTTTGACATCTCACTGAATATTCCAGAAGTAAAATTTCAAATCGATCTAGAAACCTGCATCAATAGTTTCCAAGAGTTGAGAATTACTCGATTTGTAAGTAGCTTTCAAAGTAAAATAAGTGTAATGTTCACTAAAACCATTATGCAATTTTTTATTAAAATGTTGTGCCAAGGCCCAAGCCCAAAAGAAAAAATAAATCATTATACACAAAACAATAACATCATGAGTCCTCATCTATAAAACAAAGAACATCATTCAAATATAAAATATAAAAAAATTTCCACTAAATTAAATCATATCTCCAAATCACCTAATGAACACTTGAAAGCTTTAAACAAAACAACAAAATATTACAATAACTTTAATCATCCTTTCCAAAACACCTCTCCCTTAAGTTGTAAGAATTGGTTATAAGAAGTTGAAACATATCCTCTATCATTTTCCATGATAAAAGTGAGGAAGGAAACTAGTCAGTTACTAGTGATTCTTTTACTTATCAATGGAAAGAAATCCCTTAAGACATTGTCCTCCTGTTGACCATAGTTTCCTTTCCATAGTGAAACACATCCAGTATGGCCATGAAATAACCTAAAAAGACTCAAATGTTTTCCATGATTTTAAACACACGGGTGCCATGTAAAGTTTCAGGCCCAAAAAATCACATTTGGGATCCTATAAAGCAAAATTAGTTATTGTATCAAACATTTAAAACTCCTAATTAGCACTTAGTGTTTGTTATTTAACCAAGTTCCATTGAAATAACAGTCATGGGATGTTACCAAAGAGTTAACCAATAGATAAATGCACACCACAAATCATACATTCACTGGAACTTCCCCTCCCATGAATGACCATCTAAGGGAAAGGGGCAAAAAAGAAGAAAAGAAGTCAACAAATCACCACAATCAACCAATGATTCTTAGTGTCAAATCATTGGAAACTGAAAATAAAGTGCAAATTTAACCCATGCATCCATGGGTTGACAAAAAGAGTTTATAGCAGCCACAAGCTAATCATTCTATGAGTCTACCCAAATCTGACACAAACTCCTAAAACTTGTTGATTAGAAATTCCCCAAGAAATTTCACTTGGTTCATGAGAGAATGAAAGACAAGTGCAAATAAACTTCCATGAAATACAAGTGCAAATATCCTTCCATGAATGGATATCACTCTCCAAAATGATTTTGGGCATATTCCAATATGTAGGAGCCAGGGAAACATGGTGCATAACAGCAGTCTATTGTGCCTGAATTTAAACCGCATCAAGGGAACATTTGCACTCTTCACACATTGAAAATTGAAGACAATTAATTAATGCCTGACATGACCATAGCAACAAAAGCATCAAGCAGAGGCTATAACAAGATTATGTGAAACTGAGAAATAACACCCATCATGAAGCATCAAGTAATATCATCCACAACATCAACATCACTGTTGGGCAAATTTTGATCGCCTTCGCCTACTAGAAGTAACTTCTAGTGGTAAAGGTGGTTTTAAAGCTAATCTATGTGAACGACGGGGGGTAGGATTATGTTCTTCCACGATTGCTGATTAATTTTAACCAAAAATAAATAAACAAAAAGAGGGTAATGCTAGGCAAAAGGGTTTACCAGTAAACTGTGAACTGCAGAATACCTCCTAGCAAGCCAAGAAGTACGGGCAGGAAATCTCCCCGAATGCTGTGTTCGGTGTATCACAATTTAAAGGCTGCCGACTCGGTTCACTATGGATGGATACCACCTAAAAGTTGTCCTCCCAAATATACCCGAAGGTACGTGGAGGCCCAAGTCCGTATTAGCGCTGTCTAATGCGAAACCGCACAGTGAGAGCACCACCTATATACTTATAGTACTGTAACGCCGCCCCAAGGGACATGCTATGATATACTTATGTATGTGGGGTGAGATATCACACTCGGAATGTATCGCAGACAAGTTAACGACAGCTGCTATGTTTTACGACGCAGGAACACGTCTCTAGCCTAGACCTTCTAAATGTTATCGTTATGGTTCCAATGCATTTTTAGATAAATTGAGAGTAATTTTATGTTGATCTTGCTTAACAATTTGCCTTTCAATGGTACTGCGATGATGTATGTAGAAATTCCTAACTGCAAACTAAGAATGATAAGAAAACTTTTCACTTTTAGTTTTTCAATGAAAGACCTACCTACAAAGGGAAGAGAGCAAATAATTTCGTGAGCAAGCAAATCAATGAACAAAAGAAAACATTGAGCACAAAACTAAATGCAGATTTCCTAATGTTCCTTTTTTGCAAAAAAAACACAATCCTACATGCAAATGCAAGTTTTTCTTTTCAGTTCCTTTAATGTTATGAATGCAGAAAAGAAACTAAGTGCATCAAACAAATTCTTTTTACTTTTCGAGAAATGAAGAATATGAATGACCATTGTATAACTGCCATCATTGCCAACGTATACATGCCATTTACAAAATGTCAAGGAACTAGATTAAGAAGAGATATCTCAAAGATCGAATTAAAAAGGAAAATAAAACAATCATGATGATACAAGAAACAAAAATATCAGATGTCTTAAATATCATATTTTCTCTAACTGACAACAATTTTCTTTCTGTCTGCTCAATATTAGTTCTTATTTTTCTATTATCCATTCTCATTTATTTAAGATTCTCATAAAATTTACATAAAAGGTCCTTCAATTCCCAAATTTATTCTTCATTTTGAGGTTTTATTTGAATTCATCACATTTACTTTTCATTTATAAGGTCTACTTCCTTTTCTTCGTAATTGAATATTTCTCTGAGGAACATGTCCAAAGAAATTATAGCTTATTTTTCCAACGAATTTCCATAATTAGAATCAAGCTTAAAAAAACATCTATGAACCAGGTTCACTTATGAGAATTAACTACATTCTATTTTTTAATAAGAAAAAGGAGGCTTGTATCAAGATAAGACAGTCTCTCCATGCAAGGAACAATTTCCAAAGTATAATATTGAATGAATTCCTCAATGTAAGCTATTAACTTCTCTATGATAGTATCAAACTGGTGTTTCAAGTCAGGATGAAATCATGAGGAGGCTTTCATTGATATTTACTTTTCTGAAAGATATTTTCTAAAGGAATTTACCTCCAAATGTAAGGAATCTCTGTCATTTGCATTTTGAGCGGCTTGAAAATCCATTTCATGTGGCCCAAACATATCCTACCACCTGGAATCCATAATGTTTTACCTACCACTCAACATCTAGATCCCAATTTTTTCTCTATCCACTTAACACCAACATTTCAACTTTCACGCACTCTTGAAATATGAAATATACATACTGTGTTATTTGCACTATCATAATGATATCCAAAATCTGGACCTTTCTTTAAAATCCAAATATTCAAATATCTAGATTTTAAAGAAAGACCGAGATTCAAATTTTCTAGGTTATGAGTTTTCCTTGCTATAATGTTTTTCCTTAATTATTGGGATATATGAATCATTCTACTCAGTTCCAACTCACCCACCTGTCCACTTGCATCTGACATCACATGTGGCCTATGATATTTCTAACATATCACTTGGGTTATCATAAGTTTTTGCATGTTAGTTTATGTGGCATCACGAATGTGAAATTATGTTGTGTTAGATGTATCATCATTAATAATGTGTTATCTAACATGAGTCATCCTATATGGAACCCAAATCTGGGATATCTAGATTCAGTGTTCCTCTACTCATATTATAGATCATAGATATTAGCATCCTATCTCTAATCCATCCATATATCCAAAATTTCTCTCACCTGACTACTCTTCACTTACATGGTATATGACTTAACATCCAACATGTCATTCTTTATGGCATGTGACGTGTCATTTAGATCTATGTATCTATCTCTTCACTTTAATCTTTATGATATTCATTTCTTCTGGATTACAGAATGTCCATCCATCCAAATTTCACTCTAGGAATGATTTTTACCATTCAAATCCTTTTTTCCTCGAATACAAAACATACAACCTTCCAAATTTTCCTAGAGGAATGATTTTTACCATTTAAATATCTAGAAATGTGGCTATTTGGCTTCCTTAGTAATTTAGTGGTTTCATTTTTTGGTGTTCTCTGTTATGTCCATTCTACTATTGGTCATAGGTTTTGTCCATTTTTATTTTGGAGATATGGGTTAGTGGTTTTAATTATTTTGGAAGTTGGATTTTTTGTAGCTCATTTTGACTTAGTTTTTTGGAGACTCATAGGGGCATGAAAATCTACCAAAGTTCTAATATGTACATTGAATACGATTGTCTGATAATGCAATATATCTACCATGTTTCACAGTGACACTTCCTCTGCATTCCCAGCCTTCCTAGGGACTTAAGTGGACTTCCATGATAAGTAAATCTTCAATCATTCATTTAATACGATAGCTTTGGACATTTTCTACTTGCGGAAAAAAGAGTTAAAAGACTTATATCGCAAGCATGAATACTCATATTTGACTTTAAAAAAAATGGGTGTTGTCAGTTGGGGGTCTGCTTCTTATCCGAATCTACTCTATAATATGCTGGAAGATACTAACATGTAATGACATTACAATGCTACAGAATTATTTTGTTTCTCAGCTTAGAGTTCTGTATTTCTTCCCCCACGTTCATTGCAACCATTCCTGCATATATTCATGTTCAGTCGTATACATCACATCTTCCAAAGAGTGACAACTGAAACAATCATTTAGGTTTATCTGAGAATTGATTAAAAATGTTTTTGTTTCTCTTTGGTATATTTTCTGGTTAATTTTATCTAAAATACCTCAGAAAATTCTTGGAATCATAAGGCTTACCTGTCTAATTTACAAAATTTGAGTGCTTCAAGAATTATTTTCTTGTAAATTCATTTATGTGTTCAAAATCATATTTTAAACAACTAAAATCCATAATCTTATCAAAAATTGTATTGTTGAATTCCAACAATGAAACAAAAATATCTAGTTACACTACACCATAGAAAAAAAGTCATATTTGGACAACTCAAAGGCTTATTCATTGCAACAAATTGCAGATACATCAATGACCGAAAGTTGGTCATTAACATCGCACATACTAGAAATATCATCAGTGGCTACGCCACTAAAATCCACACATGTCATCCCCCACACAAGGGGGAGCAAGCAAGAGGAACTTTGAACCTAGGTCATTCCCACTGTAGCCACTCCAGATTGTCGTTAGACCACAATACAATAGACACATATATGTTACTCATTAGTCATAAAAGCCTAGTTTCTTGCAGGAAATACCATTTACTTATACAAGCACCATCTTACATTGGCTAGGAATAGAGAACAAAAAAACATTCCAAGAACAGTTTCCAACATCCAAAGGTATCTCAAATATAGAAATAGTTTCCAAGTTATACTGGTCAAAAGACAGGTCAAAAATACTAAAAATATCACTTAATGTAAATCACACCTCTTTTAAAGTATATCAGTGTCCATGGGATCTCAAAATGAACACAAATGGATAACTAACCAGCACTGTATACTCTACTTGTTAATAATATTGCCACTATTAAAGGGTTGCCTTATTAAAAAGAGACATGGACCTAAAGTACTACTAAATTATGTCTATTGCAGTTTGAATTTTGAAACCAGTACTTAGACCAAATCCAATTTCCACTAACGGACTTGTTCTTAAACATACCCATCTTTCATATACATATTATTGAAGCGTATGGAGGCAAGCAGCGTAGAAGTGAAAAATATTAGAATGGTCTAAAATTTTAGTTAGCAATGTGAATAAGAAATTAGTATTGGTAGGCTTGCACAGAATTGGACCGTACATTAAGCAATAGGGGAGTAATTTTACTTGTAAAGGACCATCGGTTCAACTTCATCAATTACTCAACCAAGGCTTATTTATGGGTATTATGGAATTCATTTATCTTTTGGCCTCAAGCCTTCTAGACTCGGTCATGACCGCAGGATAAGGCTATTGGAAACAACACATATTCAAAGGATAAAGCTAATTTACATTGTTGGATGTTGCATTGGACAATTCATCTTTTGACAGATTCAATAACCTTTTCTCTTCCAATTCTAATTATACCATTCTAAGCATACTGGATAGTTTAATTTTCTTATGCGAAACAATAATTTTGATGCACTATCTACATTGCCAAGCTCATATTCTGTTAGTATTGGGAATTTTAAATTTTGATTACATAATGAACTGCTTAGCATATTTATATTAAAAATCTAACTCATATGTCTAAAATGGCTTTCAGGCTCTATACCATTGCAAGATCTAAAATCCTAGAGTCTTGCAAGCCCTTCTTACTCCATTAAAGTTAAGTATGCAGAAAACTAGCTTTTTTTTTCAGTCTCAGCCAGCATTTTTGGTCTCAGAGTAGGATTGATTTTTTCTTCATGACAGAGGAACAAGCTAGAGTTCAGAGCAGGGCCAAGGCAAATGCATTTACTTAAAAGGAATCAAAGAATGACCTTAATAATGTACTAAGAATAAGTCAGGGTTGTGAACGGTCAAGTTATAGGCTTATGACTCTGGTAAGTATAGTTGCAAGATTTGAGATATTTACGAGCTAGTTGGAGAATTGTCAGCAGTTATTAGTACATTTGTATTCCAAGGAAGTGTTGAAAAAGCCTAGTCTCAAATGTACTAATATCATAAATATGACTGAATATTTGTTTCATCAGAATTGTCAGCAGTTGTTTCAACAGTCCCAACTAAGCTTTTTTCATGTTTTAAAGCACTAGAATCAATTTGTTTCACACCTGAAGAGATCTTACTTATCACCTTTGCATCCCTGTTCTCTTTATTAAAAATTTCACTCTTGACATTTCTTGCATTTTGCATGGCAGGAGTTTGTTTCTTCAGAATGTCACCGAGACTAGGCATACCATCGTCTTCTTTACAAGATTTTACAGAGGTTCTCCGTGTTTCATATTCATTAGCGTTTGCTGCTACTGCCAACTTCTATCTTTCCAACCTTGAAACATGTTTAATGAGGACTTGATCAAGACTTTAAGCTCTCTCCTCCAATTCCCTAGGGTTTTTGTCATGCTCCTTTAATTTAACTGACATCTTGGCTTCTTGTAATTCTTTCTCCAACCTTGATGTGCGCTTCACAAGAATACTCCCTAAATCAGAATTAAAAGCAGAAACCTTTTTCTGCCTCCAAGCTTGAAACAGGTTTAACTAATACATCTGCAAGACTACTACCATTGATGTTGGCATTTTCCTCCACATTTTGTTCTTTGAGCAGAGCACTCAAACCATGGGTAGAAACTATTTGTTCCAGGGAAGTAAGTTCCTCACTGCTTAGGAATTTTATCCTCTCCAGCATTAACTGAACGAGATCTTCAGAAACATCCCGAGGTGATGGAAGTTCTTTTGATATTTTGTTGTTTAATGTTGCCTTAAAGGCTTCAAATTTGATCTTTATGGAATCAGAAGTATCTTCCTCACTGTCCAATTTACAACCAGGATGAGTTTTGGCTTCAGAGGAGCAGGTCCACTTATCTAAACCCTTGGGAGTTTCAATGTTATCAGTACATGGCCCACCTGTTGTATCTTGACTCTTGACCCTACATTTGACCTCAACCTCACTCGATGCATCTGTGAGTGTGATATCTGGGAGATCAGCCAACCTGCCAAATGCAACTTTAACAGCGACTGCAACCTCTTTCTCTACTTCGAATGTAGTTTCAAAAGAGGCAGTGACAGGGAAAATTTTAGGGGTGAATTTTAGTAGATATTTCTATATTTAGTTAGTACATTTGTATTCCAAGGAAGTGTTGAAAAAGCCTAGTCTCAAATGTACTAATATCATAAAGATGACTGAACATTTGTTTCATCAGAATCTTCGCTTGAACTCAATTTTCACTTAAGCACATTCATAGATTAAATCATCGCGTATTTTATTCTTATATTTTAAAACAAAATTTTGAAACAAAGCCAAATCCTGATTAGACTGTCTGATTTGTTGTAGTTTATGGATGCATAAAATAAGTTTACATAGACTTTATTAGCATAAAATTTAAAATAAAATTTTGTGAAGGCTAAGACTGAAATTTAAGAACAACCTTTCATTCTTCATACATGACTCGATTTTAATCTCGTTTGGAGTCATTCCATTACTTTCTTTGGCCTGAAGATGATTTCTGAGCATGTTAGAACCAATTCTTTTTGTATCTCTTTTGGGCTAGGTTTTGGTCTGATTAGAGCTATTTATTTCTATCCTAATCTAATCTAATCGTATTGCTAAGATTTTGCATTGTTTAATAATCCCATTCACTAACCTATCAGTAGTAAATTGAAATCTATCTAGTCATGATTAGGCTGTATGACTAAATAGGAGTGTTCTTTTTGGTAGTGGTCTTTAAGCTTGCACACTTTCAGAATTTCTCTTTTTTGGGTATGGGGCTGTACCTGCCTTTTTTCAATATGCCCTCTTTTTCTATTTTCTATTGTTTTTGGTCTTTTTTCCTTTTTACATTTAAAAAACAATGTTATATACAATGAACCAAAAATCCTGGAAACTGATATATCACTTAGTAGAAATAATGTTTGAGCATCCTGCCATTGACAGGACCTCCAAAATATTCAGATCCATCGAACTCCTATTGAAAAAATGAATTTTTTCCAATAGCAAAGTGAATGAGATAAGGGCCTTGCCACAGATTATCAAATTTTCCATGTTTTCCCTTATCTTCTCTCCTTGAATCCCATTTTAATACTTTGTCACCAATTGTGAAGTCACTTGCCTTGGTTCTTTTGTCAAACAAATTCTTAACATTTTCTTGTAGTTGTTGTGCTCTGAGGTATACTTCCTCTCTGGTTTGTTGCAGATGTATAGTCTGGTTTATTCTTATTGTTATATAATCATCTTCAGACTGTACTTCTTGGATCAGCTTCATAACTGGTACTCCTAGACTGGTTGGAAATACTGCATCAGTCCCATAAACTAGTTGGTAGGGAGACATTCCAATTGATTTTTTAATTGTTAGTATGTCTGCCCATAGTGCATGTACTAATTTGTTGTGCCATGTCTTCTTATTATCTTCCTGAAACTTCTTAATTATATTAACCAAACTTTTATTTGAGGATTCTACCAACCCATTACCTTGAGGGTAATAAGTTGTAGAATGACCCAATATAATCTGATATTTATGGCAGAAGTCCACCATATTTTTGGATCGAAATGCAGCAGCGTTATTAGTAATGATCTTCTTGGGACAGCCAAATCTGGATAGTATATGGCTTTCAATGAATGAAATGATAACTGAGTTTGTGGCATTCCTAGAAGGGATGGCCTCTACCAATTTGGTGAAATAGTCTCTGGCTGTGAGGATCCATTTATGTTGGGCAGATGAGGCAGGATGGATTTCCCCAATGAAGTCTAGACCCCACTGCTGAAAAGGAGCTTCAACAATGATTGGTTGCAGAGGTAAGGGAAGCAACTTTCTTTTGCCTTCAAAGATTTGTCATTTATGACAGGAAATAATCATTTTGTGGACATCTTGAAAGAGGGTGGGCCAGTAGTAACTAGCTCTAAGGATTTTGTTAGCAGTTGCTTTCTAGTAGAGGTGGCCCCCACATTCTCCTTCATGAAATTCATGCTTGATCTTATCTGCATCATTCTCAAGAAAAAATTTAAGCAATAATTCACTAGCATTTTTCCAATATAAACATTTATCCAAAATGTAGTAATTTACAGCTTTCAATTTTAAAAATCTTGCCTTTGTTTTAGATAAACTGGGAGGGGCATTTAAGCTGAGCAATACATACAAAATATCAGCATACCATGATGAATTCAGAAAGTGATCTTCACTAATTAGATTTGACAACTCCTCCTATTCATCTAATGCGTTCAACATGTTTATATCAAGAGCTTGGAAGTTGGATTCAGCCATAAGTTTTGCTAGTCCTTGACCTTTCATCATCTTAGTGGAATTGATTTATAAGTCATATTCTAAAATTACAGCAATCCACTTTCCTCTTTTTCCATCTGGGTGTTGGGTCAATATGTCTTTTACAACTAAATGAGGCACAAATGCTATAATGTGAGAATGTAAAATGTAAACTCTGAAGTCTTTTAAGGCTTTGACTAAGGCAAAGGCTTGTTTCTCCATGATATTGTACTTCAAAGGTGCATCTGTTAATGCCTTGCTGAAAAATGCAATGGGCTACTCTTGTCCATTCAATTTATTCTGTAACAGGACAACAGCTACTGTATGTTCTGATGCAAATGAAAAAAATGAATAAATTCTTTGAAAAATCAGGACTGATAAGAACTGGTGTTTTGGTGAGTGCTAGTTTTACCAGTTCAAATGATTTCTTTGCTTCTAAGGTCCATTTAACTCCTTCTTCTTTCTTAAGCATATTTGTTATGTTTCTAAGGAGTTTAGCTAGATTGCGTATGAACCTTCTCAAGAAATTAATCTTCCCAATGAAATATTGAAGTTCCTTGGTATTTCTAGGATGGTTGATTTGTAATATACCTTCGATCCTCTTTGGGTCTATCCTTATTCCTTCTTCTGATATGATATGTCGAAGAAGCTTGCCTTCTTGGAGACCAAACAATGTTTTCTTTGGATTTAAGGATAGCCCATACTTTCTGCATTTCTCAAAAACTTTTCTTAAGTGTATTAGGTGTTCTTCATCTATTTTAGAATAGACAGTGATATCATCAAGGTAAATCACAATGAAGTGACCTATTTCTTCTCAGAATGCTATATCCATGGCTCTCTGAAATGTGGCACCAGCATTCATTAAACCAAAGGGCATTTTCACGTACATGAAAGTACCCCAAGGAGTAGTAAAGGTTGTCTTAAGTTGGTCATCGGGATGTACCAATACCTGATTGTAACCTGAGAAGCCATCTAGCAAAGAAATTCTTTTAGAACCAACTACCCTTTGTAAGATGTGATCCATTTTGGGCAAGGGATAATTGTCCTTTAATGAGGCCTTGTTTAAGTTTTTGAAATCAATACAAAGCCTTATTTCTCCTATTTTATTCCTAGTTGATACAATATTAGATACCCAGTCTGAATATCTCACTGAGAGTATGATTCTAGCATCATACATTTTCTTAATCTCTCTCTCCACTAGAGGTAACTGAACAGGGTTAATTCTGCACAGTTTTTGTTTAAAAGGCTTCTGGTTCTCTTTGAGGGGTATCTTATGCTGGGTTATCTCTGTATCATATGAATTTATATCTTTGTATCTCCATGCAAAAAAATCAGAAAACTCTTTAAATAGCTCAATGTATTTTAGTTTAATATGAGAAGGCAGTGTTTTAGATAGTTTGATAATTTTGGGTTCTTCTTCAATGCCTATGTTTCATTCTTCCATTTCAGCCTCAATAGGTTCCAGTTTTGGCTTTTTGGCAACATCATTGAAGTCAAACAATTCTTCTAATGAGACCAGTCCTTTTGGCAAGCTTTGATTTTTAGATTGCAGCACTACTAAATCTTCTTTTTCTAAATCTGTACCATTTTCTATTGTGTTTTTGGGACTATCAGTTAACAGATTTATTTCAGTAATCTCAGGAGAATTTTCTTCTTCAACTCGTGGGTTTTCTTCAGTAGGACATTCATGTTCATACTCTGAATCTGAGTCTCGCATTTCAAATTCATTTTTGGATTGCAGGAAGTCTTCTATTTTTTTATCTCCATCAAAAACTTGCCAGTGTTTTTCATTATCCGGGACAGCTGGTCTATATTTGACTTGTGTGGTGCATTTCTTGCTTTCATAAGGTGTTAGACAAGTACGAGCAGCAAAAGCTAATCCCTTGGCCCGAATGTTCTGGTTCCTTGGGACAAAGGTAAGTTGGAATTCAGCAAATGTTTTTAACAAGTCCATGACATTATCTCTATAGGCTCTAAGTCTGGGATGTTTAGCGGTGTATTTCTCATTCACTTGCCTAATTATTAATTCTAAATCTCCATGAACTGTTATTCTCTGGGCCCCTAATTTTTTCAGTAAACACAGGCCTAAAAGGAGAGCTTCATACTCTGCTATGTTATTTGTACATTTGAAATTCAATCTATAGGAATGACCCTCAGCATGATTGTTTTCGGTGTTATTTACCCATATGCCTGCTCCTACACCATTTTTAGAGCAAGACCCATCAAAGCTCATACTCGAAAGAGGACTTTTTTCAGATTTTTCATTAATTTTATTGATATCCTCTCTATTTTGTTCCTGAAGGTCTGCACTATGTTTATCCTGGTTTTTTTCCTCAAGTTCTTCAATGTTTTGAGGGCTCATTCTTTGTTTCTCAAGGTTGGTACCACATTCAGGATGGTTTTGATACTCAAGACCTGTGACCTATTTGCTCTGATTCTCTGAATTAGCAAATTGTTTTTTAGTTTTCCCCTTGTTTTCCTCTTCATCTATGATTTCCACTATCTTGGTAGATGTTTCATTGATTAACTCTTGCTCATTAGAAATCTCATCATTATAAAGAATGAATGAGTCAAGGTCAGTATGTATAGAGTAGAGAGGGGAGTTTTCTGGTCTTTCTTAACTACTCACCATGTATTTCATGTGTGTTTCCCTATAAAGTCTTCTAGGTTGATTGAAGACAAGGATGGTGGCATAAGTCATATCCATCTGCATAGTACCTTGTAACTTAGCACCCCATGATATTGAAAGAAGCGTGCCATATTTGGGGGGCACATCAGCCACTATCACATCCATCACTATGTATTTGGTTGGGATTTGGGTCAAGTTTACACAAAGATCTTTGATCAGGCCTAAGAATTTTACTTTACTGGAGTCAAAGGAATACAAATCTTTATATGGTCTGGTTATCTCAAGGCCTAATCTCTCCATGATTACTTTGGGCATGAGGTTATGAGAGGCCCCTGAATCATGCATAGCATTGTGTAAAATCTTATCATGGATATTAAAATTGACATAGAATGGAGGGGTGGTTCCTTCTTGAAATTTCCCTTCAATTTTGGGAATGAACAGAAGTTCTGAAGTATCATCATTTAAATTAACAGTATCATGAACATCTTCTATGTTCAAAGCTTTAAAAATTTGACCTCTATATACATTTTGAGTGACTAACTCAGTAAGTGGGATAGAGATTTTGATTTTGGCAATTTCATTCTCTATGTTAAAGGGAATATGAGTTTTTAAAATGTTTGATTCAGCCTTGATAGTCACACCTTCATCAGCAAAATAAGCTTGTTGATTTCTACTTTTTACAGTAGTCAAAATGGTTTTTTCAGGAGCAATAGCTGAAATGCTAGTGCTGCTAAGGTCACTACCCTGTTTTTCATTGATTTAGGTGCTTTTTCCCTTGACAAGATCAAAAATTTCAGCAGCTGTCTTATGCTTTTCTGTTGTCTTTTTAGAAGTGTTTACAGGGTTGCTTTTGGCAGAATTATCAGAGGGTTTCTTTTTGGGGGTTTCTGGGTTATTTTTACTTATTAGGTCATATTGTTTGGGCTCTTGTTTACTTTCCTGGGGGAAATCATAATCCTCATTGGTTACTACCACCATGTTTATGTTATCTTCCTCTGATTGTTCATTTGTTTCTTCATCCTCATTGACATAATTTTCTTGAAAAGGAGGTCTGATCTGCTGATCAGTATCTCTTTGTCTGTTTTGAGGTTGATTTCTCCTAAAGTTCTGATTTTGATTCCGGGACTGGGTTCTATTTTGAGGAGTGATTTGGTTTTCTCTAGATTGAGCTTTTTCGAATATGCTCATCCTTTCCATCATAGCTTCCATCATCCTTTCCACTTTGAAGTAGATGTGGAAGGTGCAACTTCCTCCCTAAATGATACCTTCTTTTCAATCCTCATCCTTGTTCTTTTCTTAATAAGATTAGCTTCCACACTTAGAGCTCCCTTCTGCATGTCTTCTAAAGTTAAGGGATCCCTTTCTCTTAGCTGATAGGCCACTTTTGGATCAAATCCCTCAGGGAATTTGGCCAAATCTGAACCTTGTGTAGGTTTGAAATATGGGCGTAGTGAATTATAAACAGTGTTATACCTAGTGCAATAATTCTGAACACTCTCCCCAGGGTTTCTCTTGAGGTTGTTGTAATTTGAGAGGATTTGGAGAGCGTTCTTCCTAATTTCCCATTTGTTTATGAATGTTTGATGTAAGGAAGGGAGATCATTTATGTTATTAGGAGTTAAACCCTTAAACCATTTCTTGGCTTCTCCTCCTAAACTTTGGGCAGAGATTCTCATCTTAATGGTCTCCTCTTCTATCTCCATGTAATAAAACACATCATTCAACTTGTCTATATTTTTTTGAGCAGTAGTGGGTTCACATCCAGTGAAATGAGGAATTTTGGACTGATAGTCCGGCGGCAGATTTACTAAAGGTAAAGGAAGGACTAGAGGAGCATACCATGTTGCCATGATAGGAGGTTGTGGAAAAAGTGGGGGGTTTACAGGTGGAGGATGTAGGATAGGAGGGGGAGGATGGAATGGAGTAGCTTGAACAATGGGTGTATGGATAACAGAAGTACTTGGACCAGAAAAAGATTGTTGAGCAGATCTAGGATGAGAGAAACCAAAGTTATGAATGAAATGCAGCTCAGGTGGGGTAGTTTCTCTACTATCAATGTGTTCACCCTAAGTTGGGGTGAGTGTGGAGGCTCAAGGTCTATCTGATCTATATCACTAAGTGACTTAGTTCTGGATGGGTTCCTTATGAATGGTCAGTCAACTTGTGTATCTTGCAGAGCTGAGAGATTCTCAGGGACAGAATCAACTCTATGACTTAGTCTGACAATAGTTGAAGTCTTGGATCTAGGAGATTTCCTAAGGATACTTTCTGGATTATCAACTATCTCAAGAGGATTTGGGTCAGGATAGGCTCTAGTATGAATTCTTCTAGAAGCCACTATGTGGTGTTTTGACACCTAATGATGAGAAAAGTTTAGCCAAGTATGACCGTTTTTTAGAGGCTAACTAATCTTTTTCAAAGAAAACTCAATCCTCATAGTCTTCTTAACTGGGTCTGAATGATGTTTGAAGGATAAAAGGATTTCCCAGTGGAGTCTTAGGAAAAAAAAGTGGGGTCAGAAGGCCTATTGAATACCAATGGAGTCGCCAGGTGAAGGATTTCTACTTGTTTTCCTGGCTTGGTTGTTGTTCACCATCAACAATCAATAATAACTAGTCTCGGTGACACTTGTCATCATTTAGAAACAGGGGTTCGTTGAGTTGTGAAGTTATCTATTACTCAATAATGTCCCCAGTATGGTCGCCACTCTGTCAAGTCCCCATAGTTTTGTAGGATTGGCAAGAAAAACACTGCAGGGCCAACATCAAACCACTTTGGAATCCTAGGATCTAGCCCTCCTGGATTCAGAGAGGGATCTCTCTATATAAGTGCTTTCAAAAGATATATCTTTGAGCTTTAAGTAAGATATTAGGCTAGCTATGAAGTACAAGGGTTTGTTTGTTTTGGTTGGGTAGAATATCATCAAAATGAAGGAATTCTTTGAAGGGTGAGGGTGTGAGTGAGTTGGAACAATGGCTCAGCTGATAGGATAAGTCAGAGACAATATCAATCCATTGGGCTATGGAGTCACAAAAGGATTTAATTGCACAAAAAGTTTCTAAGGTGGTCCATGGGGCAAGTCATCTATATCAAAGGATCTTTTTAGTTTGATTTTATGATATGGAACATTAAAAGTGTTGTGAAAGAAGTAAAGCTAACAACCATTTAAGAATATATTAACTTCACTAAAAAAAGAAAAGCCTTTCAAAGTAACTGTTTGAAGCAAGACAGAGGATAGGGAAAACCATAGACTTATTTCGGAAGACTTTTACTAAAGCACGCTTTTCAGAAAACAATCCAGCAATCTCACAGATTACCTTCAGACAGTAGAAAAAATATAAGATAAACAAAAGAATAGCCTAATATCGGGTAAGGACTTTGAACCTACCCTGCTTTTGACATACTCTCAAGGGAAAATTTCAAAACAGCTGTTGAAGATTAAACAAGGGACATGGCTACCATAAACTTCCTTGTTTAGGACTCTACTTAGCATGTAGTGAAACAATCATTCAAGAATAAGATCTCAAGCTTTACATAGCAAGACATGGGTATACCAACGTTCCTTGACTGCTTATACTCTATTGAACTCATTCCCAAACACACAGTTAGAAGAAAACACAGAGATAAAACTTATCAGTGAGAGACAGGGTACTTTGATAGTAAATCCTTCTCTATTTTTCCTGTTTTTTATCAGAGAAAGAGGACAGTATTGAAAAAATAAGGGAAACAATAATTACAGTAAGAAAAAATCACCAGTGACATAGACCATGATCCCATAAATCAGCTTGTATATTTGATGTTCAAACCAGTTACAATCTTCAAATCCAGTGAGTCTTTACAACTACAAAATTCTCTTCTTAGCCTATCTTTGTTCAATTACTAATAGAGCTTCAACAACCTCAACAGCTATTTACATCCAATATGTAGAAATTTGAATAACTGATATGTTATCCACCGAGATTCTCCTGATCACACACTATTTTAGCTTCATGCACAATACAGAATCTCTTCTACCATTGATCATCACATGCGGAAATAAAATCAATTGCATGCACACATTAAAGCCATAAGAATTCACACATATGAACACAGTATTTCATGGGAAATCTTAAAGCTGAAAACCCCCAACTATCTGTATATTATACATGTCATGGAGATCATGTAACAATCATAGTACAAAGCTCTTTGCAAGCTCTCATGCACTACCTCCCTTGCTACACACTATCAAGCTAGATCTAGCAAAACTCATGCTCCAACCTTTAGCCACTTGATAGCCAACCTGAATTGCATTTTCAAGCTATGGGATGGCCTCTTTATATAGATAAACCACCCAGCCTGAACTGTGCAATCCTCATGGGTTACTCCACCCATCTGTGTGTTGCAAATAGCAATAGTATAGTCACAAATGATAGTTAACCTGCTCTTTCACCTATTTCTGCACTGGTCTCCACTGAAACTGTCCATGCACTGAAGTTAACTGATGTATTCTTTAGTTGATTTATGAGTATTTAATTAGTGAATTAATTAATAATTAATTCACACCACTCTCACTAATTGCATCTATTAGTTAACTTGGATACAAAAAGCTCAACTATGTTTAGATTAGTTAAACTGAATACAACTCCACTAACTTCCTCAATCAACTCCACCAAACTCTATCACATGAGTTCTAACTGAAGTCATCATGCAATAGCTTCACTTAAACCCTAGGAAAAGCGTATTTTCTTCTGTCAGCTGCATGTGCCACATCCAGGCATCAAACTGAAGTGCTTCAAGAGAATAAGATAATGTTTATAGTCCAAATATTATTAAGAGCTAATAATATTCGACTTCCCTATTTTTAGGAAGGAAGTCTAAAAATAGACTTCGACCTGTATGTCAAAAAATAGATGTCCATCTATTTTTAACAACTTGACCAATCATCCAAGAATAACATACTGCAATCCCCGAACCATGCTCCATATGTCTAAAAATATACATAGTCTAAAAATAGATTTTTCGACAAAAATCACATGTGTGGTCCCCACCTAGCTTAGGTGATCACTTTCCAACTAGGATCAGGAAAGATGTTTCAGGAGGCCTCCTTCACTATTTCTTGTTGCCATTTTCAACACTCCCTCTCAACAAGAAAGGATTGTCTTTGCATGCGACATGCAACTCCATGCATTCGCCCTGCAACCTTCACAAGCGCCATGCAACTCCATGCATGCGACATGCAACTCCATGCATTTGCCATGCACCCTTTGCATGCGCCATGCAAACTCATGCATGCACCATGCAACTCCATGCATGCGCCATGCACCCTTTGCATGCAACATCTCTGAAACTGAATAGGCTCCAAACAACTCAATCAGTCTGATGCATCTAGCATCTATCATCAAAGTCTTCGACCTCTGCTTAGCTACTGCACATGTCATCAGGAACCACTGCGCTGTTGAGCTCTTTGCACCCATGCACTCTGCACTTGCTGTCAACTCTGATCCGCGCTCCAGTATCCGACACTGTCACTTTGATCTGCCTGCATCACTCCAACTGATCTTGCTACTGCTGCGCTGTGGGCACCTCGTAGCCAGGTTCAATCCATGAGATCCACACCATCTCATGAATCTGCCTAGAAATCTCCTCATGGGATTAATCATGCATGTCGCCCCACCTCATACCTGGTGGTATAGCTGCATGCACTCCCTCTGCCCGTCTGGCACGAAATTTCTCTGCATGAGTGGTTTCTTCCACTCCATGATCCTCTTGTGGCTGCTCCAGACCCCGAGGTTCACTTTCACCTGCATGCAAAACTTGCTCCCTCTCAAGCATCAATTGCATGTCTTTCTTGCACTTCCAAATAGTAGGAAGCTCCGTAGAAATCCCATCTACTTCAAATCTATAAAGATTCTTCTGCATCTCCAGTTGTGGCTGCTCCACAACCTTTTGAGACTGCTTCTCACGCTGCATGTTGAGAGGATCCCTCTCAACCACCAAGTCACTAACCTCTGCTTTGCACCTCAAAGCTTTTCATGCATCTTGTACCTTAGTGCATGTAGATTCTTGGCTCGCGCACATTGCAATTGTTCCGCCGTCGCAAAATTTTCTAACAAAAGAGCTGATTTTAAATCGATGATATCTCCCTCATCCGAGCTCCGATTCGACCGATTTTTTTTTTCAATTTGGGTATTTTTTCGCAAGGAATCCAAATATGCTATTTGTTTCTGAAAATATTTCACCAAAAATTTTCAGATATTCCCTACAAACTCGCGCACCAAAAAATTCTCGCTCTCATTCCATGTAGAAAATTATATACAATATGCATGTATATTTCCGGCTTTCTCCATCTTTATGTTTCTTGAGTTTATCCTAAAAGTCAACCGCTTCAATGCTTTGCAATTGCTCCAATGATCAATATCGCTCCGATACCATGTAGAAATTATAACACAGCTCTGATACCATGTAGAAATTTTAATAATGGATGAGTTATCCACCGAGATTCTCCTGATCACACACTATTTTAGCTTCATGCACAATACAGAATCTCTTCTACCATTGATCATCACATGCGGAAATAAAATCTAATTGTCACATGCGGAAAGAATAGAAGCGATAGCACATCAAATCATCACACACATTAACACACTATGTATGGGGAAAGCTTATAGCTGAAAACCCCGCAGCTATAGTATATTATAAATGGAGAGAACATGCAGCAAATACATAGTACAAACTCCTCACAAGTACTCAGTACTATCTCCCAAAGCTACACAAAAACTAGCTTGGTTTTGAACAAGTCACAGGTTCAAAACACATCCACTACTTCTCTGCCTCTATTGCGCAATCAAGGCTGGTCTAAATAGAGATCCAGGTTCGAATCTCACTGGCTTCAACTGCGCAATTTTCATTGGTAATTTCCTCCAAGTGTTATGCAAATCCCATGCAAAACTGATCCTCCAACTGATAGCTTTACTCACCCTTTCATCTACCTCTTCCACTAGTCTCCACTGAACTGTCCATGCACTGAGTTAAACTGATGTGTTCTTTAGTTGAATAATGAGTTAATAATTAGTGAATTAAATAATATTTAATTCACACAACTCATCTCTAGGGTATTAGCCAGTTAAACTAAATACAACTAGTTCAACTAGTTAACCAGAACACCACCTCCATTAACTCCTCAATCAACTCCACCAAAACTCTGCCACATGAGTCTAAATGAAGTCTAACATGCAATAGCTCACTTAACTCATAGGAAATTCGAATTTCCTTATGTCAGCTGCATGCCCCACCTCTGGGGGTCAAACTGAAGTGCTCCAAGAGAGTAAACTGCTGTTTATAGTCTAAATATTATTAAGGGTAAATAATATTTAAAGAGTAAACTGCGCGAGCCAAGAATCTACATGCACTGAGGTACAAGATGCATGAAAAGCTTTGAGGAGCAAAGCAGAGGTTAGTGACTTGGTGGTTGAGAGGGAGCCTCTCAACATGCAGCGTGAGGACAAGTCAAGAAGGTTGGGATTCGGGCAAAGAATCTCTATAGACTTGGAGTAGATGGGATGTCTACGGAGCTTCCTGCTGATGGGAAGTGCATGAAAGGCATGCAACTGATGCTTGAGAGGGAGCAAGTTTTGCATGCATGTATTGAAGTAGATGGGATGTCTACGGAGCTTCCTGCTGATGGGAAGTGCAAGGAAGACATGCAACTGAAGCTTGAGAGGGAGCAAGTGTTGCATGCAGGTGAGAAAGACATGCAACTGAAGCTTGAGAGGGAGCGGGTTTTGCATGCAGGTGATAGTGAACCTCGGAGTGTGGAGCAGCCACAAGAGGATCATGGAGTGGAAGAGACCACTCATGCAGAGAAATTTCGTGCCAGACGGGCAGAGGGAGTGCATGCAGCTATACCACCAGGCATGAGGTGGGGCGACATGCATGAGTAATCCCAAGAGGAGATTTCTGGGCAGATTCATGAGATGGTGTGGATCTCATGGATTGAACCTGGCTACGAGGTGCCCATAGCGCAGCAGTAGCAAGATCAGTTGGAGTGATGCATGCAGATCAAAGTGACAAGAGCCTGGACATCGGGAGCTTTTGATCGTAGCCGGGGACAAAGAAGTAGTGCACAAGTGCAAGGGTTCAACAAATACAGTATTCCTATGACATGCAAGCTATACCAAAGAGACCAAGACTTTGATGATAGATGCTAGATGCATCAAGACTGATTGAGTTGTTTGGAGCCTATTCAGTTTCAGAGGAGTTGCAGAGCAGATGCATGAGTTTGCATGGTGCATGCAAAGGGTGAATGGCACATGCATGGAGTTGCATGGTGCATGCATGAGTTTGCATGGCACATGCAAAGGGCGCATGGCGAATGCATGGAGTTGCATGTCGCATGCATGGAGTTGCATGGCGCTTGTGAAGGTTGCAGGGCGAATGCATGGAGTTGCATGTCGCATGCAATGACAGTCCTTTCTTGTTGAGAGGGAGTGTTGAAAATGGCAACAAGAAAGAGTGAAGGAGGCCTCCTGAAACATCTTTCCTGATCCTAGTTGGAAAGTGATCACCTAAACTAGGTGGGGACCACACATGTGATTTTTTGTCGAAAAAATCTATTTTTAGACTATGTCTATTTTTAGACATACGGAGCATGATTCGGGGATTCCAGTTGGAGATTCTTGAAGTATGCGATATGTTGGTAAAAATAGATGAGACCCTTATTTTTAGGACCCAGGCTATTTTTAGACTGTGTCTCCTAAAAATATGGAAGTCAAATATTATTTACCCTTAATAATATTTACACTATAAACAGCAGTTTACTCTCTTGGAGCACTTCAGTTTGACCCCCAGAGGTGGGGCATGCAGCTGACATAAGGAAATTCGAATTTCCTATGAGTTAAGTGAGATATTGCATGTTAGACTTCAGTTAGACTCATGTGGCAGAGTTTTGGTGGAGTTGATTGAGGAGTTAATGGAGATGGTGTTCTGGTTAACTAGTTGAACTAGTTGTATTTAGTTTAACTGGCTAATACACTAGAGATGAGTTGTGTGAATTAAATATTATTTAATTCACTAATTATTAACTCATTATTCAACTAAAGAACACACCAGTTTAACTCAGTGCATGGACAGTTCAGTGGAGACCAGTGAAAGAGGTAGATGAAAGGGTGAGTATAGCTATCAGTTGGAGGATCAGTTTTGCATGGGATTTGCATTACACTTGGAGGAAATTACCAATGAAAATTGCGCAGTTGAAGCCAGTGAGATTCGAACCTGGATCTCTATTTAGACCAGCCTTGATTGCGCAATAGAGGAAGAGAAGTAGTGGGTGTGTTTTGAACCTGTGACTTGTTCAAAACCAAGCTAGTTTTTGTGTAGCTTTGGGAGATAGTACTGAGTACTTGTGAGAAGTTTGTACTATGTATTTGCTGCATGTTCTCTCCATTTATAATATACTATAGCTGGGGGTTTTAAGCTATAAGCTTTCCCCATACATACTGTGTTAATGTGTGTGATGATTTGATGTGCGATCGCTTCTATTATTTCCGCATGTGACAATTAATTGTAGAAGAAGGTTATGTGTTATGCATGCAATTCGAAATTGATGTATGATCGGGTTAATTTTCATTGAATAAGTGATTTATTCAGCTAATTTCTACATGGACACATTAAAGCCATACAAATTCACACATATGAACACAGTATTTCATGGGAAATCTTAAAGCTGAAAACCCCCAACTATCTGTATATTATACATGTCATGGAGATCATGTAACAATCATAGTACAAAGCTCTTTGCAAAGCTCTCATGCACTACCTCCCATGCTACACACTATCAAGCTAGATCTAGCAAAACTCATGCTCCAACCTTTAGCCACTTGATAGCCAACCTGAATTGCCTGTTTCAATGCTATGGGATGGCCTCTTTATATAGATAAACCACCTGGATTGAACTGCACAATCCTCATTGATTACTCCACCTATCCGTGTGTTGCAAATAGCAACAGTATAGTCACAACTGATAGTTAACCTACTCTTTCACCTATTTCTGCACTGGTCTCCACTGAAACTGTCCATGCACTGAAGTTAACTGATGCATTCTTTAGTTGATTAATGAGTTTATAATTACTGAATTAATTAATAATTAATTCACACCACTCTCACTAATTGTATCAATCAGTTAAACTAGATACAAATAGCTCAACTATGTTTAGATTAGTTAAACTGAATACAACTCCACTAACTTCCTCAATCAACTCCACCAAACTCTGTCACATGAGTTCTAACAGAAGTCTTCATGCAATAGCTCCACTTAAACCCTAGGAAAAGCGTATTTCCTTCTGTTAGCTGCATGTGCCACATCCAGGCATCAAACTGAAGTGCTTCAAGAGAATAAGATAATGTTTATAGTCCAAATATTATTAAGAGCTAATAATATTCGACTTCCCTATTTTTAGGAAGGCAGTCTAAAAATAGACTTCGACCTGTATGTCAAAAAATAGATGTCCATCTATTTTTACCAACTTGACCAATCATCCAAGAATAACATACTGCAATCCCCGAACCATGCTCCATATGTCTAAAAATAGACATAGTCTAAAAATAGATTTTTCGACAAAAATCACATGTGTGGTCCCCACCTAGTTTAGGTGATCACTTTCCAACTAGGATCAGGAAAGATGTTTCAGGAGGCCTCCTTCACTATTTCTTGTTGCCATTTTCAACACAATAAGTATTCAAAACCCAAAATTTTCCATGGGCTCTTCCTTTGGTATTTATAGATGAATTGAGGAGGTGGAGTTAAAGGAAGGGCCATTTGATCGATTAATATAGAGTAAATGACTCTTGGCCTTTGGGAGACCCAAAGGAGAATAAATCCAAAGTCTTAACTCTGATAATTGTTTTTATACTAACTTTTATCTGCTTTCGGTTACTTTAGTTGACCTTTGAGGCTTTTAGTAGCTGGTATTTACTTCTAAGCTGTCTTCGGTAAAATATCTCTAACTGTGCATTAACTTTGTATGCTTTTGAGGCAAATAAGCTCGTAGGTGGCACTTCTGAGGATTAATTTCCTCACTGATGTGGAATTTGGAGGCTTTCCTAACTGATATGTCTTCTTTGTTGCTTTAAACACTGAGTTAGGCCTCTGATTATGCTTTAAGGCCTTTATTATCATCTTCGGGGTTTTTTTGTCTTTTCTGCTAATTGTATTAACCTTTAATCATCTTTTTCCTTTGGTTTTATGCCTTTATTTCTTTCTTTAGTCTCTGTGCTTTATCCATACTTTGCTTGGTTTTAGCATTTAACCTTTTGTCCCTTAATATTCACTACCTTTTCCTTATGCTGTTATGGATAGGTGGCTTTAGCGCACGGAGGGTTTGATTGTATAACTAGTGCCTCGAAACATTAATTAAAATCTAGAATTTACACCCCCAAAAGCTTCTTTTCTGTATCTATTAAGCTTTGAGGATTGTGATCCTCGGCCTAGTGCCACTGTTCCCTTAGCTGTGAGATGGTTTTTATGAATAATCTGCCTTTTAAAACCTGCAACCAAACACACAATTTCTTAAGTAAAACCTGCGAATTTTGGGGTTAAAATGCTAGAAGAGGCTTAAAGGAGGCGAAAGGAGCAGTGAGGCGGAAGGATAAATGCATGGAGGGAGGTGAAAATCTGAAGAAAATGAGTTAAAATCAAATTATGGCGCGGAAATAGAACAGTGGTTTTGCGAAAGCCGTCGGCAATTTTCGCGCACGATTTAGGTGGTAAGTAGTTTATGCCTGAATGAACGCGATATCATCTCTTGATTGCCACGTGTCCCTCAGGAAACCACCGTTTTCACGTGGATTTGGGTTTTTTAACCCCGGGAGTAAATCATGCGCTAAGCGCGATGTGAACTGTTGAATCTGGATAGGCTAGATCAATAGTGGGGGAGGAGCGCGATGGGGGAAAGGTGCATGGTGGAAGGGAGGTGGTGGAGGCCAGGTGTCGGATGAAGATTGGAAAGTCGGTTGAATAGTGGGGGGTGGGACCAAGGTGACATAAGAAAATTTGTTTGGTAGCGCGGTCATGTTTATAAAACAAGATGAAGGGTGAAGTGATAATGACCGTTAGATTGGGTGTTTCAACAGTCGAGATGCATCGGAAAGACAAATGAAATAGGATAGACAGGGAGCGCATAGCCATTGGATCAATAAGACCAACGGTGGGGATCACTTTGTGGAATGGTAAGTCGGGGGAAGTAAATAAGAAAATAGAAGTAAAGGGAGGGGGCTTAATAATTGTCAGATCTCCCAGATCGACGGTGGAGAAATGCTGTCGGGGAGAAAAAGGATGAGAGATCTGTTGGGTGATGGGTAATGGGAGGGAAGATAGAGAGCCATTGGTCTGGGTAGATCAACGGTACGGATTATATCGGAGGTGGAAACATGGGTGAAGGAAAAGGAAAATTAAATGAAGAGAAAACGCGTTTTTCCGATGCGATGGGGGCTAAAATCTTGGTGTTGAGGCATGGTCTCGTGGAAGAGCAAGGGACCGGGAGCCAAGGAAAGAAGGGGCTAGGAATTGGCCCGAAGAGCTAAGTTCTTGACCGTCTGATCAAACTCAATCGACGGTTGTGATCGCATCAGTAGATCGGCCAATCGGCATAAAAAAAGGAAGGGGAAAAAGAAATTTGAAACGCCGATGCGTGATGCGCGATGGGCCTAAGGCCTTGGTCGTGGTTGTAGGGTTATGTGGCAAGGAAAAAGGAAGAGGGCTTAAGCTAAGGGGGCTTAAAACCCAATGTTTTTTTATCAGCGGAAAAGGCCTAAACGAGGCTTCTTTGGGGGGTTTTAAAGGCTTTCGACAGGTAAAATAGGGATTATTTTAAACTAGAGAAAGGAGTTTTCAAGATTTATGTTGTGGATCGTCTACATATCCCTTTATATTTAATTTTGAAAATTGAAAAATACCAAAAAAATCTGAATGTTTAAAAAAATATGTTATGGTATAATGTATACTATAGCATGAAAAAAGAAATATTTTCGAATTCCATTAAGTTTATTATTAAACTTTATTTGGATTCGTGTTATCATTTGATGATTAAAAGTCGAGCAAGTTTCAAGGCCGAAAAGACAAGCCTTGAAGATTATGAGCGGAGATGAATTGCGGAGATGTGAAGATTTTGTGAGTTAATGGATTAGCTGCCCCCGCAGTTGACCCATTTGACCACGGGTAAAAGTTGATCGATGGCATGGATGCATTGCGCGGGGGGAGGGGGGGGGGCAACTAAAAATTTGCTGCCGTACTCCAGCAGCCCCTGCGGTGATGTCATAAAATGAGGTGGAAGACAGCTGTACCCCCACGTCAGCGACTTTACACGTCACTCCAGGCATTAAATATGGCTTTGCGCAGTTTTTAAAAGGTTCTTTTACCCCATTTTCAAAGTACCTGCTGTCGTTTTCCTCCTTTCGAGCTGTATCACCGTCACCTTTCCGTTTGCTATCTGTTGTCCGTTAAGCCATGGCAAAAAAAGTTTCTCTATCTGGTTCGTCAAGCCTCAATTCCCTCATGGACAGTGAAAAAGATGTCCAGGATACCTTTTCTTCTGTAAATCATCCCTTATTGTATCATCAAGTGACCCTAAATGCTAAGAAATCCCCAGTCTTTTCCGCCATGAAGAATTTCGGTATACTGTCTGCTTGTATCCCAAAAGCCCATTTCTTTCCCGAGTTTATCTCATGGCTGGTCTCTTCGATGTATCCTGGTAAGTTCTTCATAATGAATTCGCAGGGAGAAAACGTTTTGCAGGTATCGACGCAGTTAATCCGCCAAGCATTATGCTTTCCTGAAAACGAGTCACCACTGCAATTCTCCGAAGATTCATTGGCTCGTTATTTTGAGGACCTTTCAAATGAAGAATTTGACCAGTGTATGTCCTACTTGAGACCAAATTCAAAGGAAGCTCAACTAGAAGGAGAAGAATTTAGTTTGGAATTGTTCAATGCTGAGTATAGACCAATTCTGAGTTGCATTGGAGAGATTTTGGGCAAAGACAATGACCATACAGTCGATAAATTAGTATTGGGAATGTATGCGCTGATGATGAAACCAGGGGTTGTTCTCGACATTCCATGTTTCTGGCAGGAGATTGTAAATTCTTAGTTGATGACCTTTCCTCTTACAGGTTTCTTTAAATTCCCTTCATTGATTGTGTATTTATTTTTATATCAAAATGTCAAAAAATTTATGAGTTTGGGGTTGAATATAGTTGATGTTAATAAGCAAAAGCAATACGTTTTATTTTGGACTGACATGACTAGAAAAGAAGGAAATGAAGCAGGGTTATTTGAGTTTTCTAGTCATTATATGTCTATTGCTTATAGAATTTTGAATGGAGTCCCTCCTCCATGTTTTCTACCAAAAGCTCGAGAATTTCTACAGTTGGGACCCAGTTGCAGATTCGGAGATTGGTTTGTTTTTGAAGAATATTCAGAAATAAGGTTGTATGGAGCCAGTATTGAACCTTATAAGTTCCCGACTTTTGTACCTATGTGGCTTTTCACCTTGGAATTCATAAGACAAAGCCTTAATGTAGATCAGGTGCACTTTCTTCCCATGAAGAAAGGTTTTATGTATAAATTGCCTATGAGTGTGGGACCCTTCGTGGTCAATATGAGGCAAGCTTTTGATGAAGTTTCTAAAATGTTGGAAGAGACACATTTGCTACTGGGAGAAAAATGGTCATATGATCCGCATAGAGTGATTTCCCAGAGAAGAATTGAGAATGGATATTCTGCATTTTATCACATAAGCAGACCTGATCAGGAGAAGCTGGCAAACCCAGGCGAATTAAGTGCATCAAAAATGAGTATTCAAACACCCGTCATAACTGAAAGGGCAAATAAAAGAGGTAGGGATGATGTTGTTGAAGTAGATGATGAAGAGCCGAGAGAGGAAAAGAGAACTAAATTGGCTGAAGATCATTCTTCAAACTCACTTGGTTTTACCTTCCATATCAATGAAGAACAAAATGTCCCCTCTTCTCCCAGAGGCCATGAACTTCACTCAGAGAAGATGCCTTCAGTCAAACAAATATTTACACATATTGAAGAAAGAAATCAGAGAATAAAAGCTAATGTAGAAGCTCTAGCGGAGCATCATATAGCTGCTAATCAGACTAGGTTGTTTACTTTAATGGACCTTGAAAAGGATCAATTTAGAATGGCTCTAACACATCCAACAGGGATGTCCCTTGGATCTTCAAGCAGTTTCAATGAGGTAAATATTACTATCGATGTCAAGAAGATCCCACTGTGGTGTCCTGCCTAACCTTAGCAACCTAGATTGTCATGACTGTAAACAATGATTTCAACTAAGACTAATGCCACAAATGCTAAAGCCAAAAATGATGCTTGCAAAAGTTATCACACCAATGGAAAAGGCCAACTGGCATTCTATCGCTCAAATCCAGAGCAAAAAGATTATCATGAAGATTGGTGTGGATCCGAATGACAACGCTGTAGTGCAGAAGCTCATGAAGAGTGTAGAAATAGAGATATCCACCCTAAGAAGAAAGCTGAAGTTACCTGCTGCAAAACATTCAATGGCTGCAGAAGTAGCAGAGGTGGAAAAAGAGAAAGAAGAATTGCGTCAGCAATTGTTGAAGAAAGATGAAGAGTTAACTAAAGTAAAACAAACTTCTATTTCATTACAAAACCATATTGAAAATCATACTTGTACATTTGTTTTTCCTACAGGTAATGCAAACCCTCAAGCACAGATTGTTCAGCTCAGCACAGAATTGAAGATGGCAGAACGAGATCGAAAGCAGGCTCAATCAGAGCTAGAAACGGCCACCAAGATCATGCGGGCACTAGAAGATAAAGCGGATGAGAATAAGCAGAAATTACAGAAGGCTGAAGATGAAATTAAGGATCTCAAGGAGAAGTTAAAAGGTAATATCTCGCTTATTAAAGATAAATATATCATTTGGGGTGAGATTATTTTAGAAATGAAGTCAAATTGGAATTCCCTGAATATAGTTGCTAAAGAGAAAAGCCTCATCTCAGAACATGAAGAGGAGATATTATCTGAAAAACAGACGGCCATTAAAAGAGAAAATTGGGCTAGGAAGTTTATAAATTTTATCAATTCCAAATCAGACGAAGAATTAGAATATATTGGAATAAAAGACAGATACTTTTATGCTGAGGAATTTAATAAGATGATAATTAAGAATGATATTCAGAAGGTTGCGGAGAAAAGGTTACTGGGAATCAAGGAGACAGTAAAGAAGTTTGATATATCATTTGAAAAACTGACCAGAACAGGTTTACCTTCATGCTGGACTGAGAAAGGAAATATCATGTCATGGAAGTTTTATGAAGATCAGTTAACATTAGCAAAAAGTAAGGCAAATAATAGGCACGAAAAGACACAGATCTTAAAAGGAGAAACTGTGTTTAACTTCTTGCATAGGCATTTCAATTTGCTATGGATGGTGAAGACTCTCTTTACAGGAAAACCTACACACAGTCAAATTGTGGCGTTCAGGATAGAATATCAAAGTTTCAAAAATTCCTCGACAACTCAAAACGAGCTATGGAAGAAGTGCAAGCAATTTTCAATAGAGTCAACAAAAGAGGTCCCAGCGGCTCAACCAAAAGTAGCCGTTGATTCAACAACCGCTTCAGGAGCAGCTGTTCTCATAGATTAGAAGTTTTCAAATTCTCATTATGCTTTTTCTCAAAATCATGTAAATGTAATAAAACCTTTTTGAGGCATTTGCCTCCATAGCAGTCAGTAGTTCAAGCAGTTAGAATTAGTTAGGGCAGTTAGAATCAGTTTCATTACTGGAAACTGACTTGTGATACTGTATTTAAAGACAATTTCAAGAAAGATGAAGGTTCCGAGTTTTTGAACCTTGAAGCATAATTTTGTACTGAGAATTGCAAATCAATGAAAGTAGTATGCAAGTTTCTATTATTCTAGTTATGTTGAAAGTTTATCCAGTTTACATAATGTTTTCATATCTATGAATGAAATAGAGTAATTTGAGCAGTGGGTCTCTTTATACATGTGTATTTAAGAGTTAAACAAACCTTAATGTGCGCTCCTCTATTTTAAATTTATCTTTACATAATCCTTCTAGATTTTAAAATGGTAGATTCTGTTTTAGACAGCATATCAGTTTGAAATCCTCTTCTCATTTTCTTCCATCCATTCATTTAAGCATAATGGGGATATGGCATTGCAGAAACATGTATGGGTTTGATATTTGAAAGTTACAGAATCAATGTTTAGGGGTTTTAATACAGAGACAGATATATAATAATCACTTGTGACACAAACAGATAATGTCTTAAGCACAATCATTTTCACAGCTAAGGAATTGTCACTTAAGGTACAACATTAATTGGCGCCGTTGCCGGGGATGAATGTTCGAAGATTTCCTTGGGTTTTGTTTTACATTTCCTCGTGTTGTTCAGAGAGGAGGAAATAGTAAGCTGTGTTTGTTTGAAAATAGCTCTGGCTCCAAAGAAACCTCACACGAGGTCGGATACCTCTCAGCAAAAAGTTCCTGTTTTGTCTGATCTTGAGAAGCTTGTTTCAAAGAAGGGCCAGAAACCAAAAATATTTGATACACCAGAAACTACAATACTCGCACCAGGCAGCAGTTCATGCACTCCCTCATCCAAGAATATTTCCAAGAAACTCATTTTCCCGGAAAAAGAATCCCCACCATCACCCATTCGTTCTCAAGAACATACGTTAGAAGAGAAATCTTTGGAGTTTGTGTCTTTCCCTTTTACAGAAACTCAGCCCCATACAGCTGCCAGCTCTTCTGCAATCATTCATACTCCAACTCCTATATCAGTTGTTCCACCTCATTCGCCCCCACCTACAACTAGTATTCATTTTACCCCCGCTCAAGGTGCAGTTAATCCTTCTGCAATCGTTCATACTCCAACTACTATATCAGTTGTTCCACCTCATTCACCCCCACCTACAACTGGTATTCATTTTACCCCCGCTCAAGGAGTAGTTAATCCGGGCATAAACATGGCGGCCCCTGCTTTCTTGATGAATAGATATGCACCATTAAATCTACCCCAACCACTGCATGATATGCCTCAGGAGTATCTCAATTTACTTCCTAGATTTACTGGTGAAGATGAAATAACTGCAGAGCAGCACTTGCCCCTGTTTTGCACATTTGCTGAGAATTTAAATGTTGAATATTTGGACGTTGTAATGAGACTTTTTGTTCAGTCTCTAAGTGGAGAGGCAAGGAAATGGTTTAAAGGATTTCCTAATGGTACCATAAATGATTGGGATGCCCTAGAAAAATGTTTCACCGAGAGATGGGGTGAAAAAAGGGACCATGGGAATTCAATGCAATAAAGAAGAAATCTGATGAAAACATGAATGATTTTGTGAAGAGATTTAATAAATTGTATAATAGTTTTCCTGTTGAAATGAAACCCCCTCCTATTGGAGTAAGGGTCATTTTTTCTGGTGCATTTGAACCAGAGTTCAGTTTCACATTGAGAGAAAGAAGGTCTCCTACTTTGGAGCAGATTCAAACTGATGCTCTGGAGATTGAGGCTAATATGTCTGCTGCTGGTAAAGTTCAAGATAAAGGAAAAGCTAAAGAAGAAGTCTCAGCTCATGACCAGAGAATTGACGATATGACTAAGGTCATAAAAAATTTGTCTAATAAGTTGGTGAAGTTGGAAATAGAAAATAATAAGCCTGCAAGACAGAATAGAGGGGTTTTTAATCCCCAGTTTAAAAAACATCCCCTGCAAATTCTATAAAGAGAAAGAAAATATCAAGATCAGGTGCAAGCACCCTTGTATATAGAGGCAGCTCCATCCCACTCAGCGGATGATGATGATGAAAAAGAATATGACGCTCGAATTTCTGTTGTCTACATGGAAGATGATGAAACCGAAGAAGAAACAGAGGAAGAAGGGGTGGAAGAAGATGAAGAAACTGATCTTTCATTCGATCAATAAGAGATGGATGAATATTGCAGACAGTTCACGGACTTCATGCAATCTGAATTACATAAAAAATATGATTTGAGGTCAAAAAAGAGGTTAAGAACTCAAGATGATGAGGAAAATGAATCAGAATGAGTACCTGCTCCGATGGCGACTCCATTACAGAAAAATCAGATTAAGAAATCAGATAAGGGGAAACAACCCATGAATGAAGAAAAAGAGAAGGAAAAACAACAAGTTGGGGCTTCTCAAACAAAGATTAAGGACCCTAATATTTTGGAGAAAGTTGTTACTATTTCGAGTCAAGGCCTAAATTCCAATAAAAATCAAGAGGAACCTGAAAAGTTGACAAAAAAAAATCAAACTTTCAGTTTGTCGAAAGAGTTGGAGAAAGTGAAAATTCAAATTCCTCTTCTTGAATTAATAAAAACCCCTGGATATAAAAAAGAGATTGTAGAATTTATCAATTTATCACAGTCTGATGAAGTGGGTGATATAGTAAATCTGCAGGAAGAAAAACCAATAGTCACCTTTGGGCCTCATTTTGAAGAGGTAGAGTCGACCGTTCCTCCTTTTTATATATCGCTTCTGTTACATGATTTTGTTTTACACAATTGTATGCTAGATTCTGGCGCATCCCACAATCTGATGCCATTGTGTGTGATGAAAGAGTTAAATTTACGAATCACTAAGCCATACAAAGATATTTATTCTTTTGATTAAAAAATGGTGAAGTGTGTGGGTCTTATTAAATATATGGTTGTTTCATTGGCTCAAATCCTAGCCAAGAGCATTATGATGGATGTGGTAGTGGCAGACATTCCAGCCAGATTTGGTATGTTATTATCTAGATCTTGGGGGGAAAAGCTTGGAGGAGTTTTGAAGCTGGATTTTACTTATGCTATCATTCCTGTTTTTAATGGGGAATAAAGGAGGTTGTATAGAGAAACTAGATTTCAAAAAACTGCCACTAAAAAAGATGCAGGTAATTCACCTATTTATGGCCAAGAGAAGGATGACCTCTCTTATTTCATGCTGCATGAAGATGCATAATTCGCTGAAGAAACACAAGGGAAGCTCTCTTCAGCCATTGTACATAAGGAGCTGCATTCAAATAGACTTTGGAAGTGTTATTTTGATGGCGCGTTTTCTAAAGAAGGTACTGGAGCTGGTTTCATTTTTGTATCTCCGGAAGGTAATCTTGTACCTTTTTCTTTCAAATTGGAGTTTGAGTCCACTAATAATGTAGCTGAATATGAAGCGTTAATCGTTAGTCTGCAGACAACTAAACAAATAGGAATTTAGTCTATGACCGTGTTTGGTGATTCTGAATTGATCATAAGACAGATTAAGAATTTGTGTCAAACTAAACATCCAAGGTTAAGAGCATATAGGAATGAGGTCTGGGATTTAATTGAAAACTTCTTTGAAGCTTTTAACCTACAATTTATCCCAAGAGAAGAGAATAGAATGGAAGATTATTTAGCAGTTGCAGCTAGTACATTCAAACCTCCAATTAGTCCAAGACTAAGGTATGAGATTGAGATGAGACATAGGCCCTCAATCCCTGACAATGTCAAACATTGGCAGGTCTTTGAGGATGATGAACAGATTAAGAAATTTTTGTTGATGATTGAGGATTTTGAAGATCATCAGATTGATTTGGAAATTGATGAAGATGAGTTGGCTGGTAAGACTCTGAAAAAGAAGATTGGTGGTCAGGAGATTATTCAGTTGAAAGACAATGTTTTTCCAAGAGGCTTGGTGCCTCTTGAAAGACTTTCTGACGCTAATGATGTGGCAGTAAATCAGAAGAAAGCACAGCAATATTATAATGTAGAAGATTGTAATTTGGGAACTCAATATGAGCCTAAAATGGTAAAATTGTTCAAAGGCCTTCAGAAGGACTATAAACAAAGGTACGTAGATCTATTCAAAAAATTTGAGGATGTATTTGTCTGGTCATATGATGACTTGAAGACTTATGATCAGAGTATTATACAACATAAAATCCCACTGAAAGATGCAGTCAAACCGCATAAACAAAAACTCAGACAAATAAATCCATTGTTGTTGGCCCCGATTGAAAAAGAGATAAAGAAATTGTTGCAGGCCAAAACAATTGTTCCTCTCAGATATTCAGATTGGGTTTCCAATCTTGTACCAGTCAGAAAGAAAAACGGAGAGATAAGGTTGTGCGTAGATTTCAGGAACTTGAACAAGGCTTCATTGAAAGATAATTATCCTTTGCCGAAAATGGATTTTGTCTTACAAAAAGTCACTGGGGCTTACAGATTATCTATGGTGGACGATTTTTCAGGGTATAATCAGGTTGCTGTCGAGAAGGGAGATCAAAAGAAAATTACTTTCACTACACCCTGGGGGACATTCATGTATGCCAGGATGCCGTTTGGCCTGATGAATGCAGGGGCCACATTCCAAAGAGCGATGGACATTGCATTTGTGGGAGATGAGTTTGTGGTTGTTTATCTGGATGATGTCACAATTTTTTGAAATTCTGATGAGGAACATCTACAACATTTGCAGAAAGCCTTCCTGAAGTGTAGGAAGTATGGGTTATCGCTGAATCCTAAAAAATCTTTGTTTTCTCTGGAGGAGGGAAAAATGCTGGGACATGTTGTTTCCAAACAAGGAGTGAAGATTGATCCAGCAAGGGTCGAAGAAATACAGTCAATTCCACTGCCCCAAAGTAAGAAATATATTCAGAGGTTTCTTGGAAAAATTAATTTTCTAAGAAGGTTTGTTCCTAATTACACAGAGATCGTCAAGAAAATAATAGATATGCTGAGGTGAAGTGGGACAAAGAAGAAAGGGAATCTTTTCAAAGGATTAAAGAAGCTTTAAAGGAAGCGCCTGTTCTAATTAGTCCGGATTATTTGAAGCCATTTCAAATTTTCTCATTTGCGTCTGCTTCAACAATTGCTGCTGTGTTATTACAGAGAAATGAAGAAAAGTATGAACAACCTGTAGCATATTTCAGTAAAGTGCTCCGAGATGCAGAATTGAAGTATAATATATTGGAGAAACAAGTCTATGCTCTGGTGAAAGCATTGAAAGCATTCAGAACATATGTTATTCATTCCTAGATTTTAGCATATGTTCCTAATTCTGCTGTAAAAGATGTTTTAGTACATATTGATGTAGACGGGAAAAGGGGAAAATGGATTGCTAAAATCCAAGAATATGACCTAGATGTTAAACCAACAAAGTTGATTAAAGGATTGGGGCTGGAATTTTTTTTAACAAAGTCAAATTTCCAAGCACTGGGAATTAATTTATTGGCACCTGTAGAGGAAGTCAATGAAGAAACAGGTGATGTTCAGTCGAAGTCAGCAATTAAATATAAATTTCTGTGCTCAGATTGGTACAAGGATATTGTTCATTATTTATGCTTTCTTTCTTGTTCTCCTTCAATAGATAGAACTAAATACAGAGCTTTAAAACTTAAGGCTCAACCTTATGTCATAATTGAAGCAAAGCTATATTGGAAAGATCCTGTTGGTGTATTATTGCTATGTTTGACAGAGGAGGAAGTTTCAGAAGTAATTAAAGAATATCATTAATGTTTGTGCGGGGGTCACTACAGTTGGAAGGTAACTGCTCACAAAGTTTTTAAATCAGGTTTCTATTGGCCATCTGTGTTTGCTGATGTTTATAAAGTAGTCAGAAGTTGTCAAAAATGCCAGGTGTTTGTAGAAAAGAAAAAGTTAGCTCCTTTACCTCTTCTCCCTATTTTTGTCGAAGAACCTTTCAGACAATGGGGATTGGATTTCATTGGAGAAATAAATCCGCCATCCAGTGGGCAATTTAAGTGGATCCTTACTGCTACAAATTATTTTACAAAGTGGGTGGAGGCAATCCCCACCAGGAAGGAAAATGATTTGGCTGTTATGAAGTTTCTAGAAGAAAATATCTTTAGCAAGTTTGGATGTCCAGTAAATATTGTGATAGATAATGCCCAAGTTTTTAGCTCACTCAGGTTTGTTAATTTTTTTCATACTTATAGTGTAATATTGTCTCATTCTACAGCTTATCATCCACAGGGAAACAGATTGGCAGAATCTTCTAATAAAACGCTAGTAAATTTTTTGAAGAAGACAATAAATGAAAATTAGAAGGATTGGGATTCAAAGCTAGTTTTTGCTCTATGGGCAACAAGGATGACCACTAGGAGGTCCACTGGCAAGTCTCCTTATGAGCTCGTATATGGTACTCAGGCATTGTTTCCCGCCCAGTTGGTGAAACCTGTGATTTACTTCCTTCAAGATGCTCAAGCATAACCTAATGCCATGATTAGAAGAATGAAAAATGTAATGGAGCTAAGTGAACACAGAAATAAGGGTCAGGAGAATTTTCTTACTTATCAGCAAAAAATGAAGACAATATTTGACAGGAAAGCAAAAGAAATCATCTTTCAGAAGGAGACCTAGTATTGAGGTGGGATACCCGCAAGGAAGACAAAGGGAAGCACGGAAAATTTGATCCCTTGTGGTATGGTCCATTCAAAATTAATGAAGTTAGGATGAATAATACTTTCATGCTGGAAAATATTGAAGGAGAAATATTAGATATGCCTGTGAATGGGCAATATCTAAAGCATTATTTCCAGCACTAAAAGAGCTGTTTCACCATCATTGTATATATTCAGTGTGATCATTGTACATATTTCATCAAGAAATTTTTGACCCCATGCCCGAAGTGAAGGCACTAATCTATAGGTTCTTAGTGTTTCGTGGCAAAAACACTATCCCCAGGTGGCGCCAGATGTTGTGGATCATCTGCATATCCTTTTCTATTTAATTTTGAAAATTGAAAAATAAAAAAATCTGAATTTTAAAAAAAGTATATTTTATGGTATAATGTATACCATAGCATGAAAAAGAGATATTTTCAAATTTCGTTACAATTTAAGTTTATTATTAAAATTTATTTGGATTCGTGTTATCGTTTTATGTTTAAAAATCGAGCAAGTTTCAAGGCGGAAGCGACAAGCCTTGAAGATTATGAGCAGAGATGAATTGCGGAGATGTGAAGATTTCGTGAGTTAATGGATCAGCTGCCCCTGCAGTTGACCCGTTTTACCACGGGTAAAAGTTGATCGACGGCGTGGATGCATTGCGGGGGGGGGGGCAACTAAAAATTTTCCACCGTACTTCAGCAGCCCCCGCGGTGACGTCATAAAACAAGGTGGAAGACAGCTGTACCCCCACGTCAACGGCTTTACACGTCACTCCAGGCATTAAATATGGCTTTGCGCAGTTGTTAAAAGGTTCTTTTACCCCATTTTCAAAGTACCTGTTGTCGTTTTCCTCCTTTCGAGCTATATCACCGTCACCTTTCCTTTTGCTATCTTTTGTCCGTTAAGCCATGGAAAAACGAGTTTCTCTATCTGGTTCATCAAGCCTCAATTCCCTCATGGATAGTGAAAAATATGTCCAGGATACCTTTTCTTCTGTAAATCATCCCTTATTGTATCATCAAGTGACCCTAAACGCTGAGAAATCCCTAGTATTTTCTGCCATGAAGAATTCTGGTATACTGTCTACCTGTATCCCAAAAGCCCATTTCTTTCCTGATTTTATCTCATGGCTAGTCTCTTCGATGTATCCTGGTAATTGCTTCATAATGAATTCGCAGGGAGAAAACGTTTTGCAGGTATCGACGCAGTTAATCCACCAAGCTTTATGCTTTCCTGAAAACAAGTCACCACTGCAATTCTCCGAAGATTCATTGGCTCGTTATTTTGAGGACCTTTCAAATGAAGAATTTGACCAATGTATGTCCTACTTGAGACCAAATTCAAAGGAAGCTCAACTAGAAGGAGAAGAATTTAGTTTGGAATTTTTCAATGCTGAGTATAGACCAATTCTGAGTTGCATTGGAGAGATTTTGGGCAAAGACAATGACCATACAGTCGATAAATCAGTATTGGGAATGTATGCGCTGATGATGAAACCAGGGGTTGTTCTCGACATTCCATGTTTCTGGCAGGAGATTGTAAATTCTTAGTTGATGACCTTTCCTCTTACAGGTTTCTTTAAATTCCCTTCATTGATTGTGTATTTATTTTTATATCAAAATGTCAAAAAATTTATGAGTTTGGGGTTGAATATAGTTGATGTTAATAAGCAAAAGCAATACGTTTTATTTTGGACTGACATGACTAGAAAAGAAGGAAATGAAGCAGGGTTATTTGAGTTTTCTAGTCATTATATGTCTATTGCTTATAGAATTTTGAATGGAGTCCCTCCTCCATGTTTTCTACCAAAAGCTCGAGAATTTCTACAGTTGGGACCCAGTTGCAGATTCGGAGATTGGTTTGTTTTTGAAGAATATTCAGAAATAAGGTTGTATGGAGCCAGTATTGAACCTTATAAGTTCCCGACTTTTGTACCTATGTGGCTTTTCACCTTGGAATTCATAAGACAAAGCCTTAATGTAGATCAGGTGCACTTTCTTCCCATGAAGAAAGGTTTTATGTATAAATTGCCTATGAGTGTGGGACCCTTCGTGGTCAATATGAGGCAAGCTTTTGATGAAGTTTCTAAAATGTTGGAAGAGACACATTTGCTACTGGGAGAAAAATGGTCATATGATCCGCATAGAGTGATTTCCCAGAGAAGAATTGAGAATGGATATTCTGCATTTTATCACATAAGCAGACCTGATCAGGAGAAGCTGGCAAACCCAGGCGAATTAAGTGCATCAAAAATGAGTATTCAAACACCCGTCATAACTGAAAGGGCAAATAAAAGAGGTAGGGATGATGTTGTTGAAGTAGATGATGAAGAGCCGAGAGAGGAAAAGAGAACTAAATTGGCTGAAGATCATTCTTCAAACTCACTTGGTTTTACCTTCCATATCAATGAAGAACAAAATGTCCCCTCTTCTCCCAGAGGCCATGAACTTCACTCAGAGAAGATGCCTTCAGTCAAACAAATATTTACACATATTGAAGAAAGAAATCAGAGAATAAAAGCTAATGTAGAAGCTCTAGCGGAGCATCATATAGCTGCTAATCAGACTAGGTTGTTTACTTTAATGGACCTTGAAAAGGATCAATTTAGAATGGCTCTAACACATCCAACAGGGATGTCCCTTGGATCTTCAAGCAGTTTCAATGAGGTAAATATTACTATCGATGTCAAGAAGATCCCACTGTGGAATAAGATGAACCTTCATATGCAGACTGGACAGTTAATTCTTAATGATTTAACCAAGAATAATGCCACAATGGTTAAAGCTGAAAACATGCTTGCAAAAGTTATCAAACAGTTCAGAATGGAAAAGGCCAATTCAAGGGCCTTATCAGTTCAAAAAGAAGAGTTAAAAAATATTATCATGAAGATTGGTGTGGATCCGAATGACAAGGCTGTAGTGCAGAAGCTCATGAAGAGTGCAGAAATAGAGATATCCACCTTAAGAAGAAAGCTGAAGTTACCTACTGCAGAACATTCAATGGCTACAAAAGTAGCAGAGGTGGAAAAAGAGAAAGAAGAATTGCGTCAGCAATTGTTGAATAAAGATGAAGAGTTAACTAAAGTAAAACAGACTGCTATTTCATTACAAAACCATATTGAAAATCACACTTGTACATTTTTTTTTCCTACAGGTAATGCAGACCCTCATGCACAGATTGTTCAGCTCAACACAAAATTGAAGATGGCAGAATGAGATCGAAAGCAGGCTCAATCAGCGCTAGAAATGGCCACCAACATCATGCGAGCACTAGAAGATAAAGCGGATGAGAATAAGCAGAAATTACAGAAGGCTGAAGATGAAATTAAGGATCTCAAGGAGAAGTTAAAAGGTAATATCTCGCTTATTAAAGCTAAAGATATCATTTGGGGTGATATTATTTCAGAAATGAAGTCAAATTGGAATTCCCTGAATATAGTTGCTAAAGAGAAAAGCCTCATCTCAGAACATGAAGAGGAGATATTATCTGAAAAACAGACGGCCATTAAAACAGAAAATTTGGCTAGGAAGTTTATAAATTTTATCAATTCCAAATCAGACGAAGAATTATAATATATTGGAATAAAAGACAGATACTTTTATGCTGAGGAATTTAATAAGATGATAATTAAGAATGATATTCCGAAGGTTGTGGAGAAAAGGTTACTGGGAATCAAGGAGACAGTAAAGAAGTTTGATATATCATTTGAAAAACTGACCAGAACAGGTTTACCTTCATGCTGGACTGAGAAAGGAAATATCATGTCATGGAAGTTTTATGAAGATCAGTTAACATTAGCAAAAAGTAAGGCAGATAATAGACACGAAAAGACGCAGATCTTAAAAGGGGAAACTGTGTTTAACTTCTTGCATAAGCATTTCAATTTTCTATGGATGGTGAAGGCTCTCTTTACAGGAAAACCTACACACAGTCAAATTGTGGCATTCAGGATAGAATATCAAAGTTTCAAAAATTCCTCGACAACTCAAAACGAGCTATGGAAGAAGTGCAAGCAATTTTCAATAGAGTCAACAAAAGAGGTCCCAACGGCTCAACCAAAAGTAGCCGTTGATTCAACAACCGCTTCAGGAGCAGATATTCTCATAGATTAGAAGTTTTCAAATTCTCATTATGCTATTTCTCAAAATCATGTAAATGTAATAAAACCTTTTTGAGGCATGTGCCTCCGTAATAGTCAGTAGTTCAAGCAGTTAGAATTAGTTAGGGCAGTTAGAATCCGTTTCATTACTGGAAACTGACTTGTGATACTGTATTTAAAGACAATTTCAAGAAAGATGAAGGTTCCGAGTTTTTGAACCTTGAAGCATAATTTTGTACTGAGAATTGCAAATCAATGAAATAAGTATGCAAGTTTCTATTATTCTATTTATGTTGAAAGTTTATCCAGTTTACATAATGTTTTCATATCTATGAATGAAATAGAGTAATTTGAGCAGTGGGTCTCTTTATATATGTGTATTTAAGAGTTAAACAAACCTTAATGTGCACTCCTCTATTTTAACTTTATCTTTACATAATCCTTCTAGATTTTAAAATGGTAGATTCTGTTTTAGACAGCATATCAGTTTGAAATCCTCTTCTCATTTTCTTCCATCCATTCATTTCAGCATAATGGGGATATGGAATTCAGAAACATGTATGGGTTTGATATTTGAAAGTTACAGAATCAATGTTTAGGGGTTTTAATACAGAGACAGATATATAATAATCACTTGTGACACAAACAGATAATGTCTTAAGCACAATCCTTTTCACAGCTAAGGAATTGTCACTTAAGGTACAACAAGGTACAACACTTCCTAACATCTCCTCTTGATATAAATTGTATTCATCTTAGCTCATGAATATTATTGAAAAAAAGAGATTCTCTTGATGTCATTGAAGGACAAAATTAAGAAAAAAAATATTCAAATGAGAAGACCAAAGAATCATGGGCTGCACTTGATGAAGAGCAGACATCAGAATCAGAGATTGATAAAGTTCCCTCATGTTTACCATTAGATCCTCCATGTGTTCAAGAGAATAATCAACAAAAATTAGGAATATTTGAATATCATGATAGAAGAATAGATGAAGAATGATCTAGATGAGAAATCAAACCAAGGGCATCAAAGTTATATTGAGGTTTGGTTCCAGAAAATCAACAAGATGGAGCATTACTCTCTTCTTCAATTGTTCTTGATATTGTCAAAGTCAAAGAATTTGGTCTCTAAAATTCAGTACATTTCAAAGCATATATTTCGAGCCTACACATCAATTTATCTGTCATCTTGATATGCACATGGTTCCATTGGAAGTATTCCTATACTTGAAAGATATTTTTTTTTTTCAAGTAGAGTATGATAGAAAAAAGAAATGAAAAAATGAAAAAATAATAGGAAAAATAAAATCTCAGGTGAAAACCTCCTTTGAGGTGCCTGAGATTGGCTCATTGATTGAAAACCTCCATGAGGTGGTAAATGGGTTGGAAAAAAAGATAAAAATAAAAGATCCTAGATGAAAACCTCATTTGAGGCACCTAGGTAAACCTACTAGTTGAAAACCTCATTAAGGCAGCTAGTAGGCCTAAAAGAAAAAAAATTATAAAATTAAAAAAATTATTTTCTCCATGTATCTTTCTGATGAATGAAGATGCTCTCCAACCTTTGCAATCAACAAAAACAAGGTAGCACCAAAAGAAAAAGTTGGTCAAAAATCTAATCAAAGGAAGTCAAACTTGTGATTTCTCCTCCTTTGCTCAGATACTCCAACAGGACCAAGGTCATGTCAATCCATCATCCTCATCCATTTCCAACATCCACCCATCATTTCCAAGCCTTTCCCGTTCATTTTCCTTGTCGTCCTAAATGCTATAGAAGGGTTTTGCTTTGCTACATTAGGCCAAAATACACAGGGTAGGAATTTGTTTTACCATACCTCGAAAACTATGCATCCATTAGTTGATATTTTTCATGTGGATATGCATATGGGTGATGGTAACATGCTCGAGAAATTTCAGCAAATTCTAGTGCACACTTTTCAAGAAATTGGCCTCCATCACCTACATCCATTTTTATTTTTTCTCGAGATTTGTCCATCGACCTATATTTTTTATGGGGAGGTGCATAAGGATGATGGAAACATGCTCAAAAAAATTCAGGTCAATCCAATCTACCATTTGAGAGATATGGATAAATAATTATGCTAAAGGAGATTGTCCTGAAATGGTACAAGATAAACCAGAAGTGCTACATGAGGGAGATAAACTTGGAAAATGAGCCCCAAAGGTCCTATTTTCCTTGGGAAATGTTGGGAGAGGTACACTCAAATTCCTTGACCCCAATCACCACTCCATTCAGCCAAATCCATCACCAAGATTCCATCTCTAACCACACATGAAAAAAACATAGAAAAAGGACTCTGACTTCATATATATTTTTTTCCTTTCCCACAACTTTCACCACCTCCTGAAGATTTTATTGTTGTCCCTAAAACCAACTATAATTTTTCCAAGTCCTTGAATGCAGTGTGAGACTATGAGAAGAAACTGAATGATTGCTATAGGGGGAAAACAGTCATGTAACATCCTTCACATATTCATCAGAAAAAATGATCCAAGGATACTTATTTCTCCAGAATGAAGAGTTGGCCACCCCTAAAGCTTGAGGAAGGCACACTATCCCTGAGGAGAAGTTTTAAGCTCAACCATCCACTCCAACAACAACAGATCGAAAACTTGAGATATATATGCAAGAAAGAAATTTTCTATCAGTAAACTGCATCATGTGAATATTTGTGCACAAGAAAAACAATGAAACTAGCACCTCCATAGAACCATGGATCGATCATCAAATCAGCAGCAGTATGCATGCCTCTCCAACAACCATCAGGCCTGGTACAAGTATGTAATATTATTCACCTCTTCTCTTGAGCGCATTATGGTCATAGATTTGTTTTCAATGCATGAGAGATGAGGTTTTATAAGCTAAGGATAGGTCAGTAGTCTCTGCCACCCTAAACCAGTTAAGTGCATCTACCTCCCTCACTCATGCAATGTGGAAAATCCAAATTAAGAAGGGTGATGATTATGATGAGTGGGGACAATGGTTAAAAGAATAAATTTGGGCAAAGGCCAAGTCACCAAAGTGCTCTGAGCCATTACCAAAAAAGGGAATAAAAGTGTGAGCCTCAAATTCACTTGCACAATTACTCATTCCCAAGAAATAGTTGGAGAAACACATCAAGGTACAAAAGGACGAGATGGATGCTACCAGAGTCTACCTAAGGTGCCACCAAGCTGCTTCAAACCGTGTTTGTAGAAGCTTCAGGAGGATATGAACTGCTACAGGAGGCTCGAAAGGAATCCACAGGAGATAATTAAACGGAGAAATGGATCCAAAAATACCCAAAGTTGTCCTCAAATCCTCATGTACGTGACAAAGTTATCTTGAAGGAAGTAAGTGGACTTCTCCTCTTTAATTTTCATATGTCTGCATGGAGGATTTTTCTTTAATTAAAAACCCTGTAGAAAACAATTGTACAGTAGTTCCATTTCGAAATTTTTATATGTGAAGGAAAGATAGGGACAAAGAAATTTTGTTCTGATAAAAATTATTATCATCCTTATCCCTCTCAGATAAAAAGGAAAATTTGACACTATCCCTACAACCTAAATTTCTCTAAGGCAAAATTAAAAAATACACCCAAGTAACCCTAAGAAGGAGAAGTAGGAGAAATATGGGGAGATTTCAACCAAATGGGAAGCAACTTTGACACCCATGAGAAGGCTGACCACTAGATAATCCATAGCTAAGAAACTCAAAGCACAAATTGCCCTGTTACAGGAGAAAATAGAGCTGCTACAAGAGAAATAGAGTTGCTATAAGAAGGGAAATATTTGTTGTAGGAGAAGACATTGTGCTACAGGAAAGTCTAAAGAGTTGTAAAAAGCCTGATTTTGGGAATTTCTACCCTATATTTGAAGAGGGACTTCTAAGAGAAGGATTGGTAGTATTGGTTTTCCAAAATTTGGAAAATCACAGTGAAAAATCATGGGGGGAGTAGTTTCAATTGAGAATATTCCACAGGCTCATCAAGGATGGTAATTATCACATATGTTGTGGAGAATGTTGGAAAACTTATATCATGGGCAAAAATTATAAAAATTAGCATGGATACTTTTCTTAAGACACAAGAATAAGTCTAATTAGAACTTGAAGAAAAGGATGGATCTACAGAAGAAGGACCTGGAGAATAAGAGGAACAGGATGGAGCAAGAGAAGATGTGCCAAAATTCCTTTTGAGGTAACTTGTGATGTTAAGGAGGCCATCGGGGCCATTAATGAGGAATAATTAGGTCACTAAGTTGCTCATAGGATGAGAAACATTTTCAACAGAGGGGTATGATGGGCCTCCAAATTAGACATAAATTAGGGCCCATCCAACCATCCTTCAGCACATTAAACCTCTCTTTTTTTCATTTGATGAAATATTTTTAACTTTAATATGTTAATTAGGAAGCTTTAGAGATAATTGCATATGTATGTCGAATATTATTTATTTTTGTAGAATATTGTGAGAATATTGGGCAGATTGTGATTATTTGGAGGAGATAATCTAGGGAATTGCTCCCTGCTATAGGAGTATCAATATTAGATAATAAATAAACAAAATATCATGAAAATATTGACAAATTATAGAGCTCTAGTGATTGAGAAAATCTAAGAATGTGCTCCTTGTCATTTAATGCAGATTCCTAGTGTTGGAAACTAGATCCACTATTTGAGGGATATTGGAGGGGAAAGCTCCCTCCTTTCAAGAATAATTATTCCTCATCAGTTTATATAAGTACTAATTCAAATTGGCCTCTAGGGGCATGTATTGCTTAGTCTTCTTCTAGAGAAAACTTGTTATTTAGCCGCTTCACTTTCATTTCTAGTAGGGATGTACTTGGATTGATTTAAATAATAAAGTTTGGTGCCATTTTTAGCTTCTAAATTTTGGTTTCATTCATAAAACTCTAAGTATCCTTGAGCTTGGCCATCCCAGGAGCCTCAGAGCCCTCTTGTACAATTTCTTTATTTTCTTTGAATGTCTTTTTCACTTGCATCTCTTATTTCCGCATTTACGATTCATGCTTCTTTTGTTGTAGGTTACATTGGTTAAATTATCGAAGTGAGTTGTTTTGCAGGTTATTAAAAATTCACAAGCATGATGCATCCTTATAACAGTTTTGAAAATTTATATTCATCATTGAGCTACTTGGATTGGTCTACTAGTTCACAAATCTAGGATTTATAGAAATCCCTTGCAACAAAATAGTAGTAATTTTATGGTATTTTTTTAGAACGTGTTAATGAGCTTAATTTGAGTTTATTACACTTTTATTGGGTCATAAAAACATTCAATTTAATAACAAAATTCACCCCATATAACTTTCACTTGATTAGGTTAGGCATTTGGTAGGTTAACTAGCTCACTAGTTCTTGAATTTCCAATTTTTAGAGAAGTAATTTTCTGCTATTTTTTAGCATGTGTTGACAGGGGTATTTTGGAGTAATTCAATTTAAAATGGATTCCTAAGACCTATTACTTAATAAATAAAAAATTATCATCCCATTTTCATTTTATTTACTTGGGCATTCGACAATTTATCTCCTCCTGTAGCAAAATAGGGCCTCTTGTAGCACCTCCTATAGCACTCTCGTAGCACGTGTAAACTTGACCATATTTGCTCCAAAATATTGGTTTTTATCCCTTAGGATTGAATAATTAACTCTAGGCTTTGAACCATGATTGAGTAATACCAAAATACCTCTTAAGCATTGTCTCTTCTCCATTGAAATTCGCCTCTGCCGTTATGATTAGTGGACATATTCATGACTTGAAGGGCATAATGATGATTACTTCATGAAGTACCTTATGAAATCCATTGAATAAATCTATTTTGAATGGAGTGATTGAATAATGATTTCATGATTAGGTTTTGTTTCATACATCTTAAGCTATGGTTTCCATTTACAACATTGATATTTTTATTGCATAAACTAGGTTTCCTTTTGATGCAACAATTACATTTTGCAAATAGAATAGCATTTACATTCATGAAATGTAATATTTCTAAATTAGCCATGAGCTAGTTGGAATATTAATTTTTTCTTTTGCTTTCTTGTTTGATGAATAAGAGGACATGCAGATCCATAAGTCTCCTTAATATGAATAAAATCAATGCCAATGTGAAAGGAGGACATCTTGGCAGCTTAATTGAGCACCCTTGTGTGTGAAAAGGGGCTAGAACACCTAGACTGGGTCAACTTTGACCAAATCAACAGTGCTGTCATGGAGGAGTGGAAATTTATGGAGGAACAATGCAGTTTTAGATAGAGACTCTTTGCATCGAAGTAGCGTCATAAATGAATGGGGCTTGGGGTTAGGAAGCTCATCAATTATATAAGGAAGAGGATGGCAGCCATATTTCATTATGTGGATGTATTTTATATTTTTGAATATCTAGTCTATTTAGACATATAGCTTTCTTCAGCTGTTTAGCTAAGATTGCAGTGATGTTTAGCACAGGGTGTTCCTAGTCGGGAATCCCACCTCTATCCTTGAGAGGCCTCACAGGAAGAGCATTTCACTCCCATTCCACAATTAGGCATCAGGTCAAAGCTTCAGTATTGTGGTACAACACAGTTTCTGTTGAGAGATTTGCTGAGTTGTAGGGTTCAACAATGGAGACTAGATCCAGGAGATTTCTGATCTATTTTTCATTAGAGGAAGGTTTACTTCCATTGGGAGGTTGGTGAGGAAGGCCCTTGAGCCTTATTGCAGCATTTGGAATTAGGCCACTTATTTATTTTCCCCTACAGCGTAGTTTCCATCTTGGACTACATTATTTTGAGGGAGGAGTTGCAGGGTGGTTTCAGTACACCATTTGGGGAGGAGGTTTTCTAGAGAAGGGATCAACCTTTCATCTGGAGGATCTATTGGAGGAGGCCACATTATTTATCATATCATGTCAGCCCCATCTTTCCAGTTCATTTGTTGTAGTGGATCTTCAGCCCTAGGGCTTTGATTCCCATCTTGTATCTTGGTGTATTGCTGAAAAACCCTTTTTGGGTTCTTCATTGGAGGTTGTATAGAGCCTAGATCTGTATTGGTTGAATCTTTTGACGCATATAAAAGCCATAGATATTTTGTGTATTAATTTTTTGTAGTAGTGCATCCATGACTGCGCTATTGCAGTCTTCCAGCATTTTTGATATAGTACCAGCACCTCTTATTGAGGGTTTTGTTCATTGGAAGCTTATTTGATCTTGTAACATGTTTTTTGGCCCATTATTTAATACATATATGCTGTTGTTATGATGAATGGAAGGTCTCCATATTGGTCTAATACTTTATGTGATGTTTTACACTGCTATTTCCATGGTTTTGCACTATATTCCTGCTTTTCCCATTTGGGAATATTACATGAAAGTAGGTTAACATTTACATTTATGCAAAGTAGAGTCACATTTCCATTCCTAAAAATAGATAAGAATTTCCATTTCTACAACTAGTTTAGTTTATATTTTATGACATTCACTTCATAACATTAGATCAGTGAAAGAGGGACACATTGCATGTTGCACATATAGTGCCGACACCTCTTAAGTTTGTACGAACCCTGAGTTGATAATTTAAGTTGGTAGCCTTGGGAGTTGCAACATTCTTGTTGCAATACTGGGGCTCATAAATATACACAACAATAGCATGAATGTAGATGATAACACGACGAAATTTTGTAACAACAATCACTATCTTCTCATCAACACATAATAATATACAATACTATCCTCAAGATACTATAAGGGCTTCTCTCAAACCTTGACACTCACACTATATATTCACACTTATCATATGTATGATTATGAACATGTAACCCTAACTAGTTTAGCCTCCTTATTCTTGTCACGCTTGACAAGTGGGAAAATCAATTACAAAACTTAACTATTAATAATAGACCTTGAAGAAAGCACCCCACTTACAAAGGAATTTATCCAAGGAATACGTCGTCCTGTGCCTATAATAGCTCTTACATGTTCTTCCATGAAAATAATTTTTCATATCACATAAGAAAACTCTCGTCAAGATATCATAATGGTGTAAGAGGAATATGGAATACCTATCATATAACTTATCATAACCTTACATTGACAACAAATATAAGATCCCAAGCATCATAAGTGTGAGGATTCTATCAAAGGATACAAGCATATCTCCCACATGGCACACCCATCCAAAATGAAATCCCCTCCAACACCCATGCACCCTCTCCCTAGGTGAACACCTTGAAGTGACCAAAAACTAACACTTTCCCTTTGCAAGGAAGGTGTTCTTGACCAAGCCAATCTTATATTTGTAATTCTCAAACCCCCATTTTGTAGCAAGTTTTAGAACAATGTTAACAACTTGTGAATCAATTGGAAGATTAAAAAGTGTAATGGGTAAATTCTATATTTTATCTCTTGATAAATGGTACTAGATAGTAATGTTGTAACATACCTCCATCCACCCATAGCCCATACTAGGTGTTACACATTATTTTTTCACCGTCCCTGCAATCCCCATCCCGAACATTGGAGGACCATGTCAATGACCCCTCTGTAGTGACGTACATTTCCATAAATGTCATTGCATCCCTTGGCATGTCAGGAACATAATCTCTGTTGATCATTCCTCAAGCATACCTTCACAAACCTATGATTTTGGGTTGGGGCTGGTACGTAGTTATGGCCTTGCGCCCATTGACGCTCTGTCTCAGAAGGGCAGCTACGCTGAGTTGCTTTTGGAAAGTTTTTTTAAAATATAAATGGAACTTCTATGCTTTAACAACTTCATGAGTGGAGTCATGATGGTTTTTTAAACTAGATCAAGTCTAGTTTCTCCCTTTGGCCTATTAGTTCCTACAAATGTGCAACTCCCCAAAGGGATGGACCTATCCTCCACCTTATGTGGATCCCAAACCTCCTCCTCCTCTCCTATAAATTATTCTTCCTCACATTGATTCATATAGATGAACAATCATAGTTATAGCCAGCGTGTTGAAGAAAGCAGAGAAGAATCCATTTTTGAGAGAGAGCTTAAGCCCATTGCCTCATTGAGCCAAATGATGAACGAACACTTGAGACGTGCCTGACTGAACCCTTCAAAGGAGATGTAAAATGTCAAGGCATAATTTTGTAAACTTCTTTTTCATATATCAATAATACATGACTGGTTTCTGGTTCCAAATTAGTTTCCATTTATATTCAAATTGTTTAACTCTCCTTGACTAGTTGAATAGTTGTAGATGAATGTATACGTTTGTATGTTGTCATCGTTTGTTTGATATTTGTTCAGGTCCATGGACGTCGTCACCAATGGAGCGCAAGGTGTGAAGACAAATATCGAAGGATCGCTGCTGCGTGCCATGACAAAAACATTGGACCGAGGTAGGATATCTGCCCCAGTCCATCTTTCGCTTACAAAATAGGAATTTAGGAATTTAGCATGTTCCCTTGTTACTAGACCCACCCTAGCGCTAGAGGGATCGCCTCTATCCGCAGAGGGGATTTTCCTGCTCAACAAGTTGGTGACTCCACTAGGGATCAGTGTGTCTGTCGTCTGTCGTTGTTCGTTTTGAATTTTTTATTATTTGTCAAAATTTGGTCGTATTGTCATTTCTATGCTTTTTTTTGCTTATTTGATTGTTTCAAGCCACTCCACCTATTCTCAGAGTGATAAGCCTGGCTTTTCCTTAGTTTCATTTTCTCCTTTCCTTGGTTTCCTTACCCGGCGTTGTTTTTCTCTTGACAATGTTGGGGTACCCATGTTTTGGAAAGGTTGGCAATACTAAAAGATGAGACAACATCAAACCACTTTCGGACCTCAGGATCTAGCCCTCTTGGGTCCAGAGAGGGATCTCTCTATGATTTTCGAAGGTATATGTCTTGGAAGTTCAAAGGTTAAGATATTAGGCTAGTTATAAGGCTCAGAGTTTGTTTTTTTTATTCTTGTTTGGTTGTTGGGAATCAGGAATGAAGGGTTCAATATAAGACATGGATGAGCAAATAAGATTCTAGGCAAAGGAGAGATAATCCAGGGAACACTCAAGCCATTGGGAAATGGAGTCAGGAAAGGGTTTACTTGCCATTCAATGCGCAGGATTTCAGTTGGGCTAGTCATCTAAAGCATAGGATCTTAAAGATGATTGTGTGGTGGGAAAGGCAAGAAAGAAGGTGAAAGCAAGGAAACCTCCAAGGTGACCTTTAGAAATCAGGTCCAGGGACAGGACATGCCATTGAACACCTGTGATCTAAAATCCAAAGGCCAACGCTTCAGACAAGGAACATTAAAGATTTAGAACACAAAGTTAAAGACCTGAGATCAGAGAGAGACTTTGAACTCTCAATGCTTCAGCCTCCATCTTGAGGGATCTTAGAAAGGTTCAATTAATTGAAAAGGATCCTAGTGAGATAGAGACAAAGTTCTAGACCTCCCAGTGTTCCCAATTCATTCAATTAAATCCTAACAAGAACATCTAAAATCATATTTCATTAATTCATACATCAGCTAGCGATATATCTGACCACTACATTGGTTAAATCAATTGAAATCAAACCTCAGATACATAGATAGCAGAAAAACATTAAAGGAAGGGAGAGCAGAGACATAGGGTACCTAACAAGGGTAAATCCTATGCCAGATTTCTGATGCGTGCCAGAAGAAATGTAATGAAATGAAGTAAAACACAGAGACAGAAAACATCACCAGTTGCTTTAAATCAGGATCCAAAGAAATGTGCTTGTCATATTAAAAAGCAACACCAGTCAAGTAAAACATTACCAATAGCTTGATATTCAGTCTGAAAACATCTTCCTCAGCCTATCTCACAACTTTACACAGAGAACATGTCTCAAAGAAACAACTTGCAATTCTCAGATAGCCGATCAACAACCTTACAATGAGTTCCTTCATGAATTTTATAGCTGAAAGATGAGCAGGGGAGGTAGGTGAAAAACTAAATGTAGGATTAAAGCTCAGAAGTGGAAGAGGGCTGAAGGCCATTCTGTTAATTTCCATGCATTTATCTCTGGCACTCTTTGGGTGAAAGAGCGATCTTCTTCAGGCTTCCATTTACTTCAGTATGACTCTGATGCACTCTGGCTGTAGTACTCTGTAGTACTTTTGGTGAATAAACAAAAAGGTAAATAAATGGCAGTGAAGTCCGCCATATCGCATAACAAATGCTATGGTAGTTTAGGACTGTGGTTAGGGCTGAATTTTCTTCAGGAACACGGTAAGTAAAGGAAACAATATGGGCGCTTGGTCCTTTAGGGAAAGAACAATCTGCTGATGTGAAACTCTGATAGCATTGTTTTCTATGCGCTGGGCCTTATGTGTGATTCATGATGTATTTGATATGGTACTGTGCCTTAAAATCATTGGATTAGGCTCAAAATCTTCAATGACAGGCCTTAAACACTCTGTTTTCTCACTGATACTCTTTGTTGTTTCCACGTTTTACTCTGACTGCGAAATTTGTGCTTTAATGGCTCTGGGGAAGATTTTACAGAGTTTAAACTCTGTTTTTTAATGAGAACCCTGTCATAACGTCTTCTAAGACCCTTCTTCATGATTCCAGCTCCTGAGAATGGTCCTTTCCCGTGTTCTCTGCAACTGTAACAGAGACTGTGAATCATGGCGGTTTCCGCCGCTCGTACCCTACAAAACACACAAACACGTTAAGAAATCATGCATGGGAAGGGTGGATGCAGCGGGGACGATGAAATTGGTCATGCGGACTGGTGAAAAAGATGAAGCAATGGTGGAAAATGCGGAAATAAGGTATAAACTGCGACTGATAGGGTTTCGGTGGAGAAATGCGCGTGGGCCGTTCTATCATGGTCCGGTGGCGAAGATCGACGGTGGAGATTTAAATAGTGGGATGGATTATGAAAGTTGGGTGGAATGCATATAATCGAATGTGAAACATTAAAATTTAATATATATCACGAGAGTTAGAACTTAGGCGAAAATGCACATAAATGAATGAAAATGCAATGAAATTGGTCATGCGTGGTGGGACCCGGCATGGGCGGAGGGCGATTCCTTTAGGACCGTCGGATCTCAGGAGGGGATTGATGGCTACGATCCAATCGGAGGGGAGAAATGGGAGGGACGACAGTCTGATGAATGATGGCACGATTGGTTTATGACCGTTGGATCTTGGACTAATGGACGGTCGAGATTGGATTGGGGAGATCGCAATCGCAAAGGGCGGATGGTGGCAGCGATTGGAAAATGCGATTGCAATTGGAGCGAGAGAGCGAGGGTCGTCGGATCAACAGGGGAATCGATGGTGGAGATCATCATCGGCGGATCACAATCGGAGGCGCAGAGGATGGGATGCGATGCGACTGGTGCGATGCGATGGAGTGGCAGCCGTACGATCCAGATGACAGATCTACGGCGGAGATTGAATCGGCGGGGGGAAAAGAATGGAGCGACGGGAGGGGAGCGGGATAAATCTGAACCGTTGGATCTGGAGGGGTGGACGACTCGGATCGGATCGGGGGATCACGATCGGAAGGAACGGAGGAGTGGCATGGAAAAAGCTGCGATTGCGATTAGAGCGAGAGTGCGATTAGCGCTGGGCCGTTCGATCTGGGTGATAGATCAATGGTGGAGATCATGGCGGAGGTCTATAGACAAACCCAATCGCATCGGAAATGTTTTAGTTAACATAGATATGCGCTCGCCCGAAAACTCCGATTGCGATAAGAGCCCAGGCTTAAACTCTTGGTCTTGGGCACGGGGTCATGTGGGGAAGTGGTTTGCGGGGCTAGGCCAAAAGGGGCTATGCCCTAAAATAAGGTAGAAAGTGGGTTTTTGGCTCATTTTTAGTGCATTTCAAGGCCAATGAAGGGTAACGATAAGGGAAGAAAGGGGAAAAAAACCAAACCAGGGGTGCGTGCTTGGTTTAAAGGGGATTTTGGGATATTTTATGAGGACTAAGGGAGAAATTTTTGGGGTGAAAAGGGGGCTTTGAAAAAGGGGAAAAAAGGGGTGAAATGGAGAATTCTGCAGAGGTACAAGGGGAAAATAAAGGCCTTTTGGAGCGCAATTTTTACAATCAGTGAGGCCTTGTGGATGGAAATAGCAGAGGAGACTTTAACAAAGGACACAAGGCACAAGGAGGTTTCAAGGATGATGTGTTTTTCAAGAAAAATGCATTCCTTGAAGGCTCAAAAACAATTTAGCCCCCTGTTTGCTTGTCAAAATTTATAGGGGGGCTAACAGTGGCTCCACATGGGGATGGCTTCTTCTTGAAGGAGTAAAGAATTCATAAATGATCTTTGGAGTAGGCCAGGTGCCTTTTTTCTTGATACATTCTGTTCCTTCTTGGATCAGCTGCCACAAATTGTGAAGACATCAAATCAGCAAAGTATTTTTCCCAAACAATCTACCTACCCATCCTACAATCCTAGCATTTTTTCTTCTAGGGTGCATTTGGACTAGCAGACCCTTTACATCATTTATTTTTATAAACATAAAATAAACCTATTATAAATCTCCCCTTATCACTCCATGAGACTAGATTAGACTGTTGGTCTCATATGTTTCTCTAGCTAATCTAATATCTGCTGGGATTAGACTGTCCAGCAGATTTCTTCTCTACATTCTACAACAGAAATTTAAAAATAGTGAAACTGGGATTAGGCAGTCTAGTTTGCTGTAGATCCAAGGCATAAAGACAGTTGCACATGGACAGAAATTTGCAGAAAACTGAAAACAAAACTTTGAAGGCTTGAAATCTGAAGTTTGAAGCATCCTTCTTCTCGTTGTGACTCAAGTTTTGAACTTGTTAGAGTCACTTTCTTTTCTTCATTTCAGTTCTGATTTTGGGCTTGTTAGAGATGATTCTTCTTTCTTCTTTGCTGGTCCAGGTTTTGGGCATGTTTGAACCAACTATCTTTACTTTCTTTGGCTCAGGTTTTGATCATATTAGAGCCAATATTTTGCACTTCAGAGGTTCATGTTTTGAGCATGTCTAAACCTCTTCTTTCTCTCTGTTTTTTGAAACATTTTCTCTTTTTATTGAAAACAAAACACTGCAATGGTATGTACAATGGAAATGGAAACTAGAAACTAGAAATCAGCAGAAGTAGTGTTTTAGCATCCTGCCATTGACAAGACCCCCAAACAGCTATGTACCATCTAATTCTTGTAGAAAAAAGGCATTTGGACCCACAGTGGCCTGGATGATGTATGGACCTTGCCACAAACTGTCAAAATTGCCGTGCTTTCCTTTATCCTCTCTCCTTGAGTCCCACTTCAGAACTTTTTCTCCGATTTTGAAATTAGAAGCTTTGGTTCTCTTGCCAAAAAACTTGTTTATGTTTTCTTGAACTTTCACAGCTCTGTTATAGACCTCTTCCCTTGCTTGCTGGAGATGGATTGTTTGGTTTATCCTCCTTACCATGCTATCTCCTTCTGTCTGAATTTCTTGGACAAGTTTAATCACTAGTACTCCAAGGCTGGTAGGAAACACTGCTTCTGTTCCATAGACATGCTGATATGGTGACATGCTAATGGAATTATTTGTTGTAAGCTTGTCAGCCCATAGGGCATGCACTAAATTGTTATGCCATGACTTTTTTTTCTCTTCCAGCAGCTTTTTGATGATGGCCACCAGGCTCTTGTTTGATGATTCAGCTAAGCCATTGCCTTGTGGGCAATAGGCAGTTGAATGACCGAGTGCTATTTGATACCTGTGACAAAAATCAACCATTTTATTGGATCCAAAAGTAGCATCATTATCAATGATTATTTTCCTTGCGCAGCCAAACCGAGAGAGGATATGACCTTCTAGGAACCTAATGATGATTGAATCTGTGGCATTCCTAACAGGTATGGCCTCTATCCATTTAGTGAAGTAGTCTGTGGCTGTAAGGATCCACCTATGTTGTGCAGAAGAAGCAGGGTGTATTTCTCCAATGAAATCTAGGCCCCATTGCATAAATGGACCTTCAACAGTGATGGGTTGTAGAGGTAAGGGGAGGAGCTTTCTTTTGCCTTCAAAAATCTGGCATTTGTGGCAGGAAATTATCATCTTATGGATGTCATTGAAGAGTGTAGGCCAGTAATAACTAGCTCTGAGTATTTTGTTTGCAGTGGCCTTCCAGTTCAGGTGGCCTCCACACTCTCCTGCATGGAATTCTTGTTTAATTATTTCTACCTCATTTTTAGGTAAACATTTAAGCAATAGGCCATTTGTACTTTTCCAGTATAAGCATTCATTCAGTATGCAATAGTTTCTAGCTTTTAGCTTTAGGAATCTGGCCTTAGTATTTGATAGTTAGGGAGGGGCATTGAGGTTTGAGAGCATGTAAAGGATATCAGAGTACCAAGGAGAGTTTTGAAACTTCTCCTCAACAGTGAGATCAAGTAATCCTTCCTGCTCATCCAAGGCATCTATCATGTTTATGTCAAGGACCTGTAGATTTGATTCAGCCATTAGTCAAGCGAAGCCCTGACCTTTGATTAGTTTGGTGGGTTTTATCTCAAGGTCGTACACTAAGATCATAGCAATACATTTTCCCCTCTTCCCATCTGGGTCTTGGGACAAGATATCTTTGACCACTATGTTAGGCACATAGGCTATGGTGTGGGAATGCAGTATGTACACCCTAAAGTCTTTCAAGGCCTTGACCAAGGCATAGGCCTGTTTTTCCATTATGTTGTATTTCAAGGGTGCATCTCTGAGAGCTTTACTGAAGAAAGAAATGGGCTGCTCCATTCCCTCTGGGTTTTTCTGCAGTAGAACTGCAGCCACGGTATGCTCAGATGCAAATGAGAAAATTAGAAAATATTTTGAGAAATTAGGGCTGATTCGGACAGGAGCCCGGGTAAGTGAAAATTTAACTATTTCAAAATATTTTTTAGCCTCAACAGTCCATTTAACTCCTACACCTTTCCTTAACATGTTTTTCATATTCCTAAGGTGTTCAGCTAAGTTGGGAATAAACCTCCTGAGGAAGTTAATTTTCCCAATGAAGGACTGTAACTCTTTGATATTCCTCGGGTGTGTGATTTGTAGTATTCCCTCAACTCTTTGTGGGTCTATCCTAATCCCCTTCTCAGATATGATGTGGCAAAGAAGCTTACCTTCTTGCAGCCCAAATACAATCTTTTTAGGATTCAATGACAGTCTGAACCTTCTACATTTTTCAAAGACCTTTCTCAGATGTTTTAGGTGTTATTCTTCAGCCTTGGAATAGACTGTTATGTCATCCAGGTAGATGACAATGAAGTGCCCTATCTCATCGGAAAAATCTATGTCCATCGCTCTTTGGAAGGTTGCACCAGCGTTCATTAGTCCAAAAGGCATTTTAACAGACATAAACGTGCCCCATGGAGTGCTGAAGGCGGTCTTGAGTTGATCTTCTGGGAGTACTAACACTTGGTTGTAACCTGAAAAACCATCCAAAAGGGAGATCCTTCTTGAGCCTACCACTCTCTAAAGAATGTGTTCCATCTTCGGCAAAGGATAATTGTCTTTGAGTGAGGCCCTGTTAAGATTCCTGAAATCAATACACAGCCGGATCTCCCCTGTTTTATTTCTCACAGCCACCAGATTTGATACCCAATCAGATAACCTCACAGGAACTATTATGCCAGCCTCATACATCTTTTTAATCTCTTTTTCCACTGCAGGCAATTGTTTTGGGTTAATTCTGCGAAGTTTTTGTCTAAAGGGCTTCTGATTTTCTTTCAAAGGTATTTTGTGCTATATGATGTTTGTGTCATAGGCCTTTAGGTCCTCATAGCTCCAAGAAAACACATCGATGAATTCTTTGAACAAGGCAATGTATTTATTTTTCATGTTTGCCAGCAAGGACTTAGCCAGCTTAATCATTTTGGGTTTATCTTTAGTACCTACGTTGCATTCTTCGACGTCAGAATTTGAGTGCTCTATAGTGGGTTTTTTTGCTACATCATCAAAGTCAAAAAGGTCTTCTAAAGGTGCCAGACCTCGAGGTATGTTCTTATCTTTGGCCTGCAACACATCTACTTCCTCATTATCTGCATTTCCACATTTTTCATTTGGATTTCCAATCTGCTCGTCCAAAGCGTTTATTTCTATGTTACAAGGTGGTTCTTCCTTGTATGAGGGCTCTTCACTTAGGCAGATATCACCGGATTTCGAGTCTGAATCAGAAAATTCAAACTCGTTCCTGCCCATCAAGAAATCCTCAATCTGTTTATCGCCCTCAAAGACCTGCCAATATTTTTCGTTATCTGGCACTGCGGGTCTAAATTTGGTCTGTATGATGATTTGCTGGTCGCTTGGAGTCTTAAGGTATGAACTAGCTAGGCAAGCTAATCCATTTGCAATGACGTTTTGACTCCTAGGAACAAACACTAATTCGTATTCTACAAATGTTTTCAATATATCCACGACATCGTTCCTATATGCTCTCAACCTAGGTTGTTTGGCTGTGTATTCACCGTTTACTTGTTTTATAACCAAATCAGAGTCTCCCTGCACGGATATCCTATGGGCTCCTATTTTCTTCAACAGATTTAAGCCTAGGATCAGAGCCTCATACTCTGCGATATTGTTTGTACATTTGAAGTGCAGGTTGCAGGCATGGCTCTATGCATAGTCACTCTTTGTGTTATGTAGCCACACCCCTGCTCCAACAGTTCTCTTGGTGCATGAACCATAAAAGTTCATTTCCCACAGGGGTCCATTTTTCGTTTTATCCTCATTTCTCTCCCTATTGTGGGTTCCACTGGTTTGTTTTATTACGGGTTCTGCGTCGTGCTGTGGAGGGTTTCGTTCCTCATGTGGTATATGAGTTTGTGAGGGGTGACTAACTGGCTGATTACATTTGATTTTGCGTTTGGTTTGAATCTCTATTTCAGTGCACTTTCTAAGGTTTTCTTCCTCGTGTTCCTCTAAGTCGAGAGTAGCCATTATGCTAAGGTCTGTAGTCTTAACCCCTCTGTTTGTATCTATGTTTTCTAATTCTGGCTCTCCCAAAGATTCATCATTGCCGAAGATAAAGGAGTCCAGGTTTGTGTGTACAGAGTAAAGAGGAGAATTTTTAGGCTTTTTAGGGCTACTAACCAGGAATTTCATTTGTGCCTCCCTGTACAGTCTTCTCAGTTGGCTAAAAATAGGGATTGTGGCATATGCCCCATCCATCTGCATTGTACCCTGCAACTTGGCTCCCCAAGACCTTGACAGTAGCATACCATACTTAGGTGGCACATCAGCCACCACAACATCCATGACCATACATTTTGCTGGAATCTAGGTAAGGCTTACACATAGGTCTTTGATTAGGCCCAGACATTTTACTCTGCTAAAGTCAAAAGAATATAGGTCTTTATAGGGACGGGTTATCTCTAGGCCTAATATTTCCATAACTATCTTAGGCATTAGGTTGTGTGAGGCCCCAGAGTCATGCATTGCATTGTGAAGGATCTTATCATGGATATTAAGACAGATATAAAAATGGGGAACTACCCCTTCCTGAAATTTCCCTTCAATCTTTGGACCGAACAAAAGGGCTGGTTGGTCATCACTGAGGTTGACAGTGTCACTATTTTCACATAGGTTCAAAGCTTTCAAAATTTGGCCTTTATATATATCCTGAGTGGCCAGCTCAGAGAGTGGGACAGAGATTTTAATTTTTGCGATCTCACTTTCTAGGTTGAAAGTGGACTGATTCTTTGGAATGTTCGACTTTGCTTTGTTAGCCACTGCCTTGATGACTGAATCAGTGTGTTGATTCTCGTTATGTACAGTGTTGATGACAATTTTATTAGGAGCATTAACTGCAGTGCTAGTGCTGCTAGTTAGTTGGCTTTGTTTCTCACTGTTTTGGTTGTCCTTTTCTTTGTTCTTCCTAGAACTTTCAGCTGCTGATTTGTTACCTTCAACAGTCACTTTAGAAGATTTCTCAGGTATTTTCTTGATGGTAATCTCAGAAGCTTTTGGTTTGGAATTTTCTGGGCTTTTCTTGCTCCTAAGTTCATACTGTTCTCTAACCTGCATGATGGCATCCTCAAATCCAAGTTTGTAATCTTCAGATTCTAAGCTTTCCTCATCCCAACATGAGGATGAGGGATGATCTTCCTCTGCGTAGCAGTTTTGGATTGAATCTTCTGTTTCAAACATGTTTATTGTGTTCCCTTCAGACTCTTCTATGATTCCCTCATCCTCATCAAGAAATTTCTCTTGAAATGGGGAAATAACTTGTTGATCTGACTCTCTTTGTCTGTTGGGAGTGGTGTTGTTTCTTCTAAAGTTCTGGTTCTGGTTATGATTTTGGTTTCTGTTTTGATTGCTAACTATGACAAACATTTTTTCCATAATTTGCTGTAGCTTTTCCACGTTTCTAGGCAGACGTTCATAATTTGGATCAGATGTGGAAGCTACATTGTCATCCCTATATGTTACCCTTTTCTCAACTCTCAATCTAGCTTTTTTCTCGATCAGATTAGCCTCTACACTCACTGCTCCCTTTTGCATGTCTTCCAGTGTGTTGTAATCTCTCTCCCTAATCTAGTAGGCCATGTTAGCATCGAAGCCTTCAGGATATTTCACTAGAGCCATACCTTGGGGAGGTTTCATGTGTGGAGGAAGAGCGTTATAAACGCTGTTAAACCTTGTAAAGTAGTCATGGACACTCTCTCCTACGTTTCTTTTCAGGTTCTTGTATTCTGCTAGGATTTGGAGAGGGTTGGCCTTAACTTCCCATTTATTTATGAAAGTATGATATAAAGCTGGAAGGTCTTGGATACTATTAGGAGGTAGGCCTTTAAACCATTTTTTCACTTCCCCGCCTAAACTCTGGGCAAAGATTCTCATTTTGACGGTATCATCATCTATCTCCATGTAGTCAAAAGAATATTCCATCCTATCTACATGGTGTTGAGCTATGATGGACTCTTTTGCAGTGAAATGTGGGATCTTTGATTGATAATCATTAGGTAGGGGCACTAGAGGTCGAGGTAAGACCAGTGGTGCATACCAGGCTGCCATGATGATGTTTTGATGAGGTAAAGGGTTGGTTTGAGCAGCTGGTATGTGGATGACAGGGATACTAGGACCAGCAGAAGCTTGTTGGGCAGATTTAGGGTGGCAGAGCCCCAAGTTTTGAATGAAGTGAATATTAGGAGGTGTAGATGGAGGGGTTCCTCTGTCCCTAATGTGTTGACCACTATGAGAAGGTGAACCGGGAAGCTGAAGGTCTGGTTGGTCTAGAGCACTGAACGACATAGTTCTAGGTAGCCTATTTGGTGGGTCTAGGTTAAAAGGTGGGACTGATAGAGCTGTGAAGTCTTCTGGTGCAGAGTTAGCTCTATGGATATGATCAGAAATAGTTAGTATTTTAGGTGTAGGAGATCGCTTGAAGATGCTCTCAGGGTTGTCAACTATTTCAGGTGGGTTTGGATTAGGATAAGCTCTTGTGTGAATGGTTCTTGAAGCCAGAATGCTATTTTCCAATAAAGCAGCTTAACCCTACTTGTTACTTCTATTATGGTTGATGTTGTTATGAAGGCTGGTCTCCCAGTGGAGTTTTATGTGAACCAAGATAATCAGCAGGCCTACTAATCACCAGTGGAGTCTTTGATCTTTAAGGAGCTATGGAGTCGCCAGGTGGAAGGTTTGGGATGCTTCTGGAGGGTACACTGTCCACCACAGTGCTTATGAGATGTCCCTTTCAAGGATGTTTTCAAACACAGCAAACTCTAACCAGAGATTGACTAGGAAGGCATTTACCAGATATGTCACCTCTGAAAGAGGATGAGATCTGGAGGCTACCTGGCCCTTTCCAGACTCTGTCTAAGAGTGTGGAAGAAACACAACAAATGGTGTAGAAAGTGAATTTGCAAATGGAAGTGTTTCACTACCAACCTGGCCAGAGTTTCTAGGTTTTCTGAGGCTCTTGTGATGTAGTAGGATGGAAAATACTCAGAAGTTCCCCAGTGGAGTCGCCATTATGTTGGAGATGAAAATGGGAAATAGACCAATTGTTTGCAGCTATAGACTCTTATATTTTATCCCTAGCGGAGTCACCATTATGTTGGGGTTCCCATGTTTTGGCAAGGTTGGAAATACCAAAAGATGAGACAACATCAAACCACTTTCAGACCTTAGGATCTAGCCGTGCTGGGTCCAGAGAGGGATCTCTCTATGATTGTCGAAGGTATATGTCTTGGAAGTTCAAAGGTTAAGATATTAGGCTAGTTATAAGGCTCGGAGTTTGTTTTTTTTATTCTTGTTTGGTTGTTGGGAATTAGGAACGAAGGGTTCAATATAAGACACGGATGAGCAAAGAAGATTCTAGGGAAAGGAGAGATAATCCAGGGAACACTCAAGCCATTGGGAAATGGAGTCAGGAAAGGGTTTACTTGCTATTCAATGCACAGGCTTTCAATTGCGCTAGTCATCTAAAGCATAAGATCTTAAAGATGATTGTGTGGTGGGAAAGGCAAGAAATAAGGTGAAAGCAAGGAAACCTCCAAGGTGACCTTTAGAAATTAGGTCCAGGGACAGGACATGCCATTGGACACCTGTGATCTAAAATCCAAAGGCTAACTCATCAGACAAGGAACATTAAAGATTTAGAACACAAAGTTAAAGACTTGAGATCGGAGAGAGACTTTGAACTCTCAATGCTTCAACCTCCAGCTTGAGGGATCTTAGAAAGGTTCAATTAATTGAAAAGGATCCTAGTGAGATAGAGACAAAGTTCTAGACCTCCCAGTTTTCCCAATTCATTTAATTAAATCCTAACAAGAACATCTAAAATCATATTTCATTAATTCATACATTAGCTAGCGATATATCTGACCACTACACTGGTTAAATCAATTGAAATCAAACCTCATATACACAGATAGCAGAAAAAAATTAAAGTAAGGGAGAGCAGAGGCATAGGGTACCTAACAAGGGTAAATCCTATGCCAGATTTCTAATGCGTGCCAGAAGAAATGTAATGAAATGAAGTAAAACACAGAGACAGAAAACATCACCAGTTGCTTTAAATCAGGATCCAAAGAAATGTTCTTGTCATATTAAAAAGTAACACCAGTCAAGTAAAACATTACCAATATCTTGATATCAGTCTGAAAACATCTTCCTCAGCCTATCTCACAACTTTACACAGAGAACATGTCTCAAAGAAACAACTTGCAATTCTCAGATAGCCGATCAACAACCTTACAATGAGTTCCTTCATGAATTTTATAGCTGAAAGACGAGCAGGGGAGGTAGGTGAAAAACTAAATGTAGCATTAAAGCTCAAAAGTGGAAGAGGGCCAAAGGTCATTCTGTTTAATTTTTGTGCATTTATCTCTGGCACTCTTTGGTTGAAAGAGCTATCTTCTTCAGGCTTCCATTTACTTCGGTATGACTCTGATGCACTCTGGCTGCAGTACTCTGTAGTAATTTTGGTGAATAAACAAAAAGGTAAATAAATGATAGTGAAGACCACCATATTGCATAACAAATGCTATGGTAGTTTAGGACTGTGGTCAGGGCTGAATTTTCTTCAGGAACACGGTAAGTAAAGGAAACAATATGGGGGCTTGGTCCTTTAGGGAAAGAACAATTTGCTGATGTGAAACTCTGATAGCATTTTTTTCTGTGCGCTGTGCCTTCCGTGTGATTCATGATGTCTTTGATCTGGTAATCTGCCTTCAAGTCATTGCATTAGGCTCAAAATATTCAATGACAGGCCTTAAGCACTCTGTTTTCCCACTAATACTCTTTGCCGTTTCCACGTTTGCCTCTGACTGCGAAATCTGTGCTTTAATGGCTCTGGGGAAGATTTTACAGAGTTTAAACTCTATTTTTTAATGTGAGCCCTGTCATAATGTCTTCTCAGACCCTTCTTCATGATTCCAGCTCCTGAGAATGGTCCTTTCCCATGTTCTCTGCAACTGTAACAGAGACTGTGAATCATGGCAGTTTCCGCCACTCGTACCTACAAAACACACAAACACATTAAGAAATCATGCATGGGAAGGGTGGATGCAGTGGGGACGATGAAATTGGCCGTGTGGACTCATGAAAAAGATGAAGCAATGGTGGAAAATGCAGAAATAAGGTAGAAACTGGGACTGATAGGGTTTCGGTGGAGAAATGCGCGTGGGCCGTTCGATCATGGTCCGGTGGCGAAGATCGACGGTGGAGATTTAAACAATGGGATGGCTTATGAAAGTTGGGTGGAATGTATAGACTCGAATGTGAAACATTAAACTTTAATGTATATCACTAGAGTTAGAACTTAAGTTAAAATGCATAGAAACGAATGAAAATGTAATGAAATTGGTCATGCGTGGTGGGACCCAGCATGGGCGGAGGGGATTAACGGCTACGATCCAATCAGAGGGGAGAAATGGGAGGGATGACAGTCCGACGAATGATGGCACGATTGGTTTATGACCATTGGATCTTGGACTAATGGACGGTCGAGATTGGATCGGGGAAATTGCAATCGCAAAGGGCGGATGGTGGCAGCGATTGGAAAATGTGATTGCGATTGGAGCAGGAGAGCAAGGGTCGTCGGATCAACAGGGGAATCGACGATGGAGATCATCATTTGCGGATCGCAATCAGAGGGGCAGAGGATGGGATGCGATGTGACGGGTGCGATGCGACGGAGCGCCAGCCGTCCGATCTGGATGACAGATCTATGACGGAGATTGAATCGGTGGGGGGAAAAGAATGGAGCGACGGGAGGGGAGAGGGATAAATCCGAACCGTTGGATCTGGAGGGGTGGATGGCTCGGATCGGATCGGGGGATCACAATCGGAAGGAACAGAGGAGTAGCGTGGCAAAAGCTGCAATTGCGATCGAAGCGGGAGTGCGATTAGCGCCAGGCCATTCGATCCGGGTGATAGATCAACAGTGGAGATCGCGGCGGAGGTCTATAGACCAAACCCAATCGCATCGGAAATTTTTTAGTTAACACAGATATGCGCTTGCTCGACAACTCTGATTACGATAAGTGCCCAGGCTTAAGCGCTTGGTCCTGGGTGCGGGGTCACATGGGGAAGTGGTTTGCGGGGCTGGGCCGAAAGGGGCTATGCCCTACAATAAGGTAGAAAGTGGGTTTTTGGATCATTTTTAGTGCATTTCAAGGCCAATGAAGGGTAACGATAAGGGAAGAAAGGGGAAAAAAAACCAAACCAGGGGTGCGTGCGTGGTTTAAAGGGGATTTTGGGATAGTTTATGAGGACTAAGGGAGAAATTTTTGGGGTGAAAAGGGGGCTTTGAAAAGGGGGAAAAAAAGGGTGAAATGGAGAATTCTGCAGAGGTACAAGGAGCAAATAAAGGCCTTTTGGAGCGTAATTTTTACAATCAGTGAGGCCTTGTGGATGGAAACAATAGAGGAGACTTTATCAAAGGACACAAGGCACAAGGAGGTTTCAAGGATGATGTGTTTTTCAAGAAAAATGCATTCCTTGAAGGCTCAAAAACAATTTAGCCCCCTGTTTTCTTGTCAAAATTTATAGGGGGCTAAAAAACAGTCGTGTCGATTAGCGCGAGTTGCCTTTGGCACAGGAGCAATTTTCCCTGTTCAGTGCAGATTACTGCTGAACAATCACGTTGATTCCTGTAGGTTTTAGTTTGGGCCCCTTTCCTGAGTTTCTAGTGCATATTACCCTATGGATTGGTTTTTTTCTACCTGCACTACAAGAAAAAATGACATTATTGAGGGTCATGCTTGTGACGGACCTTTAAGGTCCTTCACCAATGTCACATATGGTGAAAGTCCTTAAAAAAGCGTTATTGTAAGTGCATATAGTGACGGTCCTTTAAGGTTTGTCACTAAATTCATTTTCAGTGACACTTTTGGTGAGAGTTGATAAAAGCCCGTCACTAATTCTCTATTTGGTGACACTTCTAGTGACGCTCTTTTATTGACCCTCACTAATGCTATTTTTGGTTACTTTTGGCGACGGTCGAAAATTTTTCATCATCATTGATCATTCCAATGATTTTTTGATGACGCTATGTGCATGTTACTATATTTTTTGTCAAAAGATAATGGTTTAAGACCATTGTTATGGAGTCTTTTTCATTATGTTTCCAAGGCCATATAGTGTTAGAGACAATAAATTTGTTAAGAAGTAATTAGTGTGTATCATTTCCCTCGATTAATGAGAATATAGTTTTCCTACGAGTCAATACATGATTCATCTCTATTAGGTTTATTATCTAACAAATTCTCTTTAGATAAAGTTCCACTAGTGTGTGTAGAAATATATTATTTAGTACATAATAAAGCTTTATAAATTTGATTAATGAGAGATATCTAACACTCCTCAACACTCTTGGCACATATTAACATGCTTTGGCACACACTAACATTCCTTGTCACCTCGCATGTATTATAAAATCTTTATACCTAGAACATATTGCCATGACTAGGACACCCAAGCACATGTTGGCAAGTCCTATCATAACATAACAATCTACTAGCATGTGTTGGCATGCCTTGTAGTCCCTAGCATTCCCTGGAACACTTTGGCATGCATTAACATACATGAGCACTTAACACATGACAATGGAACTTGGCATGTATTGGAACCTATTATTAGTGTGCCTAGCATGCCCCTTTTAAAAAAAAGATAAAGTCTTGAATTATTAACCCTCTTATGTGTTCATTTCCTTGCAGTTTAGCTTGGTTCTTATTTTTTTTGCCTCAATACTCCTTGACACATGTTGGCATACCCTAGCACCCGTCACATCCTAGCATGCCTTAGCATCTTGCATGTCTTGACACTATTTGGAACATGTTAACACACACTACAACTCCCTAGCACACTATGGCATTTATTGACATGCACTGATATTCCCTAGCATGCCTTAATAGTTATTAACATACCTTTTCACTCCCTCCTTGGAATTCTAGCTAGCACTAGTTGACACTCCCTGGCACACCCTCGTATTCATTCACTTCCATGCATTTTGACCCAGTGCTCCCTTATGTTGCCCTATTTCTCCTTAACACTCCTCAGCATGCATTGGCACACTTTGTCACACCTTAGCACTCTTCAATGTGCCCTTCCACTTCATAACATGTGTATCACACCCTAACACATATTGGCACTTGGCACGTGTTGGCGCTTGAAAAGTATTGGCATGTCTAGCATTCATTAAGATGCCTTGGTATGCTTTGGCATGGTTTAATATTAAATTTATTTGAGATCAATTATTGGAAAGTAGATGACAAGTAACAGAGGATGATTTGGCACTTAAAATGCATTAATGCACTAACACCTGGCACTTGGCACCTATTTCCACCTAGCGTTGGTGTGCCTAGCATGCCCCTCTCGGAAAAGGTAAATTGATGACTTATTAAACATATGATGTGTTAATTTCCTTGTAGTTTAACTTTTTTCTCCTTTTCGTTGCCTCGATAGTCCGTGGAAAATATTTTCACACCCTTTCACATCTTTTCATGCCTTATCACTTGACACATATTAACATATTTGACATGCCTTCAAACTATCTAGAACATGTCAGAATTCCCTAGCATGCCTTTCCACTCATGCCCTCACAACTAGCCTTACATTTTTTCACGACTTTGGAACCCAATCAAGTCCTTAGCTACTACAGTTCATGTGACATTGGCCTGCTTCAGCCGCAACAATTTAACCAATTGCACCTACTACAAGTATATTATGCCTTGTTCACCTAAGAATTGCCTATACCTCATCTTAGGCTACTCATGTCCAAGTTTAACTTGTCCCACTTAAGAACTTACAAACACAAGGATCACATCTATCCATGTCCATAAAACAACTAAGAAACATAGCTTACATAGGAAATATTTCACATGTATGTCCAGTTCATATAACAATACAGCATTAACTGAGAGTTTGCAAGAACCACAAGATACACAAGACACACAAGATATAAGTTGGCAGAAGCCGAGTGCCCCAAAACTTAACATAACAATGTAAAATATGAAATTGTCAAAAATAGTTTAAAACATGATCATTCAGCCAAAGTGTGCCGCTAGTCATATACAAATAATAGATAAAGGAAAAATAGTGTTGTGCCCAACACAAAGTGTCCCTTTGTCTAAAAATTCTTTGTTGATCCCCTTATCACAATCATAGGCTTGCCTCTTGCAAATCCTATTATGAACTTATTCTAACACACTTCATCCTTGGCACACTTGAATTCACTGACACTCCCTGTCACACACTCTTATTTGTTCCTTTCCATGCATTTTGACCTAGTTTTCCCTTGTGATGCCTCGACACTCCTTAACACTCCTCAACATGCACTGACATTTTTTGGCATGTGTTAGCACACATTTTAATTCATTGGCATGCCCTAACCCTCCCTAGCTATCATTCCCTCACAACTATCCTTAATTAATTTGCAACTTGGGAAACCAACCAAATCCTCACTTGACTACAAGAGCTTGACCAAGTTACGATTACTACAACTAGACTATGTTATTGAATTATGTAGCTTGGGAGGTAATCCACAAGCCTATTGAGATGGGTTTGTGTGAGTTTTTTCACAAAAGGCTTTGTGGGAAAAGAACCCAAGCGAAGGGGTTTTGGACCTAAGATGGGGTTTAAAATATAAAATAAAATTAAAAGGGACAAATAATATTTCCTAAGGTCTAAGTGGATAAAGCCCGTAAGTTATAGAGGGTTCTTAATAGGCCTAGATAGGAAAATATATTTAAGGAGGCCTTAGTATGAAGGCAAGAACATCAAGTGAGAAGGATCTCATTTGATCAAGGAGGTCAAGAGAGATGTAGTCTTAAATTTGGTCGAGTTAGAGGGTTGAGTAAGGGTTGCTAAAGGGCGGCCATTATCATCCACCAAGAGAAAGATCATCATGTGAGGGTACACAAGAATGTCACATACCTTAATGGGTTCAAAATAGGAATTAGGATGACATACTATTGGTTCTCTTATGGAAGATCAAGCTCAAGAGAGGCAACTCATGAGAATTTGGGCATGTGATTTCAGTGGTCTTTCTGTGTGAAGGCCACATAAAATTTTGAAATAGTAGAGAGGGTTGAGACCCTATCTTGTGGTGGTTAGTAGGCTACAAGGTATGTGATAAATACCAACACAACTGGAGGAGTGGTTGCACTATAATTTAGGCCAGAATAGAAGTAACCACAAGTGTAATGTTGACTAAGGTAACCGTAGTTTGAGGGTCATAGAGATCTAACGTTCAGGTCAAGATTTAGTCAAAGATATTCCCAGAAGCTATGGATCCATATGAGCTAGGTCGAGTCCCTTATGGAGGAAATAGTTGTTGTTTTTGCTATGGTGGATAGGGTTTGTTCTAAAGAAATTAGAATAGAAGTATAATACCCTAGTTAGGGAGGTTTCCTAGCATGTTAAATCCATAAGGTATGCCCTTAAGACTGTGAAAAATCTGTGTAGAATAAGAGGGGTCGTTACCCTTAGAGATAGGTTTATCTCTACAATATATACCACATATTTGGAATATGGTTTGCATGAGTATGTGCGAAGATAGAAAATCCAAAGGAAGGTGGAACCCGAGTAGAAGATTGAGCATAATAAATGTGCCATATGAGGAATGGATTGACATGAAGAGGAGTTGATTTTGGTGGACTGTCTGTAGAGTTTTGGACAGAGATCTAAAGCAAACTATAAATATTTAGTTAATGGACTATTAGTGGATGATTTGTGACCCTAGTTCAGTCATCTATAAATTGTTAGAAGGATGACAAGAGGAGTAGTTCAAATTTTGTCATAGATTGGACAACAAAGAAATTGGTACACAAGAATAGTGATTTTGATAGGACTCAAATCACTATTAGGTGGCAGATTTGAAGAGCCCTAGATGAGGGCAATGTTGTGGGCACTAGATCAGTAAACGAATTGACTGTGGTTGGGAAAATTGATGGCAGTCCAAGTACAGTTGGGGGGTTGTTAGGTGACTGTCAAAGAGGATCCCTAACTCTTGTACTTTTGAAGGAAAAAAAGACTGGTAGAAGGGTAGGTGTATTGGGCCTAAGGATGTGCAGACTTTGAAGGACTAAAGTAGCATACAAGTGAGCTAGCCAATAGCCCTAGTTCACTATATTGTAGAGGATTGAGTCAGTGAAAATATTGGAAACCTCCATAGCCCTAGACTTGTCATCTTGGAGAAACAATATGGAAAAAGTGGGCAAACCAAAGAGCTATTCACAAACGGAGTTGTGAACAAATAATCGAAAACCCTAAGTGTGACCTTAAAGGAAAAAAGAGGTAGATATAGGGAACAAAAATTTGAGCCAATTTCATTAACCTAAAAGAGTTGAGTTCATTGATAGAGGAAAATTGAGGAGGTGCATAATGGGAGGCAAGAGGAACTTCCAGATGTGTTCAGGACATGTGGATTGAAAGGGCTATGTGTGGCCACCATAAAAAAGTGGGTCAAGTGTTGTCTTGTTCGAGATAGATTGGTTATCAAAAGACTAACACCAAGCCCTAGTTGTATTACTTGTATGAGTGTGATTGTAAAGTGCCATGATCCCTAGTATGAGAGCTCTAGCCTATTCTATTATAGTTTGTAATTTAATGAAGAATGGTTTGAAAAAGTTACAAATTGTCATGTGCACTAGTTGATTCCCTAATGTGTGTATATTTCTTTGTGCAAAGTAGACGTGTTGTGGCACTTGAGTGTGTTTACATCAAATATTCTAAGACCAAGCACACATTCTCATATGTCGTGGAAATTCAACATATGCCTTGTTCACCTAAGAACTACCTGTAACTCATCTTAGGCTGCTCATGTCCAATCTCAACTCATCCCACTTAAAAAGTTACCAAGACAAGGCTCATCACATACAAATGTGGTTGCATAACAACTAAGCAACACAATTTACATCTTGACATTCCATAGCACCTAGCATGTCTTAAATGCCTTAATGTCACTATGTGGCATGTGTTAGCATCCCCTACATTCCTTGGCAAGATTTTACACACCCTAAAACACCCTAGAACTTCCTAACATGCCTTAGTAGTTTAGCATACCATGGCACTACCTAGCATATAACCTTGTCACTCCCTCCTTAACACACCTAGAACTCATTGACACTCCCTATCACACACTCTTATTTGTTTGTTTCCATGCATTTTTATCTAGTTCTTCGTTGTGTTTCCTTGACACTCCCTGAGACTCCCTAGCACACATTGGTACACCCTAACACCTAGCACATCTTGGCATGTCACCCTAACACTCTAGAATCCCTTGTCACTACCTAAAATACCTTGTCACTCTCTCCTTAGCATACCTAGAGCTCATTGACACTCCTAGTCACAAAATATTATTCATTCATTTCCATGCATTTTTACCTAGTGCTCCCTTGAGTTTCCATAACATTCCTTAACACTCCTTGGCACGTGTTGGTACACCCTAGCACCTAGGACAACTTGGCATGTCAACATGGCCTCTAACATGCCTTAACACTACCTAGCATACCTTGTCACTCCCTCCTTATCACACCTGGAACTCTCTGACACTTCCAATCACAAACTCTTATTTTTTCATTTCCATGCATTTTGACGTAGTTCTCCCTTATGTTTCCCTAGCACTTCCAGTTAACACTTCCTTGAAGGCGTTGGCACATATTGGCTGCATGTCGCCCTAGAACTCTAAAATTCCTAAGCACTGCCAATAATTCCTTGTCACTCCTCCTTATCACACTTGGAACTCGTTGACACTCCTTGTCACACACTCTTATTCATTCATTTCCATGCATTATGACATAATTCTCTCTTATGTTTCTCTAGCACTCCATAACACTCCTTGGCACACATTGGCACACCATGGAACTTGGAACATCTTGGCATGCTTTCCTAGAACTCTATCATGCCTTGGAACTGCATATCATACCTTGTCACTCCCTCCCTATCACACCTAGAACTTGATAAGACTCCCTATCACACACTCTTATTCATTCATTTCCATGCAATTGAAACTAGTCCTTCCTTTTGTTTAATTAATTTCCTTGTTTTGGGTTAAATATGACCGGGAAATATAAAAAAATAAGTTATTTCACATGGTGAAAGCAATTTTACTTAGGGTAAAATTGGTCTTACATGGTGTACTTGGGTTCATCTAATGATAATAGGTTAGATGACCAAAAAATGGTGTAACAAATTTCCCCCCAACGTACGAGTGTTAGGAGCAAATCGTATGACCGAAGTACGTTGTAAGAACTCAATCACTAGACATCAAGAGGGAAGTGAGAGAGAGAAATGTAAGGTAGTCTAATGTGCTAAAGGACTATACCCTGAGGAGACGAGACTTACAGGTGCAAAAAGTCTCTATTTTATGAAGTGGTACCTGTGCTAAAGGTGGCGGGGGAGGCATACCTATTCCCGGCGAGACAAAGTACAAAGAATAGGAAGTCCAGTAAACAAGGAACTGAAATATAAAGTACATGCTAGCATAAAAACAAGCCAGAAAATAGAATGATGAATCCCACATACATGTTGTGCCTGGTATAATAGCGAGGACTTATACAATAATAGTTTAGTACATGAGATACAAATACACCCGAAATGCCCCCCATACACGGGGAAGAGCTCGCAAAATCTGACTGATACATGTAAATCGAAAAGGCGCTGCAAGTGGCTGAGGCTGACATCATCAAATGTAAGGAGCTGCATCAAAGGCTGAAATGAAGAAGTCATCCGGGCATGTGGGGGGCTACCTGCAGGGCCATCCCCTCATGAGGGTTGAGACATCTCACACACACTCGAGAATCATCAATAGCTGCTGCTGCATCACTGGACCATCAAGTATACGGATCACGATCATGTGGACAGGAGCTCGAACCAAGGTACATCGCCCTCTAGACCTGGCTTCTGGAGTAAATGAGCTGATGTCGATAGAAGGAGGTCCGCCATAGGTGAGGCAATAAGGGGTCCCCAACTAAGGCGCGAGAGAAAATAGTGGAGTGATGAACAGACGGACACTAATGATGATGATGAAATGAGGGATACTGAGTAGTGGATGGACGACTTCCCTTGTTAGAGCATAAAGGGCATGAATGGCTTGGCAGCGACTGACACAAGTAAGGGATAGGGGATAATGGTACTGAAGTCCATAATGTGCGACACAAGAGAGGGACCAAGCAATGAAGGATGGAGGACTATAGCAGGGTAGAAAGGGACTCAGGATAGACTCCATGAATGTGATGATGACTCAACTCGGATGCTCTAAACAAGGGCGACTCGATGGTGTTTCCACAAGGTAAAGGTCCAATGGGGGACCATGAAAACATGAGTACAGGATGGTAACTCATGACGAAAATCAACACGAAAAAAGACAAGTAAGGAGGCAAGGTGGTGCCCCAAGTACAAGTGTTGTAAGTGGAGACATTCAATTTGGAGGAGAGATAAATAGACCCTTCATGGAAAAAATGAGTCCTGGTTAAGTGTCAAAACATGAAAAACTAACAGATACCCATTTGAGTGCTCGATGCGAGCTTTCCAACGGTGTAGACGGTGTGTCAAACGGGGCTATGGTTTGGTCACAGCGGGCGAAAGAAAAAACAGGGGTTTTTCTTCTAATAGGGCATTTTCCCTCCAAAATCATTCATTTGCTTGTGTAGCCATGGTGAATGTGGAGAGGAGAGAAGGCCATAAATCTTGCAGCGATCGTAGCGGACAAACCGACCGTTGGAATCGCGATCCGTCAGTTGTAGGTAAGAGGCCTAATATTACTCTTTGTTTTTGATGGATTCAAAGTTCAGATTAGGGTTTTAAATCTCAGTAACTTCTCCTACTTCATCATTACGGCCGGGTCGCACTTTTTGGGGCAAAAAATGTGACCTGGGACACAGGTTTGGGCCTGAATAGTGCGACCTAGCCCAGGGTTTGGCCAAAAAGTGTGACTTGGTAGAGGGGGGTGGTTTTAGTGCTGGTATGGACTGAGATTCAGTTTTGGTGTGAGTGAATGTAGTTTTAATTATCTGTAGACTGACAAAGATGATGGTTTTCTGCAGATATGGAAAATATACGGATCAAGTGGAGAGAGAGAGACCTAGTTACATTACGGATAGAAATCCAAGCGGATCAGGGTGTCCGTCATGCATTGGCTAGGTTTGGGGTTCTAAAATTTGTGGAGAACCCTTTGATGAGGGCTGGGGAGCCCTTGTTGGCCCCGATTATCAGTTATTGGGATCCAGATCATGAGGTGTTTATAGTGCAGGGTCACAGGATTGAGCTGACAGTCCAGGATCTGTATTTCCTGACTGGTCTCCCACCACTAGGGATGGTGGGAAATACACAACCAGTGTTACCGCGTGGGCGTAACATCATGGAGTTTGTTGAGCGACATTGTCGACCAGGTGTTTGAGTCAAAGGGACTCGAATATCGATTGGAGATCTAGAGAGGTTGGAGACCCGGGCAGTGGCAGCAGCAGTGTTGTGGATCTTGGGCAACCAGGCGTTCCATCACATCACTAGAGGGAAGATGATGATTGTAGAGAGTGTGTTGGGTGGGACCTACTATGGGTGGGCCCAGATGATTTTGGTGTCGGTGAAACGACAGCTGTCGTTATGTAAGCGGCAAGTGAATCATGATTGTGCCTATGGGACGGTATTGTGCTCTTTCTTCTTTGAGAAGATCCTAACCTTATGACCTCGTATACAATTACCTGATGGGGGTCTGAGAGAGCCTCGGATGCGTTGGTGGGGACGACTATTGTGTAGAGGAGGGGGAGGGGCAGTCAGACGGGTGTTCCGACCAGAGTTCTTCGCCCATTGGGATTAGATGCCATTGTACATAGACGACTATCCCTATAGTGGGATGAGTTATTGGGGAGATCCGGACTTGCCGCTTCCTCCTGGTCGAGTATGGGGGCCCGATGGTAAGTGACAAGAAACTAATCTGTTATGTGCATTTTAGAGTTTGTGACTAGTATTCATGGTACTAATCCTTATATTTTTTGGAATGCAGATATAGCTCCGGTAAAATCGGCCGGATATATGGGACGACCTGCAGCAGCAGGAGCTACAGGTGCAAGTGGATCAAGGACGGCACAGAACAAGGATATGGCTGCTCTGTTGGAGGACATCCATCGTAGATGCGAGGGGCTACTGACCGGTGTGTCGGAGCATGGTTGGCAGGATTTAGACGACCAGTACATAGAGTTATGTATTGGGCTACCCTCAAAATGACGAGGTATCATACGATGCATGGCGATGGCCGGTCAGACTGTGCGTGATCTACGAGCTACGGGAGCAGAGCCGTTGGCTCGAGATCCTCCAAAAAGTGATTAGATATAGGGCAGGTAATGCCCCCTAGTGTCGATGTAGGGGCAAGTGGTGCCCCCCATTGTTGTAGTTTTGTTTTTTGTAACATGCTATGGGCATGTCATATGTTTCAGAGTAGATGGACTCTAAAAACACATGTTATATGATATATATGAGTTATATGCATTTTTTTGATGTTGTTAAATGTTATTGTCTTGTGTGTGATAAATTCCAGTCTAGAACATGATTTGCGATTTGATCTACGTAGTGATTTTGACTTCTAGGTATATGGTTGAAAGTAATAAATCTAAATTCACGTATCAAAAGTTTCACTCGTAAATATTGTCTAAACAGGATAGGGTTATGCACACGATAGACACCATTAAGTTGTAAGACAAGAAGTAGGGAATCTAAATGCACGTGCAGATGGAGGATGTGATGAGAGAGGGCATCGGCTAAGAGACCACGTACTGCATCATATTTGGCTTGATTGTTGGTGGAATTATCAATGCAGACCCCATTTGCAAGAACCAGGGTATGCAAGGGGGTAAAAATGGCCCATGCCATGGAGGCGAGATTCCGGGAATAACGGCTTGCCCCATCGGCATAGCCAAGATAATGTGTGGACAAGAGGGTCGGTGGAATAGTGTCACAAGATAAGAAATGGGGGTAGGAGAATAAGGATGGCAGCGTGAGTAGAGGGTAGTCATCCACTGACAACTACGGGAGGGAGCAGTCTGGGTGGGAAGTCTAAAATGCATAGATCGAATAGAGAGAGATGAATGAGAACTACGGAATGAAGAGCGTGAACTCATGCTATGAAGGACATCATAGATATGGATGGTATGATCTGGATTATCAAGGAAACCACATGATGCTGCAAAGCTACCTAAATCATTAGTATGGGAAGAGAGGCGCATATACGGGTCATCGCGGGGAATGACAGAAGAACAATTTAAAATATGGTAAAAGCATGAAGAGCCCAAGAATGTTGCTGAAGGAGAATCACGCAAAACAGATGGAGTGGATTCAGAGGGAATGTAATCCGAGGGTCGTGCAGATGATTATAGGTATAGGAGGGGGTCAGCAGGTTCCGACATCTCGACATCAGGGGGAGGAATGTCAATGGTAGCAGGGGGATCCTCGAGTAGATCCTCGAGGAAAGGTATCTGACCGGCGGGGTAATGGCCAGGAGGGATGGCTCCCATATGGCGGAGACCTGAGGGAACTGACTTAGGAGGGTAGGGAGGTTACTGAGTCTGAGGGATGGGAAGGTCCAAGCGGGAGACGGTCGGTCGACTGAAGCGAAGGGCTAGGAGCAGGTTGCGGTGGGTGAGATTGAGGTTGCTGACTAGCCAAAGCAGGTTGTGGAAGGTCAACCTGAGATGAGTGCATCATGCAAACATTCGGTAAGTTGGGGTCAGAGATAGGAGGGGGTGGACCTGGAAAAGTGCCAAGCAAGGAGGAATATTTGTAGATGCCAGGGGAAACACTGGTCAAAGAATCAATAGTTTTCTTATTGGTGACAGTAGAGACGGTGGACTCAGGGGAGGTTTGAGATTTTGGTTCGTGGTAAGTCAACTGGTCAATGGTGACAATCTTTCCATTATGAGGAAAAAACATCTTGTGGTGGACTGCGAATGGGATGGCAGACATGGCGTAGGTGTAACTATTCCCCAAAAGAATGTTGTAGTCAAGAGGGGCATCGATAACTTCAACGTCGACACAAACAGTCTTACCCGCAAGGGTGATAGGACAGTTACAGAATAGGCCAATGGGTTGGGAGGCATGGCCATCCCACGCACGAAGGGTGATTGTGGAAGGGGCCAGCTCAGGAGATCCAAGTTGTTTCCAAACTGAAGTGGACATCACACATGTAGATGCCCCCTCATCAATGATACACCGAAAAATGTTGGCATTTCGGATTTTGACTGGGATTTGGAAAGCAACAAAAGCAGGTAGGGGGGGATGGTCTGACTGACAGGCACTGAAAACAATCAATTGGTCATCGGCAGGATCTACAGCGCCCACGGCAGATAGTAGAGCCTTCTTTTGGGAAGGACATGACTGGAGGAGTTCCAGTGTTGAAATGGCGGCAGGAGATTGCACCAGATCATCTACAATGCTATATGAATGGGCAGCCCGACCAAAGGTAACATTTCAGCGTAATGGGCCCTTAGGAATCTTGGTATGAACCTCAGCTTTGGGTGGAGGGATTTGCAAGGGACCATTGGGTGTTGACAGAGGCTCTGTAGGACCTGAGGATGGGGACTCGGAGGTAGACGGAACAGGAGGCGTGGAGTACTAATGAGACCGAGTTTGAAGGTTAAGGTCGACAGTGAGAGGTTGGTCAGTGGCCATCATGGGAATCTGGTAATCGGAGGAATTAGAAGGGGAAGGTTGAGTGGTTATTGGGGCATGAGGTGGTTGGGTGGCCACGAATCCTTATTGAGGGAAAGGATCGGTAAACACAGTGGGTTGAGAAGTAGCCGTATTGGGAGGGATAGTAGGGGAGGAGTGTTGTCCCCGCACAATGGCCTGAGACTCCCACATCTGCCACATTTGTGGTAATAAGGGACAATCGTGAGTGTAATTGCCAAAAACACCTCAACACGAACATGGCTTATTGGTGCGAAGTGGCCTGTCCGGCTTGGGCTGAGAGCCCTGTGGCTAGTTGGCAGTGGGAGAGTCAAGACTTGAAGGATTGGATCCACGATTACCAGAAGCGGGTTGATTTCCTTTCCGCTTTCTTTGAGAAGGAAGAAGATTAGTTGCCCCCTGCTGTGCAAATACTTGCCCTGGAGGGGGTAGTAAGTGCGGTGGAGGGGGTGGAGAAGGCAAGGGAGTGGGAGGTCCAAAAGCTGGAGGAGCTAGGACACCAGGCTATGGGTACGGATAAGGGGTAGGATGGGCAACATTAAGGTAAGCAGGAGTGTGGGAAAAAGGAGGAGGCATGTCGTATCCTGGATACATGCTACCTAGAGGGGGGAAAGTGCCAGAGGGGCTGGCCCCTCCTGGAGGGAAACCATAGCCATGAAGAGGTTGGGCAGAGGTATGTGACAGAGCTCCAATGATACCTTCGGCAGAGTGAGATGCCCCTGAGGCATTAGGGCCACCGGGCTTGGGGAGGTCAGGAAGGACGGTATAAACATAACCATATTGGGCATAAATAAGGTCATATTTCAAGGCTATTTGGAGGGCGGCTTCTTTGGTTTGAGGGAAATGGGAGGGGACATCTTAGCCAATGGGAGGTAAGAGAGAATGAAGGAACCAGTCCATATAAACCCGATCTTCAAAGGGAGGAGCGCGACATAAGCTTCTTCTTCGTCGCCATTCCTGGACATGAGCAGAAAGGCGAGTCAAAGAGGATTGACAAAAAGAAGTTAAAAGTTCGGTACCAGTGTCGCATCGGAGAGGGAGCTGGAAATAAGATAAAAAGGCTTGAGCAATGGTTGTAAAAGTGGTATGGGAGGAGGTGGCCTGTTCAACATACCATTTAGAAGTTTCGCCGGTAAGCATGCGTTGGAACAATCTAAGACGAATGGAGTCATCACTAATGGAATTGGATGAACACCACATATGGAAAGATCGGATATGGTTGGAGAGATCTTCACTAGCAAGGCCTTTGAACTTAGGAATGTCGGAAGGGAGCTTGGTTGGCATAGCAAGCCAACTAACATAGTGGCGGATAGGATCATTGATCAGCTGATTAAAGTCGGGGAGACTAAGGCCGGCCATATAAGGGAGAAATGGGGCAGTCGAGGTAGGTCTCTTAGTGGTTTCGCTGGAAACGGACCCAGCAGTAGAACTGGGGTTGCCGTTGGCGCTAGGCCCTGAACTAGACCTGGTGAAGGTAATAGGGGGAGAATCAGGAGTAGGGGGAGAACCCGAAAAATGAGAAGAAGAGTCGGAGTGCGGACTCGGGGGAGGAATTACTCGATGACGATGGGAAAGAGGAAGTTGATCGACCGGAAACTAGGGGTGAAGGCCAAGAAGTCTTCGGGAGAAGCGCCTTGGGGGCGCAATGATGACGGGAAGAAGAAAAACCGACAAGGGCAGGGAGGGACAAAATCAAGGGAGGTCAAGGGTAGAGAGGTGTAGTGACAATTGATTTTAAAGTCTTTGCCAGGAGGTGATAACCAGGATCTTCTTCGCTTAGGGTCACTGTGTGGCGTGCATTAATTTTAATTGTTTAAACCCAAACGTTTTGAGAGTAAAATAAAAAGTGTGCTGCGTAACTAAAAATAAATCTGTAGTAAATAAGACTGAAATAACAGAAAATTAACAGCTAACAATGCATCAATCTAACCCAAGAAGGTGGGTTTCTCAAAACTAGTCTATAAGAGGGAAAAAACTAAGCAAAGCACACAAAAAATAGGCCAATAGATCTAAGGTCGGTAGGGATGGGGATCTAAAGGAGAAATTTGCTGAAAAGAGGTGCAAAGAACAACAAAGAGGCAGAGGCAAGGTTGCTGCTAAAAAGGAGGGGATCAACTAATAGTAGAGGGGACAAGGAGGCAGCCCTAGAAATGAACCCAAACAAAACTATATGAGGTGATTTGAAAGGGATAAGAGCTGATCTAAAGGGATCTGAAAATGAGGTATCAGATCTGAAAGGAATAAGGCTGAAACTCTGGAGATTCAGACTTCTGAAACAGTAAAAACTCTCCCACAAAAAATGGAGGGTACTAGAGCCCTAAGGGGCAAGATTCCCACTTAGTTGAGTGAAACAGATCAGAAACAGGTCTAAACAGGCGGAGACAGAGGCTGGAAAACCCTGACAAAAGATTCATACAAACCCAGAAAAAGTGCTGGAAAATTGCAGAATAAAGTGCAGGTCGCAGGTTCTGACCTGTTTTCAGTCTAGGTGGAAGATTTGGGGCAGAAAAGTGCGACCTCAAGGCTAGGTCACAGTTCTTGGGCCGATAAGTGCGACCTGTAGATTTGGGTCTCTCGGTAGCAGATTTCAGAAAAAGTTGTCGTCTCAGCTGCAACTGATGTTTGTCACCTGCGCAATAGGGCCAGAAACACACGGAAGTTAAAAATTTTAATGTTTGAGGGTTTTAGAGGTGAAAAGCACCATAAAAATAGGAAAAACAGAAAATGGAAGAGAAACCCTAGGGTTTGAAACAGCTGGATATGCAGGAATATATAAAACGACAGCGGTTGCAAAAGAAAACCCGTGTGGAGTCGCCAATTGTTAGTATGAATATTTCGTCGTAAAAGATCACTTTAGCTACGCATAACAAATAGCCCTAACATCGATTATGGCTGCCAAATATCTTTAAATCTGCAATTAGGTGATCCAAATAATGCTGCACAAATCCAGATCTAAGCATAAAATATATTAAGCAGATAAAGTAAAATGTGGCTCCATGCATCCAATAGACAAGACAAGAACAATGCATTTGAAAGAATTTTTATATTATATTAAAAGGGGGCACCTAAGAGGAAAACAAGAAAGGTGTTTTCTGGTTCTCCTCAATGGGATGGGTTCTTGAAAGTCCTCAGTGCTTCAGATCTAAAATTCCTCTCTCTTGTTGTTGTAGAAAACCCAGACAAACATAGAACTCAATGGGAGCTCACAAGGAAAAAATGGAGAATGTGACCTAGTATAGATCCAGAGTGATCTAATGCAATGGAGGTGACTAATGAATGGGGAAAACCCTTATATTTATAACAAAACATTAGGGTGGTCTAGGACTCAGTGCATGAATAAAATATTATTAATCGAATTCTAGAACCACCCTTTAGGAATATTTTATTATATTTGTTGGAGGGAAAAGGATTTTTGACTTGGGTCAATTCCTTTATTTATAAATAATAAATAAATAAATGATTTATTTATCATTTTAGGGAAATGATGGTAATATAATTAAATAAATAATGGTTTATTTAATTATCTATGGATGATTTAGTCAAATTTAACTAAGAATATTATTTAAATAACTTATTCCTAGGAAATAATTAAATAAATAAGGATTTATTTAATTAATTTCCTTGTTTTGGGTTAAATATGACCGGGAAATATAAACAAATAAGTTATTTCACATGGTGAAAGCAATTTTACTTAGGGTAAAATTGGTCTTACATGGTGTACTTGGGTTCATCTAATGATAATAGGTTAGATGACCAAAAAATGGTGTAACAAACTATACTATGCCTTGGTCACTTTATAATGGCTTATTACTCATCTAAGTCTGCTCATATCCAATCTTAACTCATCCCACTTAACAAGTTACAATTTCAGGCTCACGTCCAACCGTGGCCATAAAACAACTAAGCAACATAGTTTACATCTTGACATGGCATAACACCTGGAAATTCTAACAATACCTTGACACTATGTGGCATGTGTTAGCATCCCCTACAGACCTTGTAATTCTTTGGAACTCCCTAAAACACCCTACCATTCCCTGACATGCCCTGACACTCTAGCATGCCTTGGAATTGCCTAGGATATAACCTTGTCATGACTCCCTCCTTATCACACTTGGAACTTGATGGCACTCCATATCACACACTCTTATCCATTCATTTCAATGCATTTTGAGTTAGTTCTCCCTTTCATTTCCGTGGAACTCCCTAACACTCCCTAGCACACATTGGAACACCCTGACACTTGACACATCTTGGCATGTCACCCTGCCACTCTAGCATTCCTTGGCAATACCTAACATACCTTATTACTCCCTCCTTACACACCTAGAACTCGCTAAGAATCCCTGTCACACACTCTTATTCATTCATTTCCATGCATTTGAAACTAGTGCTCCAATTTTTTCCCTAGCACTCCATAACACTCCCTAACATGCATTCGCACACCCAACTAGCACCTGGCACATCTTGGAATATTTCTCTGGCCTCTAGCATGCCTGAGCACTACCTAACTAATATGGATTTATGCAGGAACGCAATAAAATACAGAAATAGATATAAACACAAAGATACAACAGAAATAATACTTCATTTCATTAATATCAAGTAACTGAAATATGTTTACAGATAGAATGGCAATAAACTAGATAGGGTGATGGTAGCTTATATCTAAGAAGAGATGTGGTAGCTACATACCTCTGAAATGTCTTACAATGAGGCTCAAGGGCCTATTTATTATTGATAAACAATGGAAAACCCTAAACATCCAAAAAAATAGCCCTAGGAGATGAAGCACCAAAACTATGGGCCCCGTTTGGGTAAATTGGTGTTTCAACTTCCCAGGGACGTAACTTTGGCATACGATCTTTGTTTTACGTGCACCATACCTTGTTATAAATATATATCCAAGGAATACAACTTTTTATGTGAGAAACATTAATCCATGGACCCATGTTTCACTCGGTTTTCCCAAAAAAAGTCATTTAGGGCCTCAAAACGGCTCCGGAAGTTCAGGACCCATAAAGCTGCTAAAAATTGTAAGTTGTGCCGAAACTGAAAAAATGAAAGAACTGATTGGTGGGGGTTAAAATGAAATAGCTGGGTGAACACCAATATCCACCTGGATCATTAGGGCCCCAAAACGGCTTCGGACGTTCAATACCCGAAAACCTGCTAAAAATAGTAAGTTGTACTGAAAGTGAAAAACTGAAATAACTGATGGTGCGGGTCCAAATGGAATAGGTGGGTGGTCACCAATATCCACTTGGATCATTCCTCCCCCCTTAGGAATCAATTTTCCCCATTGCGTTAAGATCCTCCATGAGATGAGGCAAATTTTGTTGAACTGGGTATTGAATTTGTCGAAGATGTCATGGACCCACGAGCGGACATGTTGGATGCGTTCGGTAAATTTGGTGTCCTTATCAGCCTCAGAGAGTACATGTGTAGATTATGTATGTTTGGTCACATGAGGTATGGAAATATCAGGTGGTGGTGTGTCGGGGTTCAGATCAATGGAGTGCTAGTATTGACAATGTAGAGGAACCTCTGTGACTGAGGAGAAAATGTCCTTTTATTCCTCCATGACTTTATCCGTCTACTGCAGTTGTGCATGGGAGCCCTATTTCGAGGTTGTGGCCACAATATTCTTCTTTCCCTGTGAGCAAGTTGTACGGAAAATAAATTTCTTTGGTTTGGGAAACAATCTTGCTGCGTTGTTTTGCGGTAGTTAAAGAGGTGTGAGGAGACGTACTACCTATGGTATCTTTTGGCCTGAGATTATTTCCCAAATTAATAATAACAACACGAGGCCTAGAATCATATACAAAATTTCGCCTCCATAAGTATGGTTGGCCCAATAATACATCAGATACATCAAGAGGAGAAACATCACACAATACCTCATCCAGGAATGGCTTGAAAATTCTTGGCATGCGTTTGGATGCCATGGAATGCCTTGCCATGGTTTAAGGTAAAATCTATTTGAAATCATTTATTTACAATTAAGAGAGAAGTAATAGAGGATGATTTGGCACTTAAGACACATTAGCACTTGGACCTGTTGGAAATGTTGTCATTGATGGCAAAGGAAATGCCAAAGGAGGAGCAAAACAACAACAAAGAAGCGATAGAGAAGGTAACGAAACGACAAAAGAGAAGCAAGTAGAAGTATCAGTCAAGGAGCAAAAACAAGCAGTTAATTGAAGCGGAGTTGTCCAAAAGACAGAGTAGATTGTAGAATGCCTAAAAGGATCGATCCTCTAAGAAGAAAGCCGAACTGTGAGTCAGATCTTCAAAGTTTGTGAACATTGTAAACCCGTGCAAAAAGGTAGAGTTATAATTCTGCGCACGATCGAGCAAACTGATATGGGTTTGTAAATAACGGTTTATATATGTATCAAGATTTGATGCGATCCAAAATGAATTGATTGCATACAGTGTCATTCGATTCTACTCTAAGTATAGAGCATTTTGAGTTGGACGAGAATGTTCGATAGTTAAAATACACCAAGTCGAGTTCTATGTACTCACCGTTGAAAGAGAAGGCGATGAATATTTACAGCATGATGGAATATGAATGCAGTGAGGATGTAAAGGACCAGAACCTTGAAGTGGAATAGTTATATATAACAAAAGGAAGCAAGGGAGGTAGCGCTGAAGCAGAAATAGGGAAAAGACAACAGAACTATGGTAATGTAGCAGAGGTCAAAGTTGAGGAAAAGTACTATTGAATTGAAGGCGTAGAAGATCGGAGCCTCATGGGATTTGCTACAAGTATAACAGGTGGAGTGGATTCTATATATGCAATAGAGAAAGGAGCACAAAGAAACTAAGGCAGCAGATATAGCAAAAAGGAAGAGACAAAAGAAAAAGCAAGCAGGGCAAAGGAGACAGGCGGAAGAACACTGCTAAAGTGTAATATTCAAATACAGAGGCAGAGTGAAATGTTCGAGTAGTGGAGACGGAGGCAGCGAATACAGAGGCAGTGAAGTGGTCAAGCGGCAGAAGCGTTAGCACAGCAGAGGCAGAGCGACAGAAGCAGCAGAGGCAGGGACAGCCATTATTCCGAGAATCTTTACCCAGCTGGGCGTTATATATATATAAATAAATTCCGAGAATCACTACCTCAGCCGGAGGATATATGTATATAATTCTGGGAATCATAACCCAAGCGGCAATGTAATGCATAGTTAATATAAATTTCATTCCAGGAATCGTATACTCCAGTGGCAAAGTATTGCACTTTATATTCAAAGGACCAAAACATATCTATATATATATATATATATATATATATATATATATATATATATATATATGTATAGCCATATGTAGCGTGCGATCGAAAGAAACGAATTAATATAAGGTGGGACCCTTCCCAATCGCATCAGATTAGTCTAATCGCCTCGGAGATTGTAAGATTATCGGAACATCACAACAGAAAATTGCGATTGCGATTAATCGCAATCGGAGCAGGAGTGGTCAATAGCATCGAAGTATTCGAAGTCATGATTGCGATCAATCGAAATCGGAGAAATCACAACAGTGATCAATCGCAATTGGAGAAATCGCAACAGTGACCAATCGCAATCGGAGTTAAAGGAGAACATCGGGACATGCAAATGGAATTTGTGATTGCGATTCATTGTATCGCATTAGAGTAATGGAAATTGGAGCTTCGGAATATTGCAATGTTGGTACATTCAAATGGAAATTGCGATTGCGATCAATCGCAATCGGAAGAAGTCAAGTATAGCATCGGAAAGCGTGGCAAGTGGGCCCGAATATATGACATTCTATTGATTATAGTGGAAGTGGCAGTGTATATGTTAAAAATTTATATAAGTTCGCCAAGAATTGAAACTACGAGATATATATGTATATATATAGAAGGCGCTGTTATAAAACGTTGTGGCGATTATATTGAAATATGCCACGTGGTCTGTGGACCCACGGGCCTCGGCTCAAGGTGGAGGGTGATTCTTTATTTAAAACAATTGGGATGTATGTATGTTCCGCTTGCGGAACTTCCACATCAACAAGACACTTGCTGCGTGAAAAGAGCTGGAATTTGCCCAGATTTAATGACAGCTATTACATATTTATATAAAATGCACTGATATAAAAGGCACAGGTACACGTATGCAACATTTACACCACAACAAAGGAGAGAAGAGCAAACAGAGCTGAAAAGAGACAAAATACAGTCACAGAAAGGACAGACACAGTCAAAGAAAAGACATACGCGCAACGAGCCAAAAGACGCTGAATGAGTGAGCTGGAGTTTTCATTATACGTGAATGTAAACATTGTAATTGAATTTTTTATTGTTTGTGATGCATTGGAAAGTCTCCGGAAGAGAAAAAATATCCCACTGTAATGATAAATTGGTACCTACAGTTATGTTTTCTGAATGAGCGGATAAAAGAGATGAGAAGGCAGAAGGCAAAGAGACATGGCTGTCCATTTCGAATTCCCAGTAGAATACAAATAGCCATACAACCATGAAGCTATTTTGTATAAAACAGGGTAATATCCAAGGGGAGAAAGTTGATGAAAACAGAGTGAGAGAAGAAGAGAGTGTGCAGCAGAATTGAAGAGAGTTGAAGAAAATAAGAAAGCTGCAAGAGGTTAGAGAGAGTGAGAAGAGAGAATGCAGGGTTTGGAATATTGAGGCAGAGAAGATAAAGAAGGAGGAGAAAAACGAGATGCAGTGAAAAGTTAGAGAATGCAGAAATGAAGAAGTGAGGCAGAGAAGAAGGAGGGGTTGAGCAGAGATGATGCGGAGCTGATATGAGGACTGATAAATAGCAGAAGAGAAGGTACAGAATAGAGCTGATATCCAAGGTAAATCAGCAAGTGTTTTTCTTTTGAAAGAGTAAGGAAGTTGGAGCTTCCCTATCAGGTGTAGCTTGATAGATGTGGAAGTGTAATGGCGGGGGTAGGAGCCTCACAGCAGGTTGTGGCACCACGCGAGAAAGTCAGAGTGGGAGTTGGGCTTCCTTGCGAGTTGTGGCTTGCAGAGTGGGGACAGAGCCTCCTGTAGGTTGGTGCCTGCAGAAAATTGATGGGAGTTGGAGCTTCCTTGCAATTTGTAGCTTGCAGAATTGAGGTAGGAGCCTCCTGTAGGTTGGTGCCTACATAAAATCAGTGGTGAGAGGGATTTGGAGCTTGCCTTTGCATCACAACAATAATAAGATGTGGTTTTCTCCCTTTATGGGTTTCCACTTATATCTTGTGTCTATGTGCATGATGTCTATGTGTTGATATGGTATATCTATTCTGCTAATACTTGCTGCTAACATATTAAGACTGCTGGTACATTATCTAATCTGCTGATTAATTGCTGCTCACAAATAAAGATTGCTCACACATTATGTTGATCATGAAATGAAGATGTTAATAAAGTTTAATGAAAAGTTCTAAAAGTCCATGAATATGTTAAACTGATTCACCCCCCCCCCCCCTCTCAGTTTAACTAAGGGTTCAACAGGACCTTGGCATGTATTGGCACTAGTGTTGGTATGCCTAGTATACCCCTCTTGAAAAGGTAAGGTCCTGAATTATTAACCCTCATATATGTTCATTTATTTGCATTTTAACTTGGTGTTCCATTTTGTCACCTCGCATATCCTAACACCTAGCACATCTTGTCATTCCTTAACACATGTCATGTCTTGGCATTGTTGGCATGCCTTAGGAACTATATGGCACATGTTACCACACCCAGACACTTCTCACATGCCCTAGAATTTCCTAGCATGCCTTGTCACGCCTGACACTCACTGACACACCCTCTTATTCATTCATTTCCATTCATTTTGACTCGATGGTTTATGTTTGATGGGTTGTATGTCTAGAAAAAATTCCTTTAAGAGAATAAAAAAATGATCACACCATTACTGACATAAGTAATTGTGAGATTCTACTTGAATGACAATAGGAAACTACACAAGAGATTTTAAGAATGACATTTTTAGGGTTTTTTTATGGTGTGGGAATGGTAAGAAGTGAGTGGTAAATATTGTGATTTTATTTCTCATTAAAGTTCTTATCCTTATGAGAGACTCGTATTTATGAAATGACACCCTTGTCATGCTTACCCTCCAACTCCTAATCTTCTCAAAATAAAGGCCAACTTGCACAGTGAGGGAAGGCATGTTGGTCTATGGTGCGTTGAGTGACTGGGACTACAAAATTTAATTTGTGTCCTCTATGGATGACATGTTGTAGGTGTGTGTCATGGAACCACAAGGCCACTGAAATGATTGTGTAAGATATAGCCCAACATAATCAATGCCATGAGAGAAATATGTGGAGAGGGATCAAAATAAATTATATTGGTGAGTCCACCAAAAAATATTTACTAGAAAGTGACACCATGGTGATCAATTCCACGCATGGTGATCAATTCCACGCATGTAGTCTTTTGAGCTAGGCATTTCGTTTTCTAAAAATTTGTTTGGAGTGTCACTAAATTGGTGGAATTCTCAAATTCATGACATTGTAAATTATGTAGGAACTTTGTTGCTTTTATTATAAAGGCTAAGGTTTGCAAGGATAATATAGGGTTTTTAGGGTCTTAGGGGAAAATACGCATCAATTTATATCTATTTTATATACTAAAGCATTGAATCCACCTTGAGATGGAGGTTTTTATGACTCCTACAACCTGATCCTTCTTCCTGTTGATGAATTTTTTTTATTAGTTATCCCTTGGATAAGAACTACCATTTTTGTAAAGTACTATTAATCATCACTCTTAAACAATGTTCCCATATATTTGTGCCCAAATTCCATAATTGTGTCCATTAAAATTTATAAGATATATCTTGAAACTCATAATGTTGACCCACTGATTTGATCCTAGATTTAGTTTGCAATTAGAAACCTTGAACCAATCCACTAAACAAATCTGACTTTTTAAGAGCATCAACAACTTGCATAAGACTTGTATGCAACATGATACATCTCAAACCATTAGCTTTAATACCATGTTGGAGAATCGAGGGATTTTGTATATTAAAAAACTCATATTCTAAAATAGACGTAGTGTCTAAATACATTGTTACAACACCTAAGAACAACCAAACATAGTTCAACATACTAAGAAGTGTAAGAAACAAAATTATTTCCATACACAACACATATAATTTATTGTTCACCATATAATAAATACACCCATAAGACCATCTTTTGTAGCACCAAGATGTAACCAACACAATCCATACTTTTCTTAAAATAAAATGAATAATAATATAAAACTGATTTGAATGCAAAACATATTGGAAACGATTCATGGTAGAATGGAGGAATTCAAAAGGTTGAGTTAGAAATCCAAAAGATAATGCAAACCCTACACAAGGAATAAAAACATCACAAGTAGGATTGACCTTAGACAATGAGGATAACAACTCCTCTTAACCACCCAAACTAAACCTAATTGACATCCTAATTTCTTTTGTATCCCTTTCTAATGCTTCATAGATATGAAATTGAAATGGATATTTTTTTTCTGTTTATATAAAACTATACATCAAGCTCCATTTAAATTTGGATACTATGGGTTGTATTTAAAATAGATAAATTGAATTGACATTAATCATAACCATATTGAAACCTCGTCCAAAACATGTTTTGGCAATAAAGAATTGAATTTGGTGATAGTGTGGGTTTTCTTTAAAATAGATAAATTGAATTGACATTAAGCATAACCACATTGAAACCTCGTGGAGAACATGTTTTGGCAATAAAGAATTGAATTTGGCCATAGAATAAGATTAAATTGTTTCTTATTGACTAAAAACTCGTTTTACTTATACACAAGGAAATAAGTTAACTGAGCAATAAATAAAAGTATCTTGCAATAGTGAAAGTCCACCCCTTAATGGCATGCCAATAAATCATTTCAAATAATATAATTTTCCTTAAATAACATTAATGAATTAGTTGTCACTCTATTTTTATTATACACTAGAATAAAAATAAATTACTTAAAAATGACCATTTTCAAATAACTTTCCATAAAATATGGTGATATAATAATAAAAATTATACACTAAATAGCCGAGTCCATTCCATAGAATGAGAGACAAAGGCTAAGATTTTTTTAACAAAAATAAAACACTAAAATTTACCTTTTCCCTCCAGAGAGAGCAAGGGTTCCCTTGCCTGCATCTACATTTTCCCCAAAGACAAAAACAAGGAGAAAATCCTAGAGAAAGAAATAAAAGCAGGAGTGAATTCAATTGTTCACCGATCTTTCTTGAATTTATTCAAACAGGCCATTCCTCCTCTCCATCTCTTATTTACTTCTTAAGGCTCCACTTCAAGTCGAAATTTTCACTGCGCAATTTCCTAGGGTTGATCACCTAACCAATACAATTCCTGTACACTCAATATAGTATATAATTAATTGTGCAATGCCTTGGAATCTCCACCACAGATGGAGAGCTCAAATTCTCTGCATGCACTAGTTATTTTGGATTGATTTATCAGTTAACCAGATGATCAATGAGTTATACTGAAGTCCCACTACACAACTGATCTTCCACTAGTTCCTCCAAAATTTATAACTAGTTTAACTGAAAGCAACTTAAAATAACTGACCTTGATTGCTAAAAATTAGTAATCACACATGCTTAACTGAACTCCAACTCCTCTAACTCAAATTTACTAAGATAAATTTGTGACAAGATCCATGTCACCTCAGTTAACTGCCTCCAAGTTGTTTGTTGATGTGGAAATTCGATTTTTCTCAATTTGACCAAGGAAAATTCAAATTGAGATTTTCTTGCTACATTTTTCAATAGTAGGCATTTTCCTACTCTATATAATGTTTTCCCTCAACCACGTATGGTAACGGATGTGTTTTTTTTGGTTTTTGATCACTTCCTTTGGACGGGAATTTTGGAACCCTATAAGAAGACTGTTGAAACAAAATCCACTCATATGCTCTTCTTTGAGCATATTTTGATTCATTTTGGGTTGCCAGAGACCATATTTCTTGATAGGGATAGTAGGTTCCTCAGTATTTTTTGGTTTAACCTCTGGTCCATGACAAACATCAATATTAACCAAATCCACTGCCTTCCATCCCTATATTGATAAATAAAAAGTACTCGATATGATTATTGTAGATGTCCTTAGAGTATACAATTGTGAGGATCCACATATGCATGTTGAAAGCCTTCCATATTTTAAACATAAATTTGACATAACTCTTCATATTTCTATTTCCCACAAGCCTTTTCAGGAGTGCTTGGGGTCCCAAAAAATTGACATAAATTGATGTAGCTATATTCGTGGAATAACACATGAATATACCTCCCAAACTTGGAATGAGGTAAGCAACGAAACCAATTTTGAGGAATGTATCTAAAAAATTCAATAACGAGTTCATGATATTTTGTAGAAAGTTGCGAACTCCAAGCACAAGTACATACACAATCCATTCGAATCCACATAAGTTTCAGGTTGGTGACGAGTTATGGTTGGACTTGCATAAAGAGAAATTGACAAAATCTCAGAAGAAGCTCATACCATTTTGATACGAGCCTTACACCATCACCAAGGCTATGGGTGAGAATTATTTCAAGGGCATAGGATGATTTATATTACTTCAAATTTATATGTTAGGATGATTTATGCTTGATGGGGTGCATGTCTAGAAAGAGTTCCCTTAAGAGAATGAAAAATATGATCACACGATTACGTACATAAGTAATTGTGATATCTACCCAAATGACATGAGGTAACTACATAAGAGATTTTAAAAGTAACATTTTAAAGGTTTTTTTTATATCAAGGTATGTGGATCATTATGTTTTTTTTCCAAAGCATTTAAATATGACTAAATTTTTTAAATAGTACATCACTCTAATATTATTTCTCTTACATGCTCCTAGGTTATAATTCAAAGCATCATAGGTACTAAAATTCGTGAAAATCTTGTTTTTCTACTCTAAATAACTAAAACTCCCAAGTGTGATACTCTTAATATTCAAACTTGCACTATTGTTAAGACTACTTCCTATAATTTTTATTGTTCCTCCATAAGTAAGCTGACTACGAGGTGGACTTGAACCTTTATTAACATGCTAGTGTAGTGTTACCTATTTGTATTTAAGAAGCATAATGCAGGGTTTGTATAAGGCCAAATTTTCTATTGTCTAGTGCCATGCCCACTACTAGGTTCTCATCCTCTGTTGGGCTTAGAATATGGTTTCCCATTAGTTCATTTGATTCTTTCTCATTCGCAATTTCATCCTACATTGCATCCAACCTGCTATTTTGTAATCACATATCTCTCGTAACCTCACTCTAGTGTGTTCATTAGACCTCATTGAGGTGAATTGACTACCACTCTTTATTGATCTATATTTTATCATCAACCATTTGTTTCACAACCATCCGCTCACCAACTCACCTTTCCCATTTAAATTCTCCAACTCTCTCATCCTCACTTCACTACTCTCTTCCTAGTTAATCTACTATTGCAACTCCCAATTGCCTTCTTCATTTGCTCACATCAAGTTCAACCACCACTCATTAGTTATCTCTACTTCCTCAAAACTTATTCAACTTTCTTTTTAACTTTTGTGTCATTCATAGCCATTTAGTTCTTTAAACTCTCATCTTTTCGAACCCCATTGTAACCCATTACTTAATGCAAAGTTTTACACCACCATACCATAATCAAAAAGTTAGTAGGAAACAAATTTTCCTTCATGAAGAATCCTTGTAGAGTTTGTGTTCAATAATATCTCTCAAAACCCCTTCTCCTTAGCTTTTGAGTAAAACTAGTTCATGGGATTTTTGTTTTTCGAATATCAAAATTTTTCATTTCCCTCATTTGTTTCCCTTGCGTTGTAGGGTTTTTCCAATGAAGGAGGAAGGGTGTGTCCATGCTATCCCAACTCTGGTTTGATACACTTGGTTGAACTCAAGAAATTTGATTCCCGGTGCCTCCAATCACGATGATTTCATTTTACAGAAGGAATTTGTCAGTTGAACTCAAGAAATTTGATTCCTGGTGCCTCCTATTATCACTTAGTAATTTCTCAAGGTTAAAGAAAGAAATAGTCCGAGGTAACCATAGACCAACTTTTAAACTCTAGGATCTAGCCTTCCTAGGGTTCAGAGAGGGCTCTCTCTATAAATTTTAACTTTGTTTTGATTATAAGATATTAGGCTAGTTATGATTGTGAAAATTGGTTTTGGTTTGTTTGGTTTGGTGGGAAAAATCACTTGAAGAGATGGATAATGGGAAATCTATTTGTCCATTGGGCTGAGGAGTCAAAAGTCAAGCAGACAGAACTAGGATCAAGGCCAAAAAGTCAAATGTTTTCAGGGCAAGATAGATAACCCATGAAGATCTTGGAAAGTTGTTTTGTGAGATTATATGATCGGGATAAAGAGCAATGAAGAGTTCTTTGATCCAGAAAAGGGAAGTAGTAGGCAGAGGTCAAACGAAAGAGGGAGCAATTAAGGGTTCCCTACTCTGGAAATCAACAGAAAACATAGAAATGAAAAATATTTAAGACAGGGTTATTTTAACAAATCCTGAAGTAATCCTCCTATTCATTCATTCAAATTGAGAACACATAATGGATTGCATGTAACAAATAAAGATAACAATGACAAGTAGAAAATACTTCACTCCAAATAGCTCATCACATGAATCCTAAAATATGATGCTAGTTGATCTGATCCAGTCTGCTACTCGAAATTTGAAACAAAAAAAGCCTTCAAGTCCACAAAAATGACTATATAAATCTTCAGCAATTTATTCCACAATAGTACTTCAAAGGATGAAGTATTTATACAAATTCTGAACTAGAATATCTTGAAAAAATATCAAGATTAGTTTACAAATATATCAAACTATATTACATAAATAGAACTTAAATAAAGGACACTCAAAAATAATGAATCTATTTGGAACTATAATTATGGATTTATGGTGAAAAAGAAGAGAATTCGAATTTTATATCAACTCTAAGTTGATGATGAGGCATCCAAGTCACTAACTGTCTCCTTTCTTTGTGCATTCTGCTCCAGAAATTCTGCAAACTTGGGGTCCAATGTTACCTTTTTCTATCTCCATCCGAAATATATATGTAAAACGTGGAAGAGGTTTTTGTAGATAAATATGTTTTTGAGATAAAACTCTCTCCGTTCCCTAAAATTATTCTCCATCTGTTCACAATAGGCTCTTCCAAAATATGTGTAAAACAGAGATTTGCATAGTTTGAAAAAATAGGCTGTAAATATGTGTATGTATCTCTCATTTTGTAATATATGTGCAAACATTGAGATAGGTTTTTGTATATGGGTCTCTTAGGAACAAAAAACTCCTTCATTTTTGTAATATGTATTTCTGATTGGCCACAATTGTCTCTTCAAAATGATGTCTTAACAAGAATTTTCTGTAAAACATGCTTTCAAATATTGTTTAATATTTCCAAATCCATAATGGCTATTACAAATGAGAGAGAGGTTTTTGTAGTTGGAAATATTAGGAACATAAACCTCCTTCAGTTTTTCAAAATTAATCTTGGATTTTCCACAATAGTTTCTGCAAAAATATGACTTAAATAAGAAATTTCTGCAAAAATGTCCCTTCATGCTCTGTTTTCATCTTTTAACCTTTTTGTTCTTTTAACTGTTTTTACTTTCACTTTGGATAAATTTCATTGTTGGTGAAAGTATTTTCATCTCTATTTAACCATTACTACCTCTGTATTTACTTTTACTTTTTACCTTGACTGCTCTGTAACTTTGTCTTATTTGACTTTCACTCTGACTTTCATCTGATACACTTTAACTCTAATGCTCTTTGACTATTCTATGTTCACTGTCATTGTGAATGCTTATTTCACTTTTACCATTCACTGTGAAAATTTATCTCTCTCTGCATAAATGACTTCTTTCTGTTCTGCTGCCTGGAATATTTTGTTAAGTAATATCATTTTAAAATTATTTTCTTTGTGAACTTTTGGAGTAAAATAGATCTTTAACTAGTATTTAGATTGTTTTATCCAAATTATCCTTTTGCTAATGACCTATTATAAGAAATTATAAGGTTTCAAGGAGGTTTTTGAGGTTTTTGAAAGGTTTGAACATCTTCCTTCTGATTTTTTGGAGAAATTCAGAGCTCCTCAGCAATCTTTAATGGCTGCAGTTTGAAATTTGCAGGCTTTTGGCTCGAAAATAGTGTAAAATGCTTGTTTCAAATTTAGAAAGGCTTATACAATGGTTACGCGCAGAATGATAGGAAATCAGTGCATTTCCAAATTTATTTAGGCAAATTAGGATTACATTTACTCTGCAATGAGTAACGGTCACATTGGGCAGGAAATGGTTTTGGTCTCTGAAGGGGAGAAACCAAAGGTGGTTTTCGTGTTTAGTTTGGGTGGTAAGATGTTTTGGACTAATCGAGTGTGATCGAATAGGAAGGAGACATGTAGAGGAGGGGGAAAGTCAACATTCCACCCATTTCGTGTAGAAACGAGATGGTGGATGCCGCGCTAATTTATTTGCGATATCGGTTTTTATTCGTCGAATCGTGGGGTTCGATTGCAAATGACCCAGATTTATTGGGAAAGTAGCATCGAGATTTGGTAGTGGGGCCAGGGTCTAATATAAGTGGCGTGGATGAGTTTTAACTTTATACATTAATAAAGTTGTTAACTATGGGTTATGTGATATGTGGGGCGGTAATGTAAATATATATATTTTAATTAAAACATTGGCCAATGTTTCAACCTATGTAGAGGCGCGGGTTTATTTATATAGTTTTTTCAACCTTTGACAGTTGTTTAAAACTATAGGGGGGCGGGGTATTTTTATATAGATATGTTAAACCAATGGGATGGGGGCAGTGTTAGTATGATTCTTTCGTCGTAAAATATCACTTTAGCTACGCATAACAAATAGCCCTAACATCGATTATGGCTGCAAAATATCTTTAAGTCTGCTGCACAAATCCAGATCTAAGCACAAAAGACATTAAGCAGATAAAACACAATGTGGCTCCATGCATCCAATAGACAAGACAAGAACAATGTATTTAAAAGAATGTTTTATATTATATTAAAGAATGGGGCACCTGAGAGGAAAACAAGAAAGGTGTTTTTCGGTTCTCCTCAATGGGATGGGTTCTTGAAAGTCCTCAGTGTTTCAGATCTAAAATTCCTCTGTCTTATTGTGGTAGAGAAACCAGAAAAACATAGAACTCAATGGGAGCTCACAAGGCAAAAATGGAAAATGGTGACCAAGAGTAGATCTAGTGTGATCTAATGCAATGGAGGTGACTAATGAATGGGGAAAACCCTTCTATTTATAACAAAATATTGGGGTTTTCTAGAACTCAGTGCATGAATAAAATATTATTAATAAAATTCTAGAATCACCCTTTAGGAATATTTTATTATATTTGTTGGAGGGAAAAGGTCTTTTGACTTGGGTCAATTCCTTTATTTATAAAAAATAAATAAATAAATGATTTATTTATTATTTTAGTGAGATGATGGGAATATAATTAATTAAATAATGATTTATTTAATTATTTAAAAATGATTTAGTCAAATTTAACTAGGAATATTATTTAAATAATGATTTGAATAACTTATTCCTAGGAAATAATTAAATAAATAATAATTTATTTAATTAATTTCCTTGTTTTGGGTTAAATATGACCAGGAAATATAGACAAATGTTATTTTACATGGTGAAAGCAATTTTACTTAGGGTAAAATTGGTCTTACATGGTGTACTTGGGTTCATCTAATGATAATGAGTTAGATGACCAAAAAAATGGTGTAACAGATTGCCCCCCAACGTACGAGTGTTAGGAGCAAATCATATGACTGAAGTACGTTGTAAGAACTCAATCAATAGGTATCAAGAGGGAAGTGAGAGAGAGGAATGTAAGGTAGTCGAATGTGCTAAAGGACTAGACCCGGAGGAGATGAGACTTACAGGTGCAACAAGTCTCAGGGTGATGAAGTAGTACCAGTGTTAAAGGCGGCGGGGGAGGCATAACTATGCCCGCCGATACAATAGTACAAAGAATAAGGTGCCCGGAAAACCACGAAATGCAATAATGAAGCATGTGCTGGCCTAAACATGAGCCAGATAAATAAAATGATGAATCCCACATACATGCGATGCCTGGAATAACCTTCAGGACTTATACAAGAAGATTTTAGTACATGAGATACAAATATACCCAAATGCCCCCTACACACGGGGAAGGGCTCACAAAATATGACTGATACATGCAAATCGAAGAGGCGTTGCAAGCGGTTGAGGTCGATATCATAAAATGAGAGGAGCTGCATCAAGGGCAGAAATGAAGAAGTCATCCGGGCATGTGGGGGGCTACCTACAGGGCCACCCCCTCATGAGGGTTGAGACATCTCACACATGCCCGGGAATCACCAATAGCTGCTGCTGCATCACTGGACCATCAAGTGTATAGATCACGATTGTGCTGAGAAGAGCTCGAACCAAGGTACACTGCCCCCTAGACCTGGCTTCTGGAGTAAATGAGATGATGTCGACAGAAGTAGGTCTGCCATAGGTGAGGCAATAAGGCAACCCCAACTAAGGCACAAGGGAAAATAGTAGAGTGACAAACAAATAGATACTAATGATGATGATGAAATGGGGGAGGATCCAAAGGGGATCATAAAAAAAACGTGAGTACAAAATGGTATCTCATAACGGAAATTGACACGAACAAGAATGAGTATAAAGGCAAGGTGGTGCCCCCAATGACATGTGTTGTAAGTGAGAAAATCCGATTTTGAGGGGAGGTGAAGTAAGGCTTCGTGGAAAACAGGTGTCCTGGTGAAGTAGCGAAATGAAAAACAAACAGGTGTTGGCTATCTAGAAGAAAATAAAACACACATTTCGAATGGGAAATGCTAAGGGTAATATCTCTTAAGGTAGAGTGCATTGCGAAGATTAGGAAGGATGTGGCCTTCAAAGTCCTCTAAAACATATGCCCCCTTACCAAGGTCTTTACTGATAATGTAAGGACCTAGCCATAATGAGTCGAATTTCCCATGACCGAGGGTATCGTGGGCCTGGTCATATACTAGAACAAGGTCACCTTCATGGAAGGTATGAGGGTGGACTTTTCGGTCATACTAGGCTTTGGTGCGCTTTTTGGTCACTTCAAGAGTTTGTAATGCAACACGACGGTCTTCAGAGGCGCGCTCGAGCATGATAAGTCGTTGCTCTAGAGGTTGGGTATCAGGGAAAAGTTCGACGGCCAAGTGAAGGGAAGGGATTTCACACTCGATTGGTAAGACTGCCTCCTCACCAAAGACAAGGTGGAAAGGAGTGAAACCGGTGGTGATTTTAACAGAAGTACGATAAGCCCACAAAGCAGGGAAGAGCATGAGATGCCAATTGGTTTTGTGCTTATTCACCGTTCATTGAATCATGGTCTTAAGAATTTTGTTGACCGCTTCAACTTGGCCATTACCTTGGGGGTAATAGGAAGATGAATAGTGGTGCTAAAAACCCAATAGGGAGGATAGCTCATGCCAAATCTGATCTTCAAAATGTCGGCCATGGTCCGAGACTAACTGTTTTGGAACTCCGAATCGAGCAATGACATGGTTAAAGAAAAAGAGGGCTGCAATGGCTGCCGTATTATTGAATGTGGGCATTGCTTCGGCACATTTAGTGAAATAGTCAACCGCCATTATCATATATTTATGGTTACCATCAGAGGGAGGTCGACATTCCATAAAGTCGATGGCCCATTTACAAAAAGGACCAGATGTGATGACAGGATGGAGAGGAGCGGGAGGAGCTTGCACCTTGGTGGTGAAGTGTTGGCAATTGGAACAGTGTTTGACTGCTTCAATGCAATCACTGAAGAGAGAAGGCCAAAAATATCCAGCACGCATGATTTTTTGGGCGGTGGCGAGACTGGAGAGGTGGCCACCACAAGCACTGCTATGACAGGCATTGAGGACTTGCTCAGCTTCAGCATGTGTGAGGCAATGGCGAAGGACAGTATCTACTCCACGATGATAAAGGTAATCGCCGATTAGAAGGTAGCGAGAGGCTTGGTGTCAGATACATCGTCGAGCATCACGATCAATATGAAGGGCGAACTTTTGGGTTCGCAGGTAAGTAAGGATGTCACCGTACCAGGGGTTGTCGGTGGTGATGGCAAATAGATGTTCATCGGGAAGAGCATCATTAATGGGAGTATCTTGCGTCCTTGTAGGAAAATCAGAAATGAGTTCAGCGAGGACTAAACCTTTCTTACTTTTTGGGGTGACAAATTCAAGGTCGCATTCTTGGAGGATAACGACCCAACGAGCATACTTCCCACTGAGGATGCGGTGACTCAATAGGAAAACCATGGGGTTGGAATTAGTCACAACCTTGGTGGAACACATGAGGATATAATGACGCAGTTTTTGGACCGAGAACACGACACATAATGCTAATTTTTCTTCATGCGAGTAGGACACAGGTGGCCCGGCAAGGTTCTTACTGACATAATAGATCACATGTTCGATATCGTTATCATCTTCTTGGATAAGGACACCAGCAACCGAATAGGTGGAAGCAGAGATGTATAGGATGAAATCTCGGTCAAAGTCAGGGGGACGGATCAAGGGAACGAATGTGAGAGCATGCTTGAGGGCATCAAAAGACTCTTAAGCGTATGTATCCCAGACAAATGGGGTGTGAGAGTGAAGAAGTCTAAGGAAGCCATGTGCGGTAGTGGCATAGTCAGGAACGAATCAGCGAAGAAAATGAGCTTTGCCTTGGAGAATTTGTAGCTGGCATAGGGTACGAGGTATAGGAAGTTCAAGAATGGCTTGAACCTTCAAAGGGTCAAGAGTTATCCCGTCTTTAGACACGATGAAGCCGAGGAGACGACCGACAGGAACACAGAAGACACATTTCAATGGATTAAGGTGAATGTTATACTTGCGACATCGGAGAAAAATGGTACGCAGGTCATGAAGGGGTTGTGCCCGATGTTTAGAACGTGTAGTAAGGTCATCTAAATAGGCAAGGATAATATGAGCTAAGTCATGGAAATAATAAGACATGGCTCGTTGAAAGGTGGTGCCGGATTTTTTAAGGCCAAATGGCATGACTCGGTATGCGAAAGTGCCCCACGGACTAATGAACGCAGTTTTAAGTTGATCAGCACGATGGATAATAATTTGGTTGTATCCGGAGAAGCCATCCATAAAGGAGAGAATCTCGTGCCCCGCACACTCATCGATGATTTGGTCAATAAATGGTGTGGGGAAGTTGTCTTTGGGACAAGCTTTGTTCAGATTGCGAAAGACGGTGCAAACACGAATGGTGCCTTGTTTTTTGAGGACAGGAACTGGGTTAGACACCCAAGTGGTATATTCAATGGGGTAAATGAAACCAACCTGTCGGAGCTTATTGATTTCAACTTTGATGGCTTCTCGTCTAGAAGGATGAATGGGTCGCAACTTTTGACGGACCAGAATGGCATCAGGACATGTGTCGATGTGATGTTCGACAATGGCAGGATCGAGTCCGGGAATTTCTAAGTAGGACCAAGCGAAAATATCACGGAATTCTTTGAAGATTTTGGTGTAGGCTTCAATTTCTTCCGGAGTGCATTGGGCACCCATGGTGATATGTTCTTCAATACCTGGTTTGACATAAATGTTTATTTTGATAGTAGGAGAGATATTAGCCATATTGCCTTCTTCAAAAGCGTCAGGTGCAAGGATGGGGTTTTTGAACCAATCAACTTGATCGGGAATGAAGTATTTAGATTCAAGGGTATATTGGTCATGAGATTGGTGTGGTAGGAAGTATGCACGATGGTGCATATCATCCCACGGAAAATCAGGTGCGGTCATGGCTTCCATGATGTCTTCATCGGTCTGAAAGATGGGAAGAATGGGTGGAATAGGAGGATCAGAGGAGGTAAAAATATGAGACGCTTGATTTTGAGGGGGAAGGCTCACATGTGTGTTGGCATGAGGGGTGAAAGCGGAGCGAACAGATGAGTGGGTAAGCGAACTGTCGAGGGAAGGTACTAAGAGGTCGGTTGCTGGGAAACGCGGAGATGAGGAAAGGTAGAAAAGAGTGGCTGAAGGTTCAGTCATGTCAGTATCAGGATGAGGAATGGAAATTGGGGGAGACATGGGGTCCGGTGTTAGGGAAGAAGGATGACGGGTAAGCGCGGCTTCGAATTGGTGGTATGCGGCTAAAGAAGCACGATACTCATCAAGGCAGGGGAAAAGATGGGTATAATGTCCATGGAAATCGCACAAAGAACAAGGGTGATTGGTGCGCAAGTGCTTAAGTTTAGGAAGAGAATTGGGTATGGTGACATAGACTTCAGGAATAGCAGATTCTGGAAACGTTTCATTGACCATGGTTTTGAGATGGGGTAATTCAGGGCAGGTATGGGTAGCATGTCTGACAACATCGCACAAGGCACACTGGATGGGATGCTTTGGAGGTCGAGGAGGGGCAGAAGTGGTCAGGGCGGCTTTGTCCTTAGATGCCCCCTTGCGAGCTTTGCTAGTGGCCCCTGACATGGTTGCCACAGGGGGTGGTTCCTGATGAGGGGATGGAGGTACAGGTGCAGCGGGAGAAGCCATGGGTATCGGTTGAATTGGGGTCAAAGCAAGATAAGGTTTGAGTAGGCCAGGAAGAGTAGTGGCTGGGGGGTCTAGGTACCAGACGGGTATACCCAAGGTTAAGTTGGGGAGGGATAGGGTAGCCAAGATAGGGACAGAATGAGCGCTAGGAGGAGGAGCAAGGAAAGGAATCTGACCAGCAGGGAAATGGCCAAGAGGAATGTAAGAAGAATCCGTAGGAAGGAGGTGGGCTAGCGGGGGCAAAGGGCTAGGAGCTCGTTGGGTTGGGTGAGGGTGCATTTTCTTACTAGCCAAAGTGGGCTGTGCAAGGTCAGCCCAGGAAGATTGCATCATGCAAACGTTCGCCATGCTAGGGTCGGGTACAAAAGGAGGGTCTAAAAAGGTTCCAAGCAAGGAGGAGTCTTTATAGACGCCAGGGGAAACACTGGTCAAAGAGTCAACATTTGGCTTATTGGAGGCAGTAGAGATGGTGGACTCAGGGGAGGTCTGAGATTTTGGTTCATGATAATTCAACTGGTCAATCATGACAATTTTGCCATGATGAGGGAAGAACATCTTGTGGTGGACTGCGGATGGGACAACAGACATGGCATAGGTGTAACTACGCCCCAAAATAATGTTGTAGTCAAGAGGGGCGTCGATAAATTCAACATCGACACAAACAGTCTTTCCTACAAGGGTGATAGGACAATTACGGAATAGGCCAATGGGCTGGGAGGCATGGCCATCCCACGCACGAAGGGTGATTGTGGAAGGGGCCAGCTCAGGGGATCCGAGTTGTTTCCAAACAAAAGCAGACATCACATAGGTGGATTCCTCCTCGTCAATAATACATCGAGCGACATTGGCATTTCGGATTTTGACTGGGATTTGGAAAGCAACAGAAGGAGGAAGAGGGGGAGGGTTTGACTGATGGGCGTCGAAAACAATCAATTGGTCATCAGAAGGATCTACATCACCCATGACAGATAGTAGAGCCTTCTTTTGAGAAGGACACGACTGGAGGAGTTTCAGTGTTGAAATGGCAGCAGGGGATTGTGCCAAGTCATCTACTATACTGTATGAATGGAAGCTCCGACTCGCTTTGCAAAGATTTCGGCGTAATGGACCCTTAGGAGTCTTGGTATGAACCTCAGCTTTGGGCGGAGGGATTTGCAAGGGACCATTGGGTGTCTACAGAAGCTCTGTAGGACCTGAAGATGAGGACTCGGGAGGCGTGGAATACTGACGAGACCGAGTTTGAAGGTTGAGGTCGACGGTGAGCAGTTGGTCAGAAGCCATCATGAGAATCTGGTAATTGGAAGAACCAGAAGGGGAAGGTTGAGTGGTTACCAGGGCATGAGGTGTTTGAGTGGCCATGAATCCTAGTTGAGGGGAAGGATCGGTAAACACAGTGGGTTGAGAAGTAGCTGGATTGGGAGGGATAGTAGGGCAAGAGTGTTGTCCCCGCACAGTGGCCTGAGATTCCCACATCTGTCGCATTTGGGGTAATAAGGGACAATCATGAGTGTAATGACCATAAACACCGCAACACGAACAAGGCTTATTGGTGCAAAGCGGCCTGTCTGGCTTAAGCTGAGAGCCTTGTGGCTGGTTGGTAGTGGTAGAGTCAATACTAGAAGGATTGGATCCACGATTATCAGGAGCGGATTGATTGCCTTTCCTCTTTATTTGAGAAAGAAGAAGATTAGTTGCCCCCTGCTGCGCAAATACTTGCCCTAGAGGGGGTAGTAAGTGCGGTTGCGGGGGTGGAGAAGGCAAGGGAGTGGGAGGTCCAAACGCTGGAGGAGCTGGGACACCAGGTTGTGGGTACAGATAAGGGGTAGGATGGGCAGCATTGAGGTAAACAGGAGTATGGGCAAAAGGAGGAGGCATGCCATATCCTGGATACATGCTACCTGGATGGGGGAAAGTGCCAGAGGGGCTGGCCCCTCCTGAAGGGAAACCATAGCCCAGAAGAGGTTGAGTAGAGGTATGTGACAGGGCTCCAATGATACCGTCGGCAGAGTGAGATGCCCCCGAGGCATTAGGGCCACCGGGCTTGGGGAGGTCAGGAAGGACGGTATAAACATAACCAGATTGGGCATAGATGCGATCATATTTCAAGGCTATTTGGAGGGCGGCTTCTTCGGTTTGGGGAAAATGGGATGCGACATCTTTGCCAATGGGGGGTAAGAGAGAGCGAAGGAACCAGTCCATGTAAACCCGATCTTCAAAGGGGGGAGCGCGACACAGGCTCCGTCTTCTTCGCCATTCCTGGACATAAGCGGAAAGGCGGGTCGAAGAGGATTGATGAAAAGAAGTCAATAGTTCAGTACCAGTGTCATATCGGAGAGGGAGCTGGAAATAAGATAAGAAGGCTTGTGCAATGGTCACAAAGGTGGTATGGGAAGAGGTGGCTTGATCAACATACCATTTAGAAGCTTCGTCGGTAAGCGTGCGTTGGAACAAACGAAGACGAATGGAGTCATTGGTGATGGAATTGGAGGAACACCACATATGGAAAGATCGGAAATGGTTGGAGGGATCTTCACTAGCAAGGCCTTCAAACTTGGGAATGTTGGAGGGGAGCTTGGTTGGCATAGCAGGCCAATTGACATCGTGGCGAATAAGATCATTAATCAGCTGATTGAAGTCGGGGAGACTGAGACCGGCCATATAAGGGAGCAACGAGGCAGTCGAGGTAGGTCTCGTAGTGGTTCCACTGGAAACGAACCCAGTGGTAGAACTGGGGTTAGGGATAGGTCTTGAACTAGGCATGGTGAAGGTAAGAGAGGGAGAACCAGAAGTAGGGGGAGAACCCGAACAATCAGAGGAAGAGTCGAAGTGCGGACTCAGGGGAGAACTTACTCGATGACGACGGGAAGGAGGAAGTCGACCGACCGGAAACTGAGGGTGAAGGCCAAGAAGTCTCCGGGAGAAGCGCCTTGGGGGCGCAATGATGATGGGAAGAAGAAAAACCGACAAGGGCAGGGAGGGACAAAATCAAGTGAGGTCAAGGGCGGAGGGGTGCAGTGACAATTGATTTTAAAGTCTTTGCTAGGCAGTGTTAACCAGACTCTTCTTCACTTAGGGTCAGTGTGTGGCGTGCATTAATTTTAATTGTTTAAACCTAGACGTTTTGAGAGTAAAAGAAAAAGTGTGTTGCGTAACTAAAAATAAATCTGCAGTAAATAAGACTAAAAGAACAGAAAATTAATAGCTACCAATGCATCAATCTAACCCAAGAAGGCGGGTCTCTCAAAACTAGTCTATAAGAGGGAAAAAATGAAGCAAAGCACGCTAAAAAGAGGCCAATAGATCTAAGGTCGGGAGGGACGGGGATCTAAAGGAGAAATCTGCTGAAAAGAGGTGCAGAGAACAACAAAGAGGCAGAGGCAAGGTTGCTGCTAAAAAGGAGGAGATCAGCTAAAAATCGGAGGGACAAGGAGGTGGCCCTAGAAATGAACCCAAACAAAACTAAATGAGGTGATTTGAAAGGGAGAAGAGCTGATATAAAGGGATCTAAAACTAAGGTATTAGATCGGAAAGCGATAAGGCTGAAACTCTGGAAATTCAGACTTCTGAAACAACAAAAACTCTCCCACAAAAAGTGGAGGGTACTAGAGCCCTAAGGGGCAAGATTCCCACTTAGTTGAGTGAAACAGATCAGAAACATGTCTAAATGGGCGGAGACAGAGGCTGGAAAACCCTGACAAAAGCTTCAGACAAACCCAAAAAAAGTGCTGGAAAATTTGCAGAAAAAGTGCAGGTCGCAGGTTCTGACCTGTTGTCAGTCCAGGTCGCAGGTTTGGGGCAGAAAAGTGCATCCTCAGGCTCAGGTCGCACTTTTTGGGCCGATAAATGCGACCTACAGATTCGGCTCTCTCGGCGGCAGATTTCAGAAAAATTTGTCGTCTTAGCTGCGACTGATGTCTGTCACCTGCGCAATAAGGCCAGAAACAAATGGAAGTTAAAAAATGGACCGTTTGAGGGTTTTAGAGGTGGAAAGCACCATAAAAATAGGAAAAACAGAAAATGGAAGAGAAAACATAGGTCTGAAACAACTGGATATGCAGGAATATATGAAACGACAGCGGTCGCAAAAGAAAACCCGTGTGGAGTCGCAGTTATTGAAGAAGTATGAATCTTTCGTCGTAAAAGATCACTTTAGCTACGCATAAAAAAAGCCTAACATCGATTATGACTTGCAAAATATCTTGCAAGTTTGTTGCACCAAATCCGGATCTAAGCACAAAGAATTAAGCGAGATTTTATATAATGTAGCTCCCATGCATCAATAGACAAGACAAGAACAATGTGTTTAAAAGAATGTTTTATATTATATTAAAGAATGGGGCACCTGAGAGGAAAACAAGAAAGGTGTTTTTCGATTCTCCTCAATGGGATGAGTTCCTGAAAGTCCTCAGTGTTTCAAATCTAAAATTCCTCTCTCTTATTGTGGTAGAAAACCCTGACAAACATAGAACTCAATGGGAGCTCATAAAGCAAAAATGGAAAGTGGTGACCAAGAGTAGATCTAGTGTGATCTAATGAAATTAAGGTGTCTAATGAATGGGGAAAACCCCCTATTTATAAAAAAATATTGGGGTGTTCTAGAACTCAGTGCATGACTAAAATATTATTAATCAAATTCTAGAACCACCCCTTAAGAATATTTTATTATATTTGTTGGAGGGAAAAGGTCTTTTGACTTCGATCAATTCCTTTATTTGTAAACAATAAATAAATAAATGATTTATTTATTATTTTAGGGAGATGATGGGGATATAATTAAATAAATAATGATTTATTTAATGATTTAGTCAAATTTCACTAGGAATGTTATTAAATAATGATTTAGATAACTTGTTCCTAGGAAATAATTAAATAAATAATGATTTATTTAATTAATTTCCTTGTTTTGGGTTAAATATGATCAGGAAATATAGACTAATGTTATTTGAAATGGTGAAAGCAATTTTACTTAGGGTAAAATTGGTCTTACATGGTGTACTGGGGTTCATCTAATGATAATGAGTTAGATGACCAAAATGATAATGATGTCAACAATTACGAATATTACTGCGGGTGTATTTCTATTTTTAGACATGGTGAGCATATTCTATAAGTTGTAGGATGCTTTTTGTAGATGGTTGATCAAGTTGGAAAAATAGATGAAATTCTATTTTTAGAAGATTGGGCGAAGTCTATTTATAGATCGCTAATCTAAAAATAGGTGCATGTCGATTATTATTAGCCCTTAATAATAATCCGACAATAAATATCAACTTATTCTCTTGGAGCACTTTATTTGATGACGGTTGTCAAATCAATGGGGATGAAGAAATTCTGCCAATTCTGAGGTTCTGGAGTTCATGCATGGAGGACTCAGTTAGAACTAAAGTGGCAAAGTTATGACAGAGTTGGAAGAGTAGTTCATTGAGTTGTATTCAGTTTAACTCAGTTAGACTCAGTTGAGCTAGTTGTATCTAATCTAACTGAATGATACACTATTGAGAGTGGAGTGAATTAATTAGTTAATTAATTCACAAATAATAACTCATTAATCAACTCAACAATACAACAGTTAACTACAGTGCATGTCAGATCTAGTGGAGACCCAGTGGAGAGATAGGTGAAAGGGCAAGATGGACTATCCGTTGTGACTACTAGTGATGCATGAATTGCATCTACATATACATTGGAGTTTCCAATGATAATAACGCAGTCAAGGAGAGTGGGATTACATCGAATTGGTCTTTGTAATCAACTTGGATTGCGCAGTGGAGGCAGGCTAGCAGGAGGGCAGAGATTGGTGCATGGATTTGCAGATTTCTTCTATGTTAGTGTGTGATGATTGATTGTACTGAGAGCTTGATGTAATAAGCTTTGTATGAGATTGTTACATGATGTCCATGATACATAATATATAGTGGGGTTTGACAGACACCCTCTAG